>JAJJWW010016632.1:0-100541 GCA_023531295.1 Papaver armeniacum
GAAGCCACGACCCACGTTCACACGAAGAGGGAAACGAACTTTTGTGGCGAGTCGTGACCAAAAAGGGAAAACGGTATACCGATACTGCCATCTTAGCTGCACAGCAACATCTCATTAAATGTCTTACACAGACGTCGAACCATGGCTAGTAGCTGCAAACAAACAAACACAACTGCACTTTTCTTTCTCTGCCTCGACTGCCAATGAACCTCTTATCTTACCATGTAACTCCCACTACCAGAATCCATTAGCTCAAACTGTCCTAAACATTCATCTAATTTGTTACATGACTTCATATTCCATTTTATCAATCTCCATCCGTAATTCGGTTCAACCAAACCATAATCTCTCGAGTCCTTCATCCAAGCTTCCGATTCGACTTCAACTGTCATTCATTACGCCACCTGCAATTTAACACCAATCTGTAACAACATCCACCGGAGTCCATCACCATCTCAGCCTTAACACCTGCAATCATTACCATATCGAGTTCCTCTCACTATCAACACAAGTTTGGTTGCAATTCTAACTCTAACCAACACGGTCAATACTTGACAACATCAACATCTCCCTGCCAACCCCTTTCTGATCTTCTTGAGCACCTGGCTATCACCACTGCAGATTCAATAGCATCATCTATAATTCTTCCTCATCTTGTGTTCTTGACCAACACACACCAGATCTGCTTTCAATTCCGTCGTAAATCTCCATCAGAGACTCGACCAGCTCAACCATGGCATAATAGCAACACCAGCATCTCCAAATCATCTCGACTCACTTCTTTGTTCTTCTCAATTGAACCCATTTCCGCTCTTCAAAAAAACAAGTTACAAAAAGCAACCCATCTCGATTCTTGACCTCAACAGCAAAAATTCAAAACCCTAAATCAATTTAAAACCATTTCACTTTCAACATCAAATTCGAACCAACCCATTCAATGTTATTCTTCACTGACTCACAATAGCTTGTTATTTACTTTCTATTCAGTGCAAATCGACCATGGAAGCACCATCACAGTTCATTCAAACACCAGTTGCTTCTCATTTCTTTTTCTTATTCGGATCTTCACAACAACGTGGCCTAATTGCCTTTGAGCATGAGTTATAAATCCCTCTTCAAAATCAAAATCAGACGAAACCCATTTTAATCTTTACCCTAATTCTCCATCTCTCTCACTCGGCTTTGAAATATGGATGGAAAGTAATGAAGAAAAACTGAAACCCCCGATCTGGTTTTAGGGGTATGTAATGGCTGAAAATGCTATTGGCACCCATTGCTCCGATGAAGGATGCCATACTGAGGTGCCCCTATTTCTAACTTGTAATGATGATGTAGACTGTCCATTTTCCTCGACTGAGCTCCGAATGACTGATTTCATCTTCTTTTGCTCCGAATGACTCCATTGCATCTATATAACTCAAAAGTAAACATAAGATACATAATTTACAAGAAAACTCGCAAAGAAAGCATAAACAATAGATAGATATTACGGTGTTTTACAACACCTATCAAATTCCCCCACACTTAGACTTTGCTAGTCCTCGAGCAAATCAAACAAAACAAATTCTAAAACATACATACAACTCCTTGTCGCCGAGGATACGGTTACTCTTAGCATGAATAACAGGCCTTTGAACCCCTAGGTGCCCCTAGTGGACGAGTTATAGTCTCGTGAGGGTTTACTAGAGATATACCCACAAAACCTATTTTTCCAACTTACTAGTTCTCCGTAATGATAGCATCCAACGCGCTAAGAAGACATAGAGATTCTGCACACTAGTCATAAGAAGTTAGACACATAAATGAACACAATCTCATTCTTAAAAGTTGAGAGAGAAATAACCATCCCTTCTCGACAAAAATTTGGGTTCGGAGTGATCAAAAGTCTCGACTCTGCCTCACAAGAAAGGGTTTTATGAAATTGCTCTCAATAATAAACAGCTTTTTATGGGTCACACATGTGTCCAGGTTGGAATAAAGAGAGAATCCCGAGACACGTTGAATGGTAGGAAAGCAAAATCCTCCGAATGTTTTGAAAACCCACATCTTTTATTCATTTTTTGAAAACCCATTTTTCTGACGATCTCTTCGAAAGGAAATCAACCATTTAACGAAGGTGGGAATATGCTTACTCACCTCGTTAACCGTTCGGCGTGCAGCTAGCACCACTCTCACAGCATCCATAGAAACGTCTTCGGTCTTCAATCGGTGTCTTCATCTTCGTCTTCGGTCTTCAACTCTTGATGATAGCTCTTGAACTTCGTAGAATCTTGACAATATGATTCTTTCCTCTAATTCCTTGTCGCTTGAAACTTCATTATAGATATTCCTTCTTTCCCCTGGCTTTATTGAAAGAATACAAAACTAAAAACAAACTATACAAACCAAAAATTTATTTATTTATTTTTTTCTTTTCTTTTTTCGTTTTTTTTTTTTTCGTTTTTTTTTTTTTCTCGTTTTTTTTTCTTTTTTGAGACAAGAGAAAAATAAAATACAAATAAGATAAAATAAAAACGTAAGTACAAAGGCCATGGTGTAAGTACTTTACCGCTTGATTCTTCACAACTTGTATGTCTTGATATCATAAACTTCTCGAACTCTCATCTTTATAAACTTCGCTCTTGTACAATAGTCTTCAACTTATAAAAATTCTGCTCCTTGTCTTGTTGCTTTACTTGAATCTGAAATCTGCTCATTTCTGTACCGTTGCTTGTAAACCTTGAACGTCTTCAACTTTCCTTCAAATTTGTGATGCTCCTCTTGTTGATGATGATGGTGTTTCTATGGACCTGTTGGTGTAGAGAGAGATAAGGTGGATGGTGCTAACTGTGAACAAGATTACAAGTGGTATGTAAGTTAGCAATTCGATGTCACCAACATGGTTGATAAAAATAGCACCCAAGAGATCAAAATAATGCTTCTATGGTGGGAGGTTGGACAGCTCACCATTCTGCCCGGAATTTACGTACGGTGACACACACTCTAAAAGCACAAATTTAGACAGGTACAAAGAATTGAAGGTCGGTGCCTCACATTATGTAACATGGGTAGTCTCCACTATAGGGGATCACTACTCTAATACCGAATTCGGTCTGCACCTTATTTGCCACTTTGGCATGGTTAAATCCAACTTTAACTCTCATACAATTAAGAAACCCGATCATGTTCTCTGTCATCTCTAAGTTCAGTCACTCTTATGAGATTCTCGATGTAATCTTAGCGACATGTATACTATGTGACTCTAAACTAACTATAAGTTGGAGTTTCCTTATTCACTATTTTACACAAAAGTTGAAAATTTTGAAAAATTTACAAAGCAAACCACTCCCCCACACTTAAACTTTACATTGTCCTCAATGTAAATTGAATCTTCCAAAGAAAGTCAAGGTGGGAGATCCTAACGGAAAAGTGACAAAAATCAGAAAAAGTAAAAACATGACAAGAAAAGAAAATAAAAGATAAGAGATACAAAACCGATGGGTTGCCTCCCATTTAGCGCTTGGTTTAAAGTCGTCAGCCCGACTATCTCCTTGCTTTCTATGACTCCTCTAGAGGGAGTACTTCCACAAGATTAACTCCTTCCACGACATCCGAAGAGAAGTTCTCATAATATGGTTTCATTCGGTGCCCATTCACTTTAAGTTCATTTCCTGTAGCTAAACTACGAATTTCCACTGCACCATGAGAAAACACATTAGTCACAATAAAAGGTCCAATCCAACGTGACCTTAATTTACCCGGAAATAATTGTAAGCGAGAATTAAACAAAAGCACTTTCTGCCCAATGCAAAATTGTTTCTTTGTAATCATATTATCATGAAAAGCTTTCGTCTTTTCCTTGTAAATCCGTGAGCTTTCAAATGCATCATTGCGAATCTCCTCTAACTCTTGAAGTTGTAACTTCCTTTGCCTTCCAGCACCATCCAACTCCATATTGCATTGTTTAATAGCCCAAAACGCCTTATGCTCAATTTCCACGGGTAAGTGACAAGGTTTACCATAAACAAGCCTAAAAGGAGACATCCCAATAGGTGTTTTATATGCGGTTCTATACGCCCACAAAGCATCATTAAGTCGCATGCTCCAATCCTTCCTTGTTGGATTCACCGTCTTTTCAAGAATGGATTTCACATCTCGGTTGGAAACTTCGGCTTGTCCATTTGTTTGCGGATGGTAGGGTGTTGCAATCCTATGCGACACATTGTACTTCCTTAACAAGTTTTGCAAGAACCTGTTTTTGAAATGTGAACCTCCATCGCTAATTATAGCCCTTGGAATGCCAAACCTTGCAAATATATTAGCTTGCACAAAATCTGAAACAACTTTAGAATCATTAGTTGGGGTGGCCTTAGCTTCCACCCATTTCGAGACATAATCCACATCAAGCAAAATATAATAATTCCCACTAGAATTGACAAAAGGGCCCATAAAATCAATTCCCCATACATCAAAAACCTCAACAAATTGAATAATAGTTTGTGGCATTTGATTTCGAGCGCCTAGATTGCCTGTTCTTTGGCACCTATCACATGTGATACAAAATGCATGTGCATCCTTAAACAAAGTTGGCCAAAAGAAACCACATTCTAGTACCTTGAGAGCGGTTCTCTTACTCCCAAAGTGTCCTCCACAAGCATATGAGTGGCAAAAAGACAAGATAGAATTAAATTCAATTTCGGGAACACACCTACGTATTACTTGGTCACTACAATGTTTCCATAAGTATGGATCATCCCATATGTATTGGTTTCCTAACCTCTTAAGTTTGTCCCTCTCAGCACGAGACAAGTTCTTTGGGATTTGTTTAGACACTAAGTAATTAACAATATCAGCATACCATGGTTCTCCAAAGGCAATTGAGAATAGTTGCTCATTCGGGAAACTTTCACGCAACGGGATAGTCTCCTTGTCCACAGCAAGTCGGCTCAAGTGATCCGCAACGGTGTTCTCAATTCCTTTCTTGTCTTTTATCTCAATATCAAACTCTTGCAAGAGTAATATCCATCATATGAGCCTCGGTTTCGCCTCTTTCTTTGTAAGCAAGTACTTAAGCGCTGCATGATCAGAAAAAACAACAACTTTTGTACCAATTAGATAAGAGCGAAACTTTTCCAAAGCAAAAACAATAGCTAATAACTCTTTTTCAGTGGTTGTGTAGTTTTGTTGGGCCTCATTTAACGTTCTAGAAGCATAATAAATAGCATGAGGAAGCTTCCCCACACGTTGCCCAAGCACCGCACCAACCGCAAAATCACTAGCATCACACATGAGCTCAAAAGGCTTGCTCCAATCCGGTGGTTTAATGATAGGGGCTGAAATCAAAAGTTCTTTCAAACGATTGAATGCCGCCAAAACCATATCTTTTTGCAATAAGTTACAAAGTGGTGATGCTATCTTGGAAAAGTCCTTGATGAATCTACGATAGAAACCTGCATGACCAAGAAAAGAACGTATCTCCCTCACCGTAGTAGGGGGGTTAGAGCACGAATAAGGTCTATCTTAGATTTATCGACTTCCAAGCCTTTAGAAGATATTATATGGCCTAAAACTATGCCATGAGTTACCATGAAATGGCACTTCTCCAATTTTGCACAAGATTTGTTTCAACACATCGTTCAAGGATTAGAGACAAATTGTTCAAGCAAAGGTCAAATGAATCACCAAAGACACTAAAGTCATCCATGAACACTTCGATTATGTTTTCAACATATTCCGAAAAGATACTTACCATACACCTTTGAAAAGTAGCCGGAGCATTGCATAAGCCAAAAGGCATCCTTCTATAAGCAAAAGTACCGAAAGGACAAGTGAAAGTGGTTTTCTCTTGGTCCTCAAGGTGCTATCACAACTCGATTATAACCTGAATAGCCATCAAGGAAGCAATAGTAAGAATGTCCAGCTAAACGTTCAAGCATTTGATCAATAAAAGGCAATGGAAAGTGATCTTTTCTAGTAGTGGCATTCAATTTTCTATAATCAATACTAACCCTCCAACCGGTTTGCACACGAGTTGGGACAAGTTCATTCTTATCATTCTCCACCAACGTCACACCTGATTTCTTTGGTACGACTTGTACCGGGCTTACCCACTTGCTATCGGATATGGGGTAGATAACTCCCACGTCCAAAAGCTTGAGTATCTCCTTTTTCACAACTTCCATCATGGTAGGATTCAAACGACGTTGCGCTTCCCTTGTAGGCTTTGTCATCCTCCTCCACACGGATCTTGTGCATACAAACGGCATGGCTTATACCCTTGATATCGGCGATTGTCCATCCTATGGCCGTCTTGTATGTCCTTAGCACCCTTAGAAGTTTTTGCTCCTGTAATTCATTAAGCTCGTTAGAAACAATCACGGGTAAGCCTTCATTGTCACCCAAGTACATGTACTTTAAGTGACTTGGAAGAGGTTTCAATTCTAAACTTGGAGATTTAACAATAGATGGCACAAGTTTTTCATTATTGCAAGGTAAAGAAGCATATGAAATATTCTTAATTGCTGATTTTTCCGGTAATGAGTCAAGAGAACCAATGGTTTCTTTAATCTCATCACTATATGCATAACCATCGTCAATAGGTGTAGTGAGCACGGTTTCCAAAGTATCAACACCATTCAACTCAAACATTTGTTGCGCCAATGTGTCCATCACATCAATGGAGAAACAAGAGTGGACATCACTAGGATATCTCATCGTCTCGAAAATGTTGAAACGTATTATTTTTCCATCAAACTCCATAGTTAGCGTTCCCTTGTCAACATCAATAATGGTTTTCGCCGTTTTCATGAAGGGACGCCCAAGTAGCAATGGAAGAGACGAGTCCGGTGAACCTTCATCCATCTCTAACACGCAAAAGTCAGCTGGAAATACAAGTTGATTAACCTGCACAAGAACATCCTCAACAATACCCATTGGGTAGACATTAGAACGATCGGCTAATTGCAACACAATTCCAGAATTTTTAAGAGGACCAAGATCAAGTGAATTATACATAGACGCAGGCATGACATTAACGGATGCACCTAACTCCAACATAGCTTTATTAAATGTGGTGTTACCAATTGTGACGGGAATGTCAAAGCTACCGGGATCCTTGCACTTAAGTGGGAGTTTGTGTTGTAAGATTGCCGAAGCATTCTCCCCCACACTAAGAACTTCATTACCTTTGAGCCTTTGTTTATTGGTACACAAGTCCTTCAACACCTTTGCATACTTTGGAACTTGCTTGATTGCATCTATGAGTGGTATGTTCACATGGATCTTCTTGAGAATGTCTAAAATCTCCTTTTCTAGTTCCGCCTTTTTGGAATTTGCAAATCTGCGAGGGAAAGGTAAAGGAGGAACATAAGTAGAAACCGGAGTTTTAGAGTTAGAAATAGGTACCTCAGAAGTTTGGGGAGAATCCTCGATTTTCTCCTCCAAAACAGGTTCCTTTGGTGTTTCCACCGTGCCCGAATCAGCAACTTCGGGTTGCACAAGTTGTGTACCACTTCTCAATGTGATTGCATTGACACCCTCTTTTGGGTTGATAGGTTGAGAAGGGAGTTTCCCACCATTTTGTGCCTTCAATTGATTCAACTCAATAGCCATAGAACCAACTTGAGTTTGCAAATCTTTAACCGTACTCTCCGTTCTTTGCATAAAAGATTTCAGCAACTCTTCCATATTGGACCCCATATTTTGAGGTTGTTGTTGAAATTGTTGTCTCGGCTGGAATTGTTGTTGTTGAGGTTGAAATCCACTCGAATTATTGAAATTAGGTTGTTGAATCGCTCCTTGCTTATTGGCATAGCTAAAATTGGGGTGATCTCTCCATCCCGGATTGTAAGTGTTGGAGTAGGGATCATACCGTCTTTGTTGATTTGGAAAGATCGCATTAGCTTGCTCGTCTTCATAAGCTTGAGTGGAACTCGGTATCACCGCGGCTGCAACTTGTTGAAGCATTGCGTTCATGTTACCCATTTGTTGACGAAGTTCCTCAACCTTGCTCACCTCATTCACCCTTTTTAGAATCACATCCGAACCACGACTCAAAAATTGTTGTGAGTTCGCTGCCATGTTTTCAATCAACTCTCTAGCTTGTGCCACCGTCTTGTTAACTAGTGCACCACCACCCGCAACGTCGAGAAGATTCCTATCACTTGATTGAAGTCCTTCATAGAAATATTGGATGATCATAGCGTCACTGAATTGATGGTGAGGGCAGCTTGCCACCAATCTCTTGTAGCGTTCCCAACATTCATATAAGGATTCTCCCATATTTTGCTTCATCCCATAAATCTCCTTTCGAATTTGAGTAGCCTTTGATGCAGGAAAATATCTCTCTAAAAAGAGTTTCTTCAGCCCATTCCATGTAGTGACACTTCCGGCAGGTAAATAGTATAACCAATCCTTAGCACTATCCATCAAAGAGAAACGGAAAACTTTTAACATTGCACCATCCGCCTTAACATCCGCTGGAAGCATGTCCATGACAATGGTGTGGAAGTCCATAAGATGTTTGTTTGGGTCTTCATTCACCATGCCATGGAACTTTGGTAATTCTCTAAGCAACCCCGGCTTTATCTCAAAAGTAGAGTTCGTTTGAATACACCCCTGTTGAGTATCAAGCCTATGAGAAGCTAACTCCTTGAGTGAACGATTTGCATCACCCATTGCTTCTTCTTTTTCTTCAAAAGGTGGTTCTTGTTCACCCGGAACCTCTTGTTCTAAAACTGCTTCTCCTTGTTGGAAAGTCTCTTCTTCCGTTTCCAACTCTTGTTCTTCCGTTGTATCTTTACTTGGTTGGAGTATTGTGCCTCTTCGAGTAGCTATCCCGCACCGTGGATAATTCCAATCTTTAGAAGCCAGGGATTAGGTACCTGAAAACAATTCTCACAAACAAGTGAGAAACAAGACAAGAAAACAAGAAGCAAAGATAAAAGCAAAAACAGAAATAAGAAACTAAAAACTTAATAACTAGCCGTATGCCTCCCCGGCAACGGCGCCAAAATTTGATCGTTGTCGTATGCGTCAAAAATAATTTCACTTTCCTAAAGTATATGATAAGAAAGAGTTCGTTTCCACAGAGAGGCGATTGTAGTTATTACGTATTCAATTTCTTAAAGTAACCAATTGGGGGGATTTCTGATTTTTATGTAAGCAATAAAAGCAAATTAAAAACAAAGTAAATTGTAGAAAGTAATCAATAGAGAAAGATATTGGTCAAGGAATTCATCTTCAATCTTAGACATGTGCTTGCTATATGATTAGAATTACGATTTAATCTCTTATATTATCAAAAGCCTAGAGAATCAAGAGAGCAAGATAATCTATTAATTTCCTAAGTTTATCAACACACGCATTAGAGATGCGTATGTGAATTCTACCTGAAGAATAACCTAACGCCTTGCGCTAATTAAGTTCAATTCCTAGGAGTATTAAGTTTCAGAAATAGGCTAATCACTGCAATTGTCATACATTGCGCATAACAATTCGGACAATGGTCAAACTCTACATATGATTACGAGAGTGTATCACTACAAACCTTAAACATATCATGCTACTTGTATTCAGGGTTACCGCTCGATGAAAAACCCTAAAATAGCTATGGACTAGGATGCAAGTTCAATTAATTGGCCACTTAACTAATCAAACATCATAATCCTATCACAATACATCAATCATGTGATTATTAAAAACAGTAGAGATATGAGCGATAATTAAGAGAGAAAACTAATACATAAAGCAAACACAAGTTTTAGAAATAGGACTACATCCTTAACAAATAATATAGAATTTAACTACTCATAGCTATGGAGTTCATCACCAAAAATATAAGTTGAATAAAGAAGAAGATGAACAAAAGCAAACCCTAGAAGCGTAAACAAAACCGGCTCTCCAAAGTTCCCAAGAATAAAATGTGTTTCCAAGTTGTAGAACTTCTCTTTTATAGCTCCTCTTGTTCCAAAATTAGGTCTAGCCTTCAAAGTCCATTAGATAAAAATCCACCAAGCCCATAAGAGAGAGAAACCCATGTAGAAAATATGTCCAAAAATACGTCGTCGGAAAACCGGTATTATGGCCGGAAATCGGCCGGAGAAGTGGCCGGAAAACGGTTCAGGTGACCGGCAAAGTCCGCCCGGTCACCGGAGTCAAATAACAGTCAACCGTTAAGACTGACGGATGACTAACGGTCACTTACGGCATCCGATTAAGGGTCTGAGTTGAGAACGAGTCAGATCAGGGTTTGAGTGGTCATGGCCTAAGCCACTTTGCAGGCCATCTTGCCAGGCCAACCCACTGTTGCACCATCATTTTGCTTCATTGCTTCACTGCCAGCCATAATGGCTCTGCTTTATCCTGCAAGCTGCTGCAATTCCATTCTGCCAACACCAGTCTCTTCCATTTTAGGCTCTCAATCACCACCAACTTCACTGCAATTTCAGCTCAAACCTGAAGCTCAATCACCACTTCAGTCGCCACTGTAATGCCCCTTCCAATAGCATCATACCAACACTGCCTTAGCCCTTGAAACTGCAATTTTAAACACACCCTGCCACTGCAACTTCACACAGTCAAACTGCACTCAACCATCTGCTCAGTTCCAGTGTCGCCGCAAATATAACTCCATCCAGCCATGATGGTCCTGCCATCTAGCACCAATTTCTTCACTGTCACCAGCAACAACACAACCTACTGGTGCTTCTGTGCTTGCACTTGGTTGCACACAGCTCAGTTCATGCCTGTTTTGATTCCCTGGCCATTTGCCACCACGGCTTCATTACCAATGCCTTCAAAATCATCAAAGACACTGACTCCATTTTCGAGTTCTATCACCGCTCGTAGTTCACCTCAATGGCAGCAACTACAGCCAATACCACCGGTTCCAAAGCATCACACATTCCAAGGTTCAACTGTGGCACTCTTGGTTCCCTTCCTCCCAGCTTCAGTTTGAATGCATAACCTCAAACCCATTGCACTGCATACAGCTGCAACAGCTTCTGTTCTTGCGACACCAACTTGCCATCTCTAGCTGCACAACAACAGCTCATTCAATTTCTTACACAGACGTCGAACCATGGCTAGTAGTTGCAAACAAACAAACACAACTGCACTTTTCTTTCTCTGCCTCGACTGCCAATGAACCTCTTATCTTACCATGTAACTCCCACTACCAGAATCCATTAGCTCAAACCTGTCCTAAACATTCATCTAATTTGTTGCAGCAGCTTCATATCCCAGTTTATCAATCTCCATCTGTAATTCAGTTCAACCAAACCATAATCTCCTGAGTCCTTCATCCAAGCTTCCAGTTCAGCTTCAACTGTCATTCATTCTGCCACCTACAATTCGACACCAACTGTAACAACATCCACCAGTCCATCACCATCTCAGCCTTAACACCTGCAATCATTACCATATCAGTTCCTCTCACTACCAACACAAGTTTTAGCTGCAATTCTAACTCTAACCAACACAGTCAATACTTCGACAGCATCAACATCTCCCTGCCAACCCCTTTCTGATATTCTTGAGCACCTGGCTATCACCACTGCAGATTCAACAACATCATCTATAATTCTTCCTCATCTTGTGTTCTTGACCAACACACACCAGATCTGCTTTCAATTCCGTCGTAAATTTCCATCAGAGACTCGACCAGCTCAACCATGGCATAATAGCAACACCAGCATCTCCAAATCATCTCGACTCACTTCTTTGTTCTTCTCAATTGAACCCATTTCCTGCTCTTCAAAAAAAACAAGTTACAAAAGCAACCCATCTCTGATTCTTGACCTCAACAGCAAAAATTCAAAACCCTAAATCAATTTCAAACCATTTCACTTTCAACATCAAATTCGAACCAACCCATTCAATGTTATTCTTCACTGACTCGCAATAGCTTGTTATTTCCTTTCTATTCAGTGCAAATCGACCATGGAAGCACCATCACAGTTCATTCAAACACCAGTTGCTTCTCATTTCTTTTTCTTATTCGGATCTTCACAACAACATGGCCTAATTGCCTTTGAGCATGAGTTCTAAATCCCTCTTCAAAATCAAAATCAGACGAAACCCATTTTAATCTTTGCCCTAATTCTTCATCTCTCTCACTCGGCTTTGAAATATGGATGGAAAGTAATGAAGAAAAACTGAAACCCCCGATCTGGTTTTAGGGGTATGTAATGGATGAAAATGCTATTGGCACCCATTGCTCACCGAGGTGCCCCTATTTCTAACTTGTATTGATGATGTAGACTGTCCATTTTCCTCGACTGAGCTCCGAATGACTGATTTCATCTTCTTTTGCTCCGAATGACTCCATTGCATCTATATAACTCAAAAGTAAACATAAGATACATAATTTACAAGAAAACTAAAACCTGTCGCAAAGAAAGCATAAACAATAGATAGATATTACGGTATTTTACAACACCTATCATCGAACTAGGCATTAGTAGGCCCGCCGGTGTACACGATGGCGCTTGTCCGACCATGTTAGGAGGCGACTAGGTTTGATAAATCGACTGGCCAAAACGTGCGGCTGTGATTGTTTTAAGACTGACATGGGCAACCTACATTGAATTCCTTAAGGAATTAGGTGTGTTGACCGAGCAACTTCTAGCTTCATTTAAAAGTGCGTGTGGCACGTTTAAAGCGATCTGATTGGTCGATGGAAAGGGGGCCGGGAAGCGGCAATATGGAGTGTGGCCGACCAGGCCACGGGTGGCGCCTCTTTGGAGCAATTCGGCCAGCCAAGTGGCTCATTTCTCGCCGCTTTTACTTGCCGCAGTTCCTCTTTATTTCTTGTTTTTTTCTTCCTTTGGTAGGATGTTACTCCTATTAGTCCATGGCGGATTAATTTCCTATCTTACCTAAGTCCGGTCTCAACTAATAGGGTTCGAGATATTGCGCAGGGCGCAAAAAGCCCAATGTTGCAAATTAATTAGGTCAAAATTCGAATATTGTGAGCTATCACAAAATTGATTAAATTTGATAAATTCTGTGTGTTAACACAAAATTCTTTTATTCTCAGAGAGCAGTTAGCACGTCTTCTGATTGAGTATTTTCATGCAGACCTTAATCTTGATACTTGGGAAATTTATGCTACTCAGCTGCGAGTGAACACTAATTTTCATGTCATACCAATATTAAGGGTTCAGCCAGGGAACATAGCATAGGAAAAGTACTCAATAAGCCATACATTAATGAATAATGCATGCGAGATATAAAATCTACAGAATATTTGGGGTTGTTGCTACACGCACCATTTTGGGGTAAATTTTATATATAAATATATTGAATTGCTCAATACATATGTAAGTAATGAGGCTTGGGCACTCATCACTCTTAAATGGCTCAACTTCCTTGTGAAAAGGCGGGGGTACAACAACCACACCCAATATTTCGATTAGCAATCTGTATAGACAAACTCCAATATACTTTCAAGAGAATCAACTAGACTAAATCTTAATAAAGTATATCAAAGAGTTATATCTCTCTTTCTCGATTCAATTCTTACTCAAGCAAATAGAAATCTGCGAGTATAATTGAATACATGAGAAATAACTTGGATGGTACCAAAGACCAATATCCAAGTGTCAATCAATGTAAATCAACAACGAAAGGTTGGATATTCTAATTGATTGATCTTAACGCACAACTTTGTGATATTTCAATTATATAACAAAATATAATACGGAAAATAAATAACACGCAGACACTGAATTTTGTTAACGAGGAAACCGCAAATGCAGAAAAACCCCGGGACCTAGTCCAGATTGAACACACACTGTATTAAGTCGCTACAGACACTAGCCAACTACAAACTAACTTCGGTCTGGACTGTAGTTGAACCCCAATCAATCTCACACTGATCCAAGGTACAATTGCGCTCCTTACGTCTCTTATCCCAGTAGGATACTACGCACTTGATTCCCTTAGTTGATCTCACCCACAACTAAGAGTTGCTACGACCCAAAGTCGAAGACTTTAATAAACAAATCTGTATCACACAGAAAATTCTACAGTAATAGATAAATCTGTCTCCCACAGAAATACCTACAAGTTTTTGTTCCGTCTTTTGATAAATCAAGGTGAACATGAACCAATTGATAACCCGGACTTATTTTCCCAAAGAACAGCCTATCAATCACCTCACAATAATCTTAATCGACGCGGCGAAAGAAGATATTGTGGAATCACAAACGATGAGAAGAAGATGTTTGTGACTACTTTTATATCTTGCCTATCGGAGATATTAATCTCAAGCCAATCGTTACGATTGTACTCAACATGATAAAATCAGCAAGATCAGATCACACAACTACAAGAAAGTAGTATCGATCTGGCTTCACAATCCCAATGAAGTCTTCAAGTCGTTAACCTACAGGGTCTCAATAAGAAACCTAAGGTTAAAGGAGAATCGACTCTAGCTTATACAACTAGTATCACACAGGAGGTGTGGGGATTAGGTTTCCCAGTTGCTAGAGTTCTCCCTTATATAGTCTTTCAAATCAGGGTTTGCAATCAATGTTAGCTTAGTAACAAAGCATTCAATATTCACCGTTAGATGAAAACTGATTAGATTCAAGCTAATATCTTTCAACCGTTGGATCGAAAACTTAGCTTGTTACACACAAATGAAATGCACGATTTTAGGTTTGTGTAACCGTACCCAAATATGTACATTTGTTGGTTCAACAATAGTTAACCAAATGGTTAGCCATATAAGCACTTTCATATCAACCATATTCTTCTTCACCATAACTAGTTCAAATGACTCAAATGAACTAGTTAGAGAGTTGTTCAATTGTATAAATCTTATAGAAGTACTACAAGAAAATTGGGCTTTAGCGACTACTTTCATTTAGTGGGTACAAGGTCGTTTTCAGCGACTGGAGCTCTGTAGAAACCGGTATTGCAACAGACACACTCTATCACTAAAGCTTGCTTTGATAAAGACCTGGACCAACCATACTGCTGGAAGAGATATCTTTCGACTAAAATAGACGATGCATTTTTTGGTCGATCAAAATTTCTAACAACTACTGGCTATGGTTGGTAGAAGCATAAAGAATTTGTTGCTCAAATACTTCACTCGCCAAATTAGTTGTTGCTGAAGACTAATACATCATCGGTACAGGTGTCCAGTTATATAAAGTTGCCAGCTGCTAGAGGTTTGAACTTACTGAAGTTCAGTCGGTGAAGGTGTTTGATGTTGTTGGTTAAGGATTTTAACCACCCAATATTTTGAAGGTCATGGGTTTTATCCACTAAAGTTTAATTGGTAGAAGAGTAGAGTCACAAAATAATTGGCTAGTTAAGGCGTTAGGAGTGTCGCTGGTAAAGAATTCGACCAACATTAGGTCCGGTCATTGACGTTCACTTGGTGAAGGCTCTTTTCCATTGATTCACAAGAGTATAATGCAAAAACAAATATGGATTTTACTCTTAAAATAATATAACAAAGTCAACTACAAAATCCATCCATCTCCTGGTTAACCAATAAGACATCAAATTAAAAACTTGGAACATATTTGTGTGCTACCATAATCATTGTACATTAATAACAAAAACTGACCAAAATACTAAGACATCATGGACACACAGGACATAGGCTGTCATCGAGGGATTGGTAGCAACTGAAAGTCAGGATCTGGGTTTGTAGTTTGTACTCACTAAGCTCTGACCATTCATAGTCCATCTGTTCCTTCGGTATGTATGCGTTTTCCAGGGTCTAGGAAGGGAGGCGAAGCATTCAAACCTAGTCTAACTCAGGAAACAACTCACAAGCTGCATGAGTCCACACAGATGCTTAAGTGTGGAAATAAGAGATCTCAAAATCAACAAATGAATCTTTTTGCACGCTTCCTGCAGTGTAGCTAAGAGGCTAATCCATGAGAATTCAGAAAAAAAAATATATTCCACGAGTAGCAAACACATATCCAGGGGCACAAGTACGCATACAAAATACAAAGCAATAGATTCTTTAAAAGACTAGAACATTATAAAAGTACAATAATGTCAAACTGGCTTTTCATAGTACCCAAGTTATGCAAATCACGTAAAAGAAAACAGTCGATACTACACTAAACAAGATTAAGTAATACCATATATACGTTTAAGTAAGCACTCTCATTTACAAGATGAGTATTTTCAAAGAATGAACCTATGTGAATATATCTATGTATCCATACATCAATGAAGTTGGTACACGCAAAATTGCACCACTGGTTAAGCTTCATTGACCAGGTAAACATTAATGCATTACAATGTCTGATCAAATATAATGTAATTTTCAAGACATTACATCACAAACCCAAATACTGAATATAATATCAAAATTATAAGGAGTTATTAGTAAATCAGAGAAGTGAGTACCGTGTTCACCTCAGATTTCTTAGCTTTGTTGCACACCCGTATTTTGTCTGCTTGACGACATCTCTTGGATGCTCACTCAGCTTTCTTCGTTGGAGCCGCCACACAAACCACAGATTGACATGTTTCTCTCTATTCCTTCAAATCTAAACTACCTGAAAAAGAAAAAACAATGACAAATGAGTCGGTCTATTTGTCTGTTCCATCAACACACACAAAAGGACTACTCATGATCTCGAGCAATTTCCCAAAAGTGTAGCAACACATTTGTCCAAACCAACAACAGTTAAACACAAGTGGAGACATGAAATAATCTAATAAACAGAAAGTAAGAACGAAAACCTATCCTCACACCTTACCAAGAAGGTGAAAGGACCAAAGAGTTAACTACGTTTCCAGAGACATCCAAGAATCCCTCGTATAATACAATGTCAATCAAGATTATCATACACATCGGTATATATCATTATCGAGAAAAAAAGTGCAAGCAAATGTCCAACAGTTTGAAACAGTAGCTAGTGGGCAAACCCAGTATTAAGGCTACACCGCAGACTTTTATTTAATAAAAATGCAAGGCATTAACCTATTCTAAACCAAAACGAATTGAATTCTAAAAAGGTGTATCTAACTTGTAGGGTCTTAATTTATAAAACCCAACTTAAATGAGTAAGCACTTAGGTATCCACATGGATGGAGTAGAATAATCCGTAAATAAAGCAGGATAACCCATCATATCAGACTATACTAGAAACTAGAATTGATCTTACTGAATTTCCAAGTACAAAATATTGCTGCAGGTAATTCCATTTGACTCCAAAAACAGTAAAATATAAAGTGAAATCATGGTGTATTAAGCATCCAATGGTAGAAATCCATACCCAATTTTGTGACATGCCAACAACTATAGTTGCACACTATATACGAGATTTATTTCCCCTTCTCCACAATCAAAAGTTAATCATATAGAGTACGCAACTATGCACACGTATGACAAAACATTCAGTGTTTATCAAGAAGAGGTTGTCTAGCACGAAAATCCTAGCCTCATATAACATGTGATAAAACTACACTGACACAACATCAAAACAAAGGCTCAAACCATACCAAATAATACCATTACCGAAATATACATGCAAAAAATAGAACTATTACCCCCATTTCTGTAGCCTCCCTCCTGAATATGTCTTGATATGTATATATAGCTGCTGTCAAGGCTTCAATCTAGACCAAACAAGTAACTGCCCAATACCCAAATCCAGTACTAACATCAATTTCCAATTCCAACTCCGGCCACAACAACAATCTTAGTTTCTGACCTTTGAAATGTTGTCACATGTTTGATTTATTGAGATAGTTCCCCAATAATCAGACTCACAACAACCTACCAGCCGAGACAGTTTAACCACGACCAAAAAAACGAACCCAAATCATTAGAGACTCAAACCAGTTTCTTCTCCATGGTTGTTGTGTGTTTCTTAATTGAGATATAAAAATCAATTCAACCTCATCTTGTCCATAGTTCCCCAATAACACTTAGGTGCTTATCATAACTACAAAAAAACATTCCAGTTTAAATTAGGAACCAAACTCCCACATTAAATAGCTAAAGCATGGACTCAAGAAATCTATTATTACCTCATCGAATTCTCTAGTTCTCTTCTGACCCTCCTTCAAAAAACCTCATTGACAATAGATTATCACATTCAGATCTTTTCGAGCGTACAACTTCTTCACGATCTTTAACAATAGATTGTAAGAGTTTATACCCACAATCATATCCCTTAAAGAGTTTTCTCAATTTTCTGTTTTCTTGACAAAGAGGAGCCATGTATTTACTCAAGCAAGTTGTTGACTTCTTTTCTTTCAAGTCACGGTCAAACAGCTTGATATACTGAGAGACTTACTCATCAAGACTTTGTCCTTCTTCTGAATCACTGTCATCCGAAAGATCATCCAGCTGATCATCAAGAGATTTCTCCCAGTTAAATACAGATTCAGACAATGGACCAGAGACAAAGTCTTTTTTAAGAGCTTCAAGACTTTGAAACTCACAAGGGTGACTCTGAACTGATGTTGCGTTATCGGAGATATTTTCATTGTCCATAGAGTCAGATCGCTACAAACACAGACTTGTAAGGTCTTGAACGTTTTTGCCCGCTCTGATACCAATTGAAAAGGCGGGGGTACAACAACCACACCCAATATTTCGATTAACAATCTGTATGGACAAACTCCAATATACTTTCAAGAGAATCAACTAGACTCAATCTTAATAAAGTATATCAAAGAGTTATATCTCTCTTTATCGATTCAATTCTTACTCAAGCAAATAGAAATCTGCGAGTCTAATTGAATACATGAGAAATAACTTGGATGGTACCAAAGACCAATATCCAAGTGTCAATCAATGTAAATCAACAACGAAAGGTTGGATATTCTAATTGATTGATCTTAACGCACAACCTGTGATATTTCAATTATATAACAAAATATAATGCGGAAAAGAAATAACACAGACACCAGAATTTTGTTAACGAGGAAACCGCAAATACAGAAAAACCCCGGGACCTAGTCCAGATTGAACACACTTGTATTAAGTCGCTACAGACACTAGCCTACTACAAACTAACCCGATTGCAGGAATGTAGTTGAACCCCAATCAATCTCACACTGATCCAAGGTACAGTTGCGCTCCTTACATCTCTGATCCCAGCAGGATACTACGCACTTGATTCCCTTAGCTGATCTCACCCACAACTAAGAGTTGCTACGACCCAAAGTCGAAGATTTTAATAAACAAATCCGTATCACACAGAAAAGTCTACAGTAATAGATAAATCTGTCTCCCACATAAATACCTACAAGTTTTTGTTCCGACTTTTGATAAATCAAGGTGAACAAAAACCAATTGATAACCCGGACTTATATTTTCGAAGAACAACCTAGTATTATCAATCACCTCACAATAATCTTAATCGACACGACAAAAGAAGATATTGTGGAATCATAAACGATGAAACGAAGATGTTTGTGACTACTTTTATATCTTGCCTATCGGAGATATTAATCTCAAGCAAATCGTTATGATTAAACTCAACACGATAGAATCAGCAAGATCAGATCACACAACTACAAGAAAGTAGTATCGATCTGGCTTCACAATCCCAATGAAGTCTTCAAGTCGTTAACCTACAGGGTCTCGATAAGAAACCTAAGGTTAAAGGAGAATCGACTCTAGCTTATACAACTAGTATCACATGGAAGGTGTGGGGATTAGGTTTCCCAGTTGCTAGAGTTCTCCCTTATATAGTCTTTCAAATGATGGTTTGCAATCAATGTTAGCTTAGTAACAAAGCATTCAATATTCACCGTTAGATGAAAACCTGATTAGATTCAAGCTAATATCTTTCAAACGTTGGATCGAAAACTTAGCTTGTTACACACAAATGAAATGCACGATTTTAGGTTTGTGTAACCGTACCCAAACATGCACATTTGTTGGTTCAACAATAGTTAACCAAATGGTTAGCCATATGAGCACTTTCATATCAACCATATTCTTCTTCACCATAACTAGTTCAAATGACTCAAATGAACTAGTTAGAGAGTTGTTCAATTGTATAAATCTTATAGAAGTATACAAGATACAATTGAAGCAAAAACGATTTGATTCACTCGAATCGATTCATGAACTTTATAGCCACGATTTGCAATTTGCATTCCTTAGATAATATAAATATAAGTTCACAAAAATCGTCTTTAGATATAACCAACTTAAGTTCGCAGACTTAGTTCGCGGACTTAAGTTCCCGGAAGGAGTTCACAAACTCCAGCAGATATTCTCGGGATGAGAACTTCCGCCAGTTCACAGACTGAGTTCGCGGACTGAGTTCACATCTCTTGTTCTGGGTTTCTTGATCAACAAAGTACGCATACTTTGGTTCAAGGAATAAGGACTTATACATATATGTTTTGCCACACAATGCTTATATCCAACAATGGTTATATAATCTAAACTCTCATTCTAATCATTGAAACATTCTTAGAGGACGTTATTATATAGTTGTTACTCACAAACTATTTTTCGTCAAAGCAATTTTCAAAGTGATTGAAACATAACATGACTTTTGTCACTAGGTAAAGATGAACTTGGCCAAAGCGAAAGCTTACCAACACGTATTTTGAGAAATAGATAGGCGAGATAAACTCGGATCGAAATAGCAAATGTGTATAATCAAAGTCTATATAGTAAAACGACTTTTGTCTCAAAATAGGAGATAGATTAGATAGACTTTTGAGTGATAGATAAGTTCAAGTCTCCACATACCTTTTAGTCGATGAAGTTCCACCAGTTCCTTGAGTAGTTCTTCGTCTTGTATGATGATTTCCATGGAGTTCTTGAGCTCAACTACACTTACTATCCTAGTCCGAGACTTAGCTATAGTAGACTAGAAATCAAGACTTATAGTTTTGATCACTAACATTGACAAACATGCTTGAGATAGCAACGCATGCGAGTTCGACCGAGCAGTGCTCTAACACTTTGCATAACGACGACACAATAAATACATGGTTTTACAATTTTAGCCCTAAACTAAAAACCACCATCAACAACTATCAATATCTAATTGCTCAGAACAATATTCCTCATATTGATTCAGCTATCAGTATTCGAGTTGCAGTAATTCTCATGTTGATCCAGCTATCAATATTTGATAATTTAACACTGATCCAGCTATCAGTATTTTATTGGTCCATTAATCAACATTTGGTTCGTCTGTCAACTATTATTTTAATATTATAATCTCTCCTCGTCATTCGACTGACTCATGACACATGGATTGAGAAAGACCTTCAATGATCATTGAACAATGATTATTCTCACAAGTACTCAGTGCACCAACATAATGATTTGTGATTGATCCAGCAATCTCATAAAACCATCACTAAGTCATCCGACTACCATTACTGCTTCAACTAGCATAATGATATGATACAGTCACCAGTGACCTAATTCAACATTCATGGTCTGCAGAGCATGTTTGTGTTTCAACATTCCATGCTTCATCCATCATAATATTGAACTTCGTCGATTCAGTTCATAAGACTCATAGTCTTAGGTCAAAGTTTGACCACTCACATATGAGACATCAATTCACGTCACATGGGGGGATATCACTAGGGTTTTGGTTTGGTGGCCTACAACACGTGCGATATGAGGTACATCCACGATGAGAGTTGTGGTAAGTCGTGCTGACAGTTAAAAGGGAAAATGGAAAGTGGACAGTTGATCGACTAAGTCATCCATGCAACGTGGAAGTGGTTTCGACACGATCTCCCACTTCCCATCTTTCAACTACCTTCAACTGTCACCACTTACATGAGATTGATGTGCTGCAATAAATAGGTTCTGAAACCTATGTTTTGACAAGACTAACAAGATTCGTAAGAAAACATACGAACAGTCAAGTTATCAAACATTTTCAAAAGATTTCTCTCGTCTACACAGAGAATTCTCTTCACAACAGTTCAACACATCACATCACCTACAGATCAATCTCCATTGATCTCTACAAAATATCAGCTTCCCTCTATACAGACCGACCTTTCTCCTCCTCTAGTGAACGAATTGAACCTGGAACGACCATTGTCTTAGTTTAGGCCAGGGTCTTACAGATCAGTCTCTCGAACTCAAAGTACTCCCGTGCATTACATTTGTTTAAAGGTTCAGATGATTCATCACTTCGAGCATCTGTTTCAATGAGCACTTGCCTCCTCCACCACTTTTTTACTAGAAAACCCGTGAGTCATTTTTACCCACAAACAAATTGGCGACCACAGTGGGAGGTTAATCTCTCGGTGGAAAATTCGATTTCTGGAGATGGTCGGTCGTAGATCAGATTCAACTGATTCCAATCAAAACCTTTCGAACAGCAATGTTCCTTTTCTCAACACTCATTCTTCTACGGTGGCTAATGGAGAAATCCCAACCTTGGCCGAGTTAGCACGAATTCAAGGAATCCACACTAGGAATATGAATCTAATCAAGGAGACAGTAAACAACATACTTGATCTTCTTATCAGGATAACGTCAGACCTGAGTAACGCCTCTGCACATGACTTAGGATAACGGCAAAATTACAACAATGCAAGATTGTTCGTCAACCGATCGTGATGGCCGATTTTGAAGGAAACAAGACCAGTTCATACAGGTACACATATTTAGACCTGAAAGTAGGACCAATCTACTCGACGGTCAAATTCCATGTGATCGAGAAAGAACCTAATTATCACATGATCCTGGGGTGCACGTGGCTTCATGACAACAAAGTCGCCACTTCTACTTATCATCAATGTATGAAGGCTCAACTCAACGACAAGGTTGTTCGTATTGAAGCATCACTATTACCATATGCTCCTGTCTACGATGTTGAATATTTCGAACCACGTGAAGGCATCCCTAATCCGCCCATCAAAATATACAGCACACCGCTTCCTAGTTGGACGTCAATTGAGGAAACTGATCCGCCATCAACTTCAACACCAGCAAGGAAGGAGGTACCCTCAAAGCCATCACTTTCAATAAAGAGAGGACGCAAATTCAGGACCAGCTATGATGCAAAAGGGAAAACCATTTATTATCGCCAAGATTAGCAATTAGCAGGGGAGACTAGTGGAAGATCTCCCCGCCCAGGAAGATGCTACCATCTCAAAGAGTCGTGTGAAGAAATCCAGGATGTTCCAAGGCAATTGCAAGATGACACCGATTCCACAACTGATGTTCTCGAAACAATCAATGTCGGAATAGATGAGGGACCTCGGCCCATCTTGATTAACTCAACTTTGTCATTGGAGGAACGAGCAAGGTTTGTCAGTTTGCTTAAAGAATATCAGGTTATCTTCGCTTGAACATATGAAGAAATGCCAGTCCTAGATGAAAAGTTAGTCACTCATCATCTTCATGTTACCCCTGGGTCCAAGCCTATCAAACAACCGCCTAGGCAATTCTGACATGATATCGAGGAGGAAATCAAGTTTGAAATTCAGAAACTATTGGTCGCTGGGTTCATCAAACCTATTCAACACCCCACCTGGATAGCTAATATGGTTCCTTTCAAAAAGAAGAACGGCCAGATTGGATGTTGTGTAGATTTCAAAAACCTAAACAGGTGATGTCCCAAAGATGATTTTCCTTTACCCAATATTGACATGCTCGTCGATGCGACTAGTGGTCACGGGATGTTCTCATTCATGGATGGATACAACGGCTACAACCAAATCAAGATGTATGAGCACGATGCCAGCAAGAAAGTGTTCCGTACTCCCATTATAAATTTTTACTACATAGTAATGCCCTTCGGTTTGAAGAATGCAGGAGCCACTTATCAACGAGCCATGACTACGATCTTCCATGACATGATGCACAAACAAGTGGAGGATTATGTCGATGATGTTGTTTTCAAATCAAGAACCCGAGCAACACACCTGTAAGTTTTACGGAAAGTCTTTGAATGGTGGAGAGACTACAAGTTGAGAATGAATCCACTGAAATGCGTATGCGGAGTGTCTTTCGGAAAATTCCTAGGATTCCAAGTGACAGAAGAAGGAATTAAAGTCGACCCCAGCAAAACACAAGCCATAACCACGATGCCCCCACCACGAACAGTGAAAGAACTTCAGAGCTTCATGGGTAAGGTAAATTATATACGACACTTCATTCCTGGATTAGCTCAACTCATTGCTTCATTCACTCCACTATTAAAGAAAGTGAAAAAGCGGGGGTACAACAACCACAACCAATATTTTATTTGGCAATCTGAATAGACAAACTCCAATATACTTTCAAGAGAATCAATTAGACAGTCAGACTCAATCTAGATAAAAGTATATCAAAGAGTTTTATATCTCTATCCCTCAATTCAATCTGCAATCAGCAAATAGGAATTTGCGAGCCCGATTGAATATAAGAGAAGTAACTTGAACGGTAGCAAAGACCAATGTTCAAGGATCAATCAATTTCAATCAACAACCAAAGGTTGGAGTTACCAATTGATCGATTCAACGCAAAACCTGTGATATTTCAATTATATAACAAAATATAATACGGAAAAGAAATAATACAAACACCCCATAATTTTGTTAACGAGGAAAACCACAAATGCAGAAAAACCCCGGGACCTAGTCCAGCTTTGAACACCACACTGTATTAAGCCGCTATAGACACTAGCCTACTACCAATGAACTTCGGACTGGGCTGTAGTTGAACCCTAATCAATCTCACACTCGCTTGGTAACATCTTATATGATTTGTGTGAGACAGTCATTTGGTGTAGACTCGAAATATTTCGTATTGATCATTCGATCACTTGAAAATTGCTTTGAAGCTAATAGTTTGTGTGAGACAGCTATTGTCATCTTCTAAGAATGTTTCAATGATTAAAATGGGAGTTTAGAACAATTAACCATGATTGGATATAGCACAGTATGCGTACTTGTATGCTAACTGTTGCAAGTTATTCCATGTCCGGGAACCATAGTATGCATACCCGTATGCATACTGGTTGGTTAGTTGAAAGTCTGGGAACTTAGTATGCATACCGGCGTGAAAGTTCAAGTCCGGGAATTCAAGTGAGTTTGGTGGTGTACGACAGCATGCGTACCTGTTTGCATACTGGCAAACCCAGACCAAGTCCGGCTACTTAGGTATGCGTACACTTTTGCATACTTGACTGGGTTATGTTCTAAAATCGGTTTGTTCATGAACTAATACATTTATAAAATAAGGAATGCAATCTTTTGCAAATCGTGGCTATAATGTTCATGAATTGATTTGAGTGAATCAAAATCGATTTTGCTTCAATTGTGTCTTGTATACTTATATGAGAATATAAACAATTGAACAACTCTATAACTAGTTTCATTTGAGTCATTTGAACTAGTTGTGTTAAGATGAATAAGGTTTATATGAAAGTGTTCAAATGGCTAACTTCGTTTAACTATTGTTGAGCCAACAAGGTGTACACGTTTAGGTATGGTTACTCATATCTAAATGAAGTCAGTTTTCATTTGTGTGTAACAAGCTAAGTTCGATCTAACGGTTGAAAGATATTAGCTTGAGTCTAATCAGGTTTTCATCTAACGGTGAATATTGAATGCTTTGTTACTAAGGTAGCATTGATTGCAAACCCTGATTTGAAGACTATATAAGGGAGAACTCAAGCAACTGGGAAACCTGATCCCCACACCTCCTGTGTGATACTAGTTGCGACTAGAGTCGATTCTCCTTTAACCTAGGTTTTTCCTAAAACCATTATAGGTTAACGACTTAATGACTTCATTGGGATTGTGAGGCTAGACCCAACTATTTTCTCTGTAGTTGCGTATTCTGATCTTGCTTTATTCTATCGTATTGAGTACTATCTTCTCTAAGATTTGCTCGAGATTTAATCTCCGATAGGAAAGATAAAAAGTAGTCACAAACATCTTCGTCTCATCGTTTGTCATTCCACAGTATCTTGTTTCGCTACCATACGATTAAGATTATTGTGAGGTGATTGATATTACTCGGCTGTTCTTCAAGAACATAAGGCCGGTGTATCAATTGGTTCCTGTTCACCTTGATTCATCAAAAGACGGAACAAAACTCATAGGTATTTCTGTGGGAGACAGATTTATCTATTAAATAGATCTGTGTGAGACATATTGGTTTATCAAGTCTTCGACTTTGGGTCTGTTGATGGTGGTTTTTAGTTCAGGGTCAAAACTGTAAAATCCTGTATTTAATGCGCTATCATCCTAGAAGGGATAAAGCCATTTGAAAAATGTTGAGTGCAAAAACCTCCTCGCTGATTGAGCAATTCAATATATACATGAAATTCAATCAGAATGGGCGCGTATTAGCAATCCCAAATATTCTGTGAATTTTATTTTGCCAGCATTACCAACTAATGCATGACTTGCCTAGTATTTGTATATGCTATGTTCCCAGCCGAACTCTCATTATTGACATGACATGACGATTAAGTGTTCACTCTCAGCAGAGTAGCATGAATATCCCGAAGTGCCAGTATTGAGATCTGCATGAAAATACTCACACAGGCTATATCACTCTCTGACAAAGAGATTTTCATATCGACGCACTTTTAATTAAAAATAACTCGATCGAACATGTTTAAATTCCTTAAGGGAAATCTAAACTATCCATATCAGTCTCAAAATGATCACGACCACACAATTTGGCCTGACATAAATAAGCAATCATCGCGATGACCTTCAGCGGGCCCACTAATACCCCAACTGGTCGGACTTCATCTAACATGTTTCAATGTCATCGAACGCCAACCCCTAAAATGGGCATTCGCGTTGTTCGAATGAAAGATCGAACGAGCTAAGACCGTTAAAAAGGGTCTTAAATACATCATGACCGTCCAACTTTTCCAGCCTTGTTGGACGACTAGGATCTTCCCTGGAATGATCAAAGAGGCGCCAGCATGCACATTGGCGGCCCAACTCTCCCCTTGCCCGATCGATTTTCTCGCGGCAAGCCTATAGAGCGCTAAATCGTTTGCCTGAACTCGAGCAAACATGCTAATTCAAAACCCTAAATTTTAGGTTGCGGCAGTATGCTACTGTCGCAAACCAATCACGTCCGTCCAACTTAGCCAGCCTAGTTGGACGGCTTGGATCGTATCTCGAGCGATCAAAGAGGTGCCAACGTGTTCACTGTTGGCCCAACTCCTTCCTTGGTCGATCGACCTGTCCATGAAAAAACCAGAGCGTATCAAATCACTTGTCTTGAGTAGGGTGAACGCGCTATTTTGAAAACCTTAAAATTGCGTTTGCGGCAACGCCCTACTGTCGCAAACCGATCACAACCATCCATCTTCGCTGACCTAGTTAAAAGGCTTAGATTTAATTTCAGGCGGCCCCGAAGATGTCAACGCGATCACTGTCGACCCACCTTTACACGTGACCGATCGGCCTGCTCGAGCTAACAACCGATGCCTCGAATCGCTCACCCAAAGAGGGATGACCGCACGACCCTTAAACCCTAAATTGCATTAACGGCAATATACAACTGCCACAAATCGATCACGACCATCCAACTTCGCCAGCCTAGTTGGATGGTGTAGATTTATTTTTAGAAAACTAGTAAAGTAGCATTGTGATCACCGACCATTCCCCCTCCAAAGGGAGTGATCGACCAAGAGACAGCTCGACAGTAGGGTTCTCAAACGATTACCCAAAGTCGGCCGGTCGTGCTGCTTTTAAGACGCTCAATCCGTGACTGATTCGATCGAGCTCAAAAACAGCGATGCTTCTAACACATCGATTATATTTAGCTGCTTATTCGAAAGCGATGATTTACATACATCGATTATAAGCAACGCCTTATAAATATCGGTTTTGCAAATAATTCATTATTTGGCCTAATAGCACTACGTGCTGATTTCAGCGGCAAGTCCCACGACTTGAACTATTCACTCGAGACATCAAACATGTCACAAACTGGGGATACTTACTGGGGTATTGGTCTGGCGGTTTACGGCGTACGGCGTGCAATGCGTCCATTATGAGAACGTGTTAGGAAAGGATGGACGGTTGATAATGATGTGAGTAGTGGATGAAGATGTGACCACGTGATGATCACCATTTCTTTCACGGCCCCACTACTCTACTAATTAAACTTCCTCCACTTCCCACGAGATCAAGGTTGCGCTCAAATGACTTGTATAAATAGGTTTTCAACCTATTTCAACAGGGGGAACAAGTGTCATCAACACAAGTAGCCAGAAACCATTTTCTTATATGCAAGCCATAAACAACCATACCTTCATTCTGATCTCAAACACCTTCTTCGCTTCCCTCCCTAATATCAACCCTTCTCCTTCATCTTGTGACCGAATTGAGTCTGGAACGACCATTTCTTGGTTTAGGCCAGAGTCTTACAGATTGACCTCTCGAATCTAAAAGTACTCCCGTATAGTGCATTTGTTTAGGGTTTGATTTCATTTCTCATCAACACACCCAAATTTACCAAAAATAGTAGAATCATTTTTTGCCCCAAAACAGGGTCGTAGCAACTCTTAGTTGTGGGTGAGATCAGCTAAGGGAATCAAGTGCGCAGAATCCGGCGTGGTTTTAGAGGCTTAAGGAACGCGATTGTACCTTGATCAGTGTGAGATTGGTTAGGGCTCGACTAAATTCCAGTCCGAAGTTAACTTGGAGTAGGCTAGTGTCTGTAGCGGCTTAATACAGTGTGGTGTTCAAATCTGGACTATGTCCCAGGGTTTTTCTATATTTGCGGTTTCCTCGTTAACAAAATTTCTGGTATCTGTGTTATTTCTTTTCCGCATTATATTTTCTATATAATTGAAATATCACAGGTTGTGCATAGTTCAATCAATTGGATAATCCAACCTTTGGTTGTTGATATAAATTGATTGTCACTTGAACATTGGTCTTTGGTACCATTCAATTTATTTCACATAATAGTCAGGCTCGCAGATTTCTATCTGTTTGATTTGCTGATTACATTGTGAAACAGAGATACATCTTGTAGTTGCAGGAAATCCCACACTACACCCCTCACTCGAATTTGCTTAGTTAATCCATTTTAAGGTGAATAACAATATATTTTATTAATTGTATTCTTGAAAGATTTACAAAGAAATGTAGAACAGAGCTAAAGAAATTACAATCACTCTTAATTTTCTCTCTCCTAATGACTTGCTTAACAATTCAGAAAAGAATCCCCCTACAACAGATCGACTCGACCCTTTATATAGGGTAGTATACGGTGGATGATGACTAAAGTTTGTCCTTTATTTTCGGGAACATCTCGCGAAGTGTCGCGAATGTTATAAACGTCTTTACTTGCGACACTCCTAAATATCGCCAAGTCTTCATACTTTTCTCATGTTCTGGCTTTCGTCATCCATTGCGTCATTTATATTTCTTTCTTGCGACGCCTTCGCAGTGTAGTTGTTTATTACTCTCACAAAGTATTGATGTCGCGATATTCTGCTCCTACATCTTGCCTCTTCTCATGTATTCTCTGCGGGGTAGAGAATGTCATGAGAACTAATGCTTTGATATGTCGCCACCGTTTAATTTCTATTTGTTTTTCTTTTACCGACAAGATTCCGTGAATTTAGGAATGACTGTTTACACGTATCTAAAAGTACATTTTTTACCGGTTCGTCCGGTTACCCTTCTCTTGTCTATTTAAAGAAGGATTCCCTTTGAAAATTCTCTTCTTTTACTTCATCTTCTTTATTGTCTGCAACTTTTCTCTGCCTTTTTCCTTCATCGTCTTCCTGCTTTAATTCTTCTGCTATTGTTTCTATGGCATCAAGGTCTGTTGATTTCACCAATTTTGATTACTTCATGATTGATCTCTCTTATTGTAGTCTTTTATTTGAATATTGTTCTTCTTTTAATGTTTCTCCCACCATTTTTATTTCAGCCAAGACAAACCCAGCTCCCAATTCACCGTTAAGAACCCTAATATTTCTTCAAGTTCAAAGTTGAAATCCTTTGCTTCTAAAAAGCATCCTGCGAGTGGCAAGGTATTTAAGAAACATTTACCCTTTTAATAACAATATTGTTGCCTCTGTTTCTTATTTAACTTGTAATTCGCAGGATGGCAAAAATGAAGGTAGATCTCCCAAGAGGCATCGCCACTCTAAGCCTGTCGCACCTTCTGTTTCCTTTCCTGGGTTCAATCTTATTCCTTCTCCTGTTGTGCCTTCGCAAAGCGATTCATCTCTTCCAGCGATTGCCTCTCAAGAGAGACCAATCCCTTCTCTTCAAGATAATCCATCCTCTCCTGCGATATCCTCGCAGGATAAATCAATTCCGAGTTTTACGTGAATGAAGTTCTTCAAAATGTACCCCTCTCCACTCTTTCTCTTAATACTTCTCTTTCTCCTTCACCTATTTATCAGACTTCTTCAACTGGCATTCTTATGATCAAGAATGATTGACTTTTCCTTCCTCCTCTTCTGAGTCTACCCCTCTTACCAAAGAGAACCTAGAAGGGATAGATGTGGCTTTTAAAGTTTTATCAGACACCATGAACGATGTCAAGAAAACCTCCTTTGATCCTATCAAGTCTTGTGTTTTTGAATCCTTGAATAAATACTTTGGCTCGACACGAGTGTCGCAAACATCTTTGGAGCAAGAAGTTAAGATCTTAAAGAACAATCTTCTCAATATTTCACTGGATTGCGACAATCTTCGCAAGAAGAATGAAGATTTAAAAGGTACATTTTGCCTCTACCCCCCTTTTTTTTTTTTGGAAGACTCAAGTCCTTGTTCACCCTTCAAGCTTTAAACCAGAAACGAAAAATGGAGATATATCGGTTGGAATCTCTTTTGTTGAAGAAGTTCGAGTGATAAAGATTCTTGGGTGGAGCAATATAACCAATTAGATAATCTCCACACATATCTTTGTTGACCAAATAGATAATCTTTCTAAAGAAAATGCTTTGATTTAGCTCGAAACACGACTTGTTAAGTAATGACTTATCTCGCCTCTCGTATTCTTTGACTAAAGCTAATTTAGAGTTGTAAAATTTATCGAGATGAGAATGGAATTCTTTCTCAAGAGAAGCGAACTTTATTAAACAAGGTGTCGGTTTACTCAGCGAGTATGATATTTGTCAAAAATTGTGTAAAGAGCAAGAACAATCTCTCCGCTCACGAGAAATAATCTTGAAGAAGTTACTATCGAGAAAAATAAACTTATTCGGGGTAGAATAACTTTAAGTGTAAAAGCAAACCAACTCAAGGATCAATGTTCCCAATTGGAGAAATCCAATTCTTCCCTCGCAAAAGAAAATGCCAGACTTATTTCTGACGAGAAAAATATGCGAGCTCGTTTGAAAGGATTAGTTGGAGATAACTTTGATATCGCCATGGACCAACTGGAAAATAGTTATTCTGAATTAACTCAGCACCTTATCTCGCAAAAGGAAGGTAGTCATAACAGTTGGCTGCCTCATCTATTCTTCATTTATCGTTGCTTCATAACTTTTATTTTTTATAATATTTGTTGCTTTTATTCTTTGTTTCGCAGTGTCTGAGAAAAATCTTCATTCCTCCCTTACTGCTTTGAAATCTGACCACTCAAAAATTCGCAAGGAGTATAAAATGCTTGCTACTTCCCTTATGCATTCTCGCGACGGAGCGAGAAAGAAGATTCAACTATATGTGTGGTTTCAAAGATATAGAGAGTAAAAATCAGCGAAGGCGCTCCTTCGTCAACTTCATCTTAAAGTCAAGCTCTTGTGAATGGTGTTTTACTATCTAAATCTCTTGATCCCGTTTCGTTGCACCTACGGAAGTAAGTGATGATGAAGTTCCCAATTCTCCGACGGTGATTATGACTATCAAAGCTGCGAAGAAGTCGCAAATGATGAAATCTTGATAAGGATCTCGAATGAAGGAACTTCGATGCAAACCTCCCAACTGGCGAAAAAGAGGCTGATAAGATTGTTGAAGAACCCGTAACATCTCCTGTTGATGTAGAGAATTGAATTATTTCTGTAATTATGCATTTTTATTTAAACTTTTTTAACTGGATGACATTTTGCATAGGATGCTTTTTGAATTTTGTTGAAGTACTTCTTTTGATTTGGAGAACAAATTCCCTGATGATTAACTTTTATTATCGAAGTGCTTATTATTGTTAATTCTCTTTATATCTTGCCTCACAATTATAATCTCGCAAGCATGTTCATTTTCCTTCTTTGTTGACATGTATTGCTGCAACATGATCGCAAGATTTCTTCATAATGAAGAAACCTATTGATCTTGTCTTATCATTAATTGTATGGTCTTATTTTGCCTTCCTAGTTAAAGGTCTTATTTTGCCATCCCTCATCGCGACAAGATCGCAGGACGTCTTTACATTTCCATGTAATGACCCATTGACCTTGTCTTATCATTTCACAAGTATTTTTGCCTCTGCAGGATATTGTTCTTGCGACAATATAAAGGGTTTAAATATTCTTGCGAACATAAAATCCCATTACATTATCGTCTTTGCGACGAAATCGCATGACGTTTTTTCATTTTTAAATGAAAAAACCCATTGATCTCGCCTCACCTTCATGTTAGTATTTTTGCCTCTTCAGGATCATTGCACAAATATGACAAGCCTAAATTTTCTTGCGAAAATAGAGCCTCATGACATTTGCGTCTTAAGACACTTATCAGCTCCCTAATGGAGGGTGCCGCCCTTATCATCTCCCTGGTTGCCCCTTCAAGGAGGCGTACATCGGCCATACAAGACTAGCTCCTCCCATCCGGTCTTAACAGCAAGCAGTTGTTTTCGCAGCCTCTTATCCCTTATACCTATAGGGCTTATGGTTACGAGGGTGCACCCTAAGTGGAGTTTTCTTGGCCGAGTGCAGCATGTGCCAAGACTTGTCAAGAGTGGTAAGGAAGTTCCATGCTCCCCGCACTCTTGACTCAACCGTGTACCTCGGCGCTTTGGTCATACGCTGACTCCTTGGAAGAGACCCTCGGTCGCCCAACCAGGGTATAACCTTATATAGTTGGAAATCCAAGGTATCTCTCCAGGATGGATGTTATTATCCCCAATCTCCATGACTCAGGTTCCAGGAGCGGTGTAACCTTTTCACCGAGCCATGTCAAGAGATACCCCCTTATATGACGCACTTTAGGTCTTACATTTGCCTCTTACGAAATATTATTCGCGAACTAGGGTGTACGCCATAAAGGTTCGTCCCATTCACTCACTCATTCATTTTTTATTATCATGCATTGTTTGCGAGATATTCGCACAATCTGGCTTTATTTTCTTCAATCTCGCAATCTATTTGTCGCAAAAACATTACATCACAGGCTCATTCCATTTCTCCCATCTTCTATGGGTAATATTCCTTAAGATATAACCTATTCCATGGCCTATTTAATTTTTGTCCTACATCTTTGCCTTCAGGATCCATCAATCTATATGCCCCTGTACCAACTATCTCTTTTATGATATAAGGTCCATCCCATTTTCTTTGACTTGCCACCATTTTTCGCTGATATATATGTGTTTCTCGCAGCACCAAGTCACCTGGCTGAAATTCACGTATCTTGACGCGCTTGTTATATTCTCTGGCCAATCTTCGCTGATAATTCTCCATATGTTGTAGTGCTCTTTCTCTTTTCTCTTCTAATTCATCTAATTTGATTAAAATGTTACCCGCACTGAGATTTTTCTCCCAAGCTTCTTTCTTTGTAGTTGGAATTTTAACTTCTGTCGGGAGTACAGCTTCAACTCCATATGTTAAACAAAAAGGGGACATGCTGTAGCTTCTCTTCTAGTTGTATTATAATCCCATACCGCATTGGGTATTTGTTCGCACCATCCTTTATTGTATCCTTCTAACTTCTTCTTCAATATGTCTGCGATTGTTTTATTTGTCGCTTCTGCCTGGCCATTAGCCTGCGGGTATAGAGGAGTTGATTTCCCACATCGTATCTGAAATGCATTAAGCAGCAATTCTATATTTTGTCCTTCAAACTGTTTCCCATTGTCGGATACCAACTGTCTTTGGAATCCCAAATCTGCATATAATGTTCTCAAATATGAAAGTAAAAACATCCTTATCGCGAATATGTTGTACCGCTTTCACCTCTGCCCATTTTGTGAAATAATCTGTAGCGACGATTAAATATCTTCTCTGTCCGTTCTGGTAAAAATGGTCCCACAATGTCTAAACCCCATTTTCCAAATGGCCGGACACTTGTTGAATAATTTAACGGAGCTCTGGTGCATGTATTTTCTTCCCATGCCTTTGGCAATCCTCGCAACGCCTTGACACTTGTTTCGCGTCCTCATGCATATATGGCCAATAATAGCCCCTGCATTTTTGCTTTATGTGCTAAAGATCTTCCACCGCTATGATTACCAAAGCATCCCCACTATGCAACATCTTCAATATGATTTCCCCTTCCTTTCTTGTTAAGCATCTAAGTGAAGGCCCGTTAAAAGATCGTATGTATAGCACTCCATCTCTTAATTCATAATTTGTTGCACGGCTTTTTAATTTATGTGTCTCTAATCTATTTCTTGGTGTTTCTCCTGTCATCAAATATGCATGAAGCTCTGCTCTCCAATCTTCTTCGCAAAGTGTTTGTGTTCCATCTTCTACTACCATTACATCGGTTTCTTGTTCTTCTTCTTTGTCAATTGACGGCATCAAAAGTGTTTGTATTTTAATGTTTTCTCAACCGGATCTGTCATCATACTTGATATAAAGGCAAAAGCGTCTGAGCCTATTATTTCTCCTTGATATATGTCTCCACTTTATTCTTGGTATCTGCATCGACAACTCGTCAACAAGTTTCTTATATTTTTCCAAAGACAATTCGTTTATGGCATATTCTTCTTTTATCTGGCGAATTGCCAATTGTGAATCACTAGTAATCCTCACATTCTCCAGCTTCATTTCTATTGCAAATCGCAAAGCATGTATTATAGCTTTGTATTCTGTTTCATTATTTGTTGATGCAAACTCCAATCGAAAGAAAGAGCTATTTTATTGCCCTCTGGCGATATCACAACAATTCCTATTCCATTTCCTTCTCCATTTGATGACCCATCTACTAATATTTCCCATCTATTCGGTTCCATTAACAAATCTTTTGGATCTCCATGTTCTTCCTCCACATCCATCATTTCTTCTCGATTCATCCTCTTCCAAAGGAAATTCTGCTAGAAAGTCTGCGACAACTTTGTGATTTTTGGCGAAGATAGTATTTCATATTTGAGTTTGCAATGACTTATTTGATCATTCCATCTCTCAACTCTTCCCGACCTCTTTTAATTCTTCATCACTGATTCTATTGGTACTTTTGTCACCACCTTGACAACATGCGCTTGAAAATATATACGAAGCTTAAATGTTGCATAAACTAATGCCAAGATTAGTTTTTCAATTTTTGAGTAATTCCTTTCTACAGCATTGAAAGTTTTGCTGATGTAATAAATTGGTTTTTCTACCCCTGCGTCCACTCGCAGTAACACTGCACTTAATGCATGCGAGGTTGTCGCAAGATAGATCAACAATTCTTCTCCTTCTTCTAGCTTTTTGCAAAATTGATATATCCATTAAATGTTCCTTTATTCCTTGCAAGGCTTTCTCGCACTCATCTGTCCATTTAAACTTGATCCCTTTCTAAGGATATTGAAAAAGTGCTTGCATTTGTCGGATGATCGCGAGATGAACCTCCCTAGCGAAGCTAACAACCCATTTAACTTTTGAACATCTTTTATTGTCATTAGGTGTTGGCATATCGCGAACTGCTTGTACTTTTTCCGGGTCGACTTGAATTCCTTCTTTGGATACAATGTACCCTAAAAATTTTCAGAGGCGACTCCAAAGGTACATTTTTCTGGGTTTACTTTGATATTAAATTGCCTCATTTGTTCAAAAATTTCTTTCAAATCCTGTACGTGGTCTTTTGCTTTTCTACTTTTTATTAACATATCATCTACGTATACCTCTAATGTTTTGTGTATCCATCTCGCGAACACCTTTTCCACCATTCTTTGGTATGTCGCACCGGCATTTCGCAGACCAAACGGCATTTTTGTATAACAGTACAATCCTCTTGGAGCAAAGAAAGCAGTATGTTCTTGATCTTCTTCGGCGAGAGGAATTTGATTGTAACCCTTATATCCATCAAGAGATGATATCCTTTCGTTTCCACAATTGCTTCAACCAATTGTGGAATATCTCGGTAATGGGAAACTATCTTTAGGACAAGCTTTGTTTAGATCAGTAAAGTCTATACAAATTCTTATTCCTTTTTTCTTCTTTGGGACTATAACCATATTTGCTATCCATTCGGGATATTTTGTTTGTCTAATGATTCCGCGTCCAACATTTTCTGCAATTCTTCTTCTATTTGAGGATGATATCTTTGTCGCGATCTTTCTAATTCTTTGTTTAAATGGTTTTACATTCTTGTCAATTTCAATTTATGGCAAGCCACCGATGGATCTATACCAGGCATTTCATCCATATCCCATGCGAAAATATCTTTGTAATCTCGCTTGACAACTCAATGATTCTTCTTTCTTCATCCGCTTCCATTTTAGTCCCAATTTTTAAGATTTTGGGCTCCTCCTCGGTTCCAACATTCACTTCTTTTGTTTGTTCTCTGCGATATAACTAGATTTCGGTTCTCCCATAGGAGTTGGTCCTTTCATTTCCTTCGCGAACTCACTCCCTTTTCCCATGATTTCGCTAGGTATTCCTTTTCCCTCTTTTGCTCTTATCATGTAAATTCTAAATTCTTCTTCTTTCTTAGTTGCTTTTAACATCTTCCTGCGATCTTTTCGCTTCTTCACTTGCCCTTCATAATGCTTTACTTCGATTTGATGGTATATTCTTCCTTTATCAACATCTCCTCCGATTTCACCAATTCCACTCGGCATAGGAAATTTGATACACTTTGATGGAGTGTTGACGCTACCGCCTTAATTGCATGTACCCAAGGTCTCCCTAACAATATGTGGTACGGCGATTCCATATCCACTATACTTAATGTTTCGTGTTTCAATTTCTCCGAGTAAAATTCGTAATTTTACCTCTCCTTTAGGTCTTATTATAGATTTTCCAAAACCATGAATATAATACCTTGGGGAACTCATTTCTTCATCTTTATATCCTAATTTTTTGTAGGTATGGTAAAACATGATACTCACCAAACTCCTGTATCCACCAAAGTTCTATTTATTACCCATTCTTCCGCTTCTTTTGCCGATTCTTCTCTTTTTCTGCTTGCATTTATCGTGATCACTAGTGGAGATATATGATTCAAACTTTCTCTAGGCACTTTTGCTGCTGTGAACGTTATTTTCTGTTTCTCCCATTCCTTCAAAGACGATGTCTTCTCCTCATCTATAATCTTCTTTCCTTCAAAATCTCGTTTATGTATCCTTCCTCTAATATTTTCGTGGAATTCATTAACCATTGCTTTTGTAATTGAATTGTATTCCATATCTTCATTATGTTCCTTGCTTCTTAACTCCTCTACCTCATCTGATTTAACATTTTCCTTTCTCATTTTCTTGATTTAAACGATTTTAACTGCACTCTTCGATCCTCAATCTTCTTCAATCCCTGTTTCTAGCGCATATGTAGTTGCAGGAAATCCCACACTACACCCCTCACTCGAATTTGCTTAGTTAATCCATTTTAAGGTGAATAACAATATATTTTATTAATTGTATTCTTGAAAGATTTACAAAGAAATGTAGAACAGAGCTAAAGAAATTACAATCACTCTTAATTTTCTCTCTCCTAATGACTTGCTTAACAATTCAGAAAAGAATCCCCCTACAACAGACTGACTCAGCCCTTTATATAGGGTAGTATACAGTGGATGACAGCTAAGCTGTCCTTTATTTTCGGGAACATCTCGCGAAGTGTCGCGAATGTTATAAACGTCTTTACTTGCGACACTCCTAAATATCGCCAAGTCTTCATACTTTTCCCATGTTCTGGATTTCGTCATCCATTGTGTCATTTATATTTCTTTCTTGCGACGCCTTCGCAGTGTAGTTGTTTATTACTCTCACAAAGTATTGATGTCGCGATATTCTGCTCCTACACATCTCTTGGATATATTTCCATTGATTGAGTCTGACTGTCTAGTTGATTCTCTTGGAACTATATTGGAGTTTGTCCATTACGAAATATTGGGTGTGTTTCTTAGACCCTCGCTTTTTCAGATAGAAGTATTATATGTCTTTGTAAGTCTTTTAATCTTTATGATAAAGTTCTCTAAGATAGTCAGATCTTCCATCATAAATCTGGGGTATTTGGATGACATTCTCATCAGGAGTAACCAAAGGGTCTCTTTGGATATATCCTTCTTTTGTCATGAGAAGTCCTTTTCCGGGATTTATCAGAGAGATGCTCTGGACCTAATTTCGACTAAGAAACAGTTCTAGACCGGATACTCATAACTTGTTTAGAGATGGTATTCTCTACATCTTGTTGTACGCTAACTGAGTCATTTATAAGTTTAGCTTTACTTTTCTTCTTATTTCGACTCATGTCTTATCGGTTGGATCGCACCAAACACAAATTGTTAGATCTTCTCGTGTTTGCCTGCTTTGATACCAGTTGAAAAGACGGGGGTACCCAAATACACCACAATCTTTTATTTATCCACCTATAAGTCCTTTACCGAAAGTGATCGTCTATGGAAAGAGTCAAGACAATACTACAATTCGGTTCACACTTCATATGATCGTCTATGAATACGAGATCGAGACAATACGACAATAAGATTACTTGTGTGATTGCATATGAATACAAGATCGAGCCAATACAACAACGAAGTATGTTACTTGATAATAGGTTCGGACTTAACCAAACTCTATAGGATCACTATCAAGTAATGCGGAGTTAACATATATGTGTATTTTACTTTTAATTATAATAAAATAATTATAATTGCGGAAATAGAAAAGTAAAAGACACAACAAGATTTTGTTAACGAGGAACCGCAAATGCAGAAAAACCCCGGAACCTAGTCCAGTTTTGAATACTCTCAGAATTAAGCCGCTATACAAAATCTAAACCAACTTCGTACAGTTGAGACCAAGAAGAATACCCCTAGCTACTTAGTTCCCTCAATTTCCATGCGCCTTAGAATTCTAGACTCACGCACGTGAATAACAAGTCCTTTGGATCGTATTCCAAATAGCAAAGGAAGAATCTGTTTGGTAACCACTCTAATCAATCTTTGCTACAAGATATAGATGAGTTGTTGACAAAGGCTCTTCCATTTAATCTAATAAACTCCTTTGTTTGGTTAGATAAATCTAACTTTAACTACCGAAATAGTCAAATATAGATTTGCACTCAATCAAAATAAATCTTAAAGAGATATATTGAGAATGCCGATATCACGCAACTAATCAACCAAATAAATCCGATTCTAGTTGGATCCCATCTGATCGAGGTTTGTGCACACAATTCACAAGATACGAAAACCAATAAGAAATCTTCTCCATCTTCAAATATTCTTTAATCTTCAATAAACCTGCACAACACCACTTTAATCTCTTGTGATCAATCATGCATAAAACGGAGTCTGTTAACAATGGATTATCACAAGATGCCTTTAGATCTAACAACAATTCTAAAGATCCCGTCGATACTTCGGTCTAGTTTGAGTGAATCTTATATCAGAAGAGAAGATTCTCAAGAATAAACAAACTAGGTGCAATAAAAGTTTCAACAACCTTTAGTCAATCAAATAAATCGAAAACTAATAACACTGCAATTATCTATTTTCCCACCAACGGTTGTCGTAGAGGTTCTTGATCCCACAAAAGTCTTTAAACGAGCGGTCGTAAGAGATTTCAGCTAATTAGGATATTTTCCTCTCCGAATAGACGGCTCCACCAGAAACAACAAGAAATGAAGTTTTCATGGCTCTTAAAATTAGGTATTTATATACCAAGGATGTTTGGACACCAAGGAATTTCCAAAACCGAAAGTATTCTCAAGATCTGCAATGAATTGCAAAATTCGGTTTTCATAATTGCAATAAATGCTTGTCCAATATTTCCGAAATCTCTCAATAGAAAATCTCCAATTAGTAAATGCACATTACTAATTTTTATTCTCTAGATATATGCATTTAATTGCTGGTAATTAAAGCATATAAAACCAAAAACCTTAATTAAAAGATTCTCAATTTATTTCGGCACAGGATCACCTTGAGTACTAAGGAATATCTTTGAAAAATAAATGATAAGAGTTACTATTCGTGTTCAAAGTATGTTGGCATCTTTTCACTGCAAATCCTTATTTCATATTTACATGGATTCACATTCTTCGAATCGGTTATACCTCACTTCCAAACAAGTTTAGAATTGGTTCACCTGTATTCCAAGACTACCATGTGATTGATCAAATACCAAATCACATACATGGGTTCAATCGGTTATACCAATCACTAGGATTGGTTATACCTAATTATGGAAATACTTGTGATCGGTCATACCAGTCACTAGAATCGGTTACCCCAGTTACAAGGATCGGTTCTATATACACATGGTATTACTTGTGATCGGTCATACCAGTTACCAGGACCGGTTACAACAATTACAAGGATCGATTACACATACTCATGATCAGTCACTCCAATTACTGGGATCGTTCACACCAATTACAAGGATCGATCATACCATCACATGGTGATAACTTAGGATCGATTACACCAATTAATGAAAACCAGTCATACCAAATCATAAGTCAGGCATTGTGATTAGTTATACTAAGATACATAGCATAAGTTAAGATCGGTTCTACCATCTCACACATATTGGTCATCCGAAGATTTGCAATGAATAGCCTGACCAATAAGCCTAATGATTTCCCTTTCGATTCACGAAACAAGTTCATGAATGTACTTCCTTTAAACAAATGTAAAACATTGTTTCCTAGGATGAAATCTTCACCATAACCCATTCACATAATAATAACAGTATATACAAGATTATGTCGATGTCATATCTACGAAGTTCAAAAGATAATCGTTATACTTCGTAGTCTAATTTCATAATAATAGCATAAGTTAAGATCGGTTATCAATCATGTCAAGTAGGGGATACTTCTTTGGGGTATTGGTCTGGCCCATTTCTGACGTGCGGCGTACATATTGGTCATGGACGTTAAGATGTGGAAAAGTGGGCAAGGCCCCAAGACACACAACTCCACTCTCCATCATTGAAACGTAGATGATGACTTGTATAAAATGGGTCTCGCCTATTTCCAAGAACAAGGGAATAACAGAACAGCACAGAGATTCGGGACGACGAAAATGATTTCCTTTGATTCAGTAAGCTTGCTCATCTTCCAAGTACAAAGTTTGTCTTCACAATCTCGACACCTTCTTAGCTTCCCTCCCTAAGATCAACCCCATCTCCTTCACAAATGTAGCGGCCCAAGGCCGGACTTGCATCTCTACGTTTCCTATTTGTTGAGTTTAGATTCATTCCTCATCCACCCCAAATTACCAATCTTCACCCATAACCGGGCATTGTGATTAGTTATGCTAAGATACATAGCATAATAGATACCATCTCACAGCATATTGGTTCAGAAGATTTAACGATGAACGACCCAATAAGCCTAATGATTTCCCTTTCGATTCGAAACAAGTTCATGTACTTCTAAACAAATGTAAAACATTGTTTCCTAGGATGAAATCTTCACCATAACCCACATTCACATAATAATAACGGTATATACAAGATTATGTCGATGTTATACTTCGTATCCTAATATTATGATCATACAATTATGATCATGTCACATAACTAGAGTATTATACAATATGTACAGTATATACAGCTTCACAGTTATGTTTTCAATATAGCACGACTTGAAAGATACGTTAGGAATGAAACAGATCAAGTCAATATTACTAACCTCAAGAGGAAGGATGATGTCTTCATCGTAGTTTGCTACTTCTTCACATTCTTCAGGTCTTCAGAGTAATACTTGTATGTCTCAACATCCCTAGACTTTCTAGTCTAACCTAAAAGAAGTTGACTCTAGTATTTAATCAAGCGACTATAGATGAGTTTTGATACTAAAATATAACAACCAAACTTGACATACCAATGCTTGGTGAGTTCAACCGAGCTATGCTCTAACATATATACATACTGATTGAGTAGAGGTGGAGATATTAACTCTATATAAATATTGTCAAGGATCATTAAGTTGGTCTACTTGCAATTTTATTAAGTTTTGTCTATACAGGTTTTCATATTAATGGAACCAACAAACCAACTTTCAATCCAGTTTCTTAGAGTTCTTCCTCCTATTATACTTGCAAAGTTACTTTCTAGGGAAAACCATATAGTTCAGGTTACATGACAGTTCATTAATAGATGATTTAAAGATTCAGGTTCAGAATTACATAGGGAACACAGATCATCTATGTTCTGCACATGCTTAAATAGCTTTTCATTAACAGGTAAACAATTGTAGAAACATTTCCATAAAAATGAAGAATCTTTGGAGGCAATCTTTCTTTCCAAAATTTTAACCAAGAAAAATATAATTGAGTCGCAGTGTATACTGCATCATTTCCTGCATCATTAATCACCATGTAAGCTGATTTGACAGAAAAGGTACCATTTTTGTTAGGTGTCTATCTCAACTTATCACTTCCTGACTTCAGTATTTTAATTTTAGTGATTTTTTCTACAGTTTCATTGTCAAACAACACATGTAAAATATTTGTATTCCAGATTTTTTTGTTCCTGAATTATCAACTGGTCAACAGTTTCCATGTTGTTTGATTTAGACCTATCACTGACCTTGTGACTTAAGTCTGGGACCCATTTATTACCCCATATAGAAACACGTTTCCCATCTCCTATTTCTCAACAATAATGCTCCCTTATGATTGCAAGGCCCTTACAAATTCCTTTCCATATAAAAGATCGATGTTCATAGACACAATGTAAAGATTAGTATTAATTAGCAGAATATTTGTGTTCCAAAAAATTTACCCAAGGAGCATCTGGTTCATGTAGCCTTCTCCAAGCAAGCGTAACAAGCAAAGATATATTCATATCAATAGTATTTTTAAGTCCGAGTCCTTCTAACACTCTTGGTTTAGTCACATTGTCGAACTTTCTAAGATACACACCCTTTTTAGCTTTACTCTTGTTCCACTGTATACTATCCATCCTATCTGTTAACTTCTTAGGCATAGGAAAGACTGCTAGGTAGTGAGAAGCTAGAGATCCTAACACTGACTATGTCATAATAGTCCTAGTTGGCTGATTGAGATGCTTACTCTTCCATGTAGCTAGTCTACCATTAAACTTCTCCTCCAAATGAGATAATGTCTCCAGTTTATTTATCTGAATACGAAGGGGCACTCCTAAATACTTATCATTGAATTATCTAGTTTTGGATGAAAGGCAATACATGATTTGTCAAAATTAATTGACTGACCTGAATAAGTACTAAAGTCCTTGATTATACTTTCTAACTGACTAGAATTTGTATTGTTTGATTTTGTGAAAATGAGAAAGTCATCAAAAAAAGTAAATGACTTACTGCTGGACTGCCTTTGGTCAATGTAACACCCTGCAATAGACCATTATTCTCAGCATTATAAGTAATGTTGAGAAAGATTCCATACAAATAATAAAGAAGTAAAGGAAATAAGGGGTCTCCTTGTTTAAGACCACTTGTGGGGATAGAAAACCTCACCTGGTGATCAATTTAGTAAAACAGAAGCAGAGACATGGAAACACACTCAAACACTATCTTACACCCATCATCATGAAATCCTAGCTTTTTAAGAGTTGCATCCGGAAAACCCCACTCGATTCTGTCAAATGCTTTTGACATATCAAGTTTGATAGCTATTAGACTTTTCTTCTTAGCTTTACACTTTCTCATACTATTGACAAGCTCATGAGCAAGTACAATGTTATTTGTAATCTGTCTAGAAGATAAAAAAAAGGCTGCCTGATATAGGCTTATAAAATTTTCAATAACTTTCTTAAGCCTAGCATCTAAGAGTTTAGAAACTATCTTATAAGACACATTGCTTAAGCTAATAGGTCTAAAATAAGAGGCAAGTCTGGTAAACTAGATATAGGGATTAAGGAGATGAAACCATGATTCATCTGTTTCAACAAGTATTTTGAATGAAAAAAGCCTCAACCATTTAATAGTATCATCACCAACAACATCCCACATTTGTTGGTAAAAACCCGGGGGGCATCCATCTGGGCCTGAAGAGGTCCATGGCTGCATTTAGAAAACAATTTGCTTAATTCATCATGGGAAGGACACCTAATATGGGTCTCATTTTCTTCAGTAGTAATGCAAGGATTAGTTTATCAAGAAGAGAGTCAAAACTAGGGGGTTAGAGGTACTACTGATATTAGAGAAGTGACTCCTCAATTCACCTGCGATGCTAATCCTATAAGTTAGCCATATACCCGTTTTTGTTTTTGAAAAGTATCAATTTGTGTCCTTTTCTTCCTAAAATTAACCTGGTCATGGAAATACCTAGTGCTTCTATCATCAAATTTTAGAATATTTTCTTTTGCTCTTTGCATATAGAAGTCCTGCTGGACATCATACCAGTATTTCAATTTTTCCTCAACGTATCTAACATGGTTCGAATTTATCTGAGTAGTACCATTCTATTCAATAACTCCAACTGGTTCTGAAAGTAAGTAATTTGGGTTTGAATATTCCCGAAAGCATTTGTATTCCACTCTCTAAGGAAACACTTAACATTCATTAAAGATCTAGTAAGCATATAAACACGAGAGTCTATTTTAGAAGTTTTCTAGTTTGCACTAATAATGTCCCTATAAGAACTGTGCATGAACCAACATCTATTGAACTTGAGAGGTTTCTTGGTAGGATTATCATCCTTAATGCTGACAAACAGGATATGGCGATGATCACTACCTATTGCTATCAAATGATAAACAATGCAATTAGGATAAATATTAAACCAATCTTGACTCCCTAGCACTCTATCAAGCCCTTCTAAAATCAAATTAGAGCTTTCTCTCCTATTAGACCAAGTATGTGGATTTCCCATGAATCTCATACTAGATAAGTCCAGAAAGTCTAGATGATCATTTGCCTCATTAAGTTGATTTTGAGACACAAGTGTTTATGGGTGAAAACTATTCCTGCAGAATTTGGTAATTTGGGGTGTTGATGAGGAATGAATCTAAACCTTAAACAAATGCACTGCGCGGTGAGTGCTTGTAGATTCGAGAGATCAATCTGTGCAAGTCCGGCCTAAACCAAGAAATGGCCGTTCCAGACTTGTTTCGGTCACAAAGTGAAGGAGATGGGGTTGATCTTAGGGAGGGAAGCGAAGAAGGTGTTGAGATTGTGAAGGTGTTGGCTTGCTTATGACTTGTAACAGAAAGGTGAGCAGGCTTGTGATTGATGCAAGCAGGCTCTGGGTGTTGGAATACGTTTTGTATTAACACTTGGTTTTCCGTGTCGTCTGGACTTGTGTTGTTGTTTGAAATAGGGCGGAGAACCTATTTATACAAGTCATTGAGCCTTATTCACGTCTCTCGTGGGAAGTGGAGGAAGTGGAGTGATGGAGTAGTGGAGTTGTGCGTCGGTGCCACACGACCAGTCTTGCCCACTTCTCCTGTTCATCTCTAACCGTCCATGACTTCGACACGTTCTTGTGATGGCGGTTGCACGCCGCACGTCGTAAACCGCCGGACCAATACCCCGTATGTATCCCCGATTTGTGACATGATTGATGTCGGAATGTGTGGATCGTGGGTCCACGAAAGAAAGATAGCATGTAATCTTTGAATTGAATAACTGCGTTATTCGGGAAGTCGATACTTGTGAAGTACCGTGTGTATTTTATGCAGTGTATCGCATCATGGTGTGGTAAAGTGATGGGTAATGACACCTCGGCGACCAATTAACTCCGACCGGGGTTGTATAACCAAGTTTGGTGAAGTTGGACGGATAAGATGATCTTTGAGACACTCATCTGCGACCGTTAATGAAATTAGGGTTTTGAAGAGATGTGCAGGCATCACTCTTCAGCTTGGTCGAAACCAAGCATGGGATACAATTTTGGCCAGGCCGACCATACATGCGTGTATACGGCATGACGGTGTAGGCGCATGTACTCCATTCCCTCACGAAAGTATGATCTGGGTCACTCAATTCGTCCGGTGAAATCGAGTGGTCGGGATCAATTTGCGATAGAAAACCAATGCCGCAAGGGCCGCTCGTCACACCCTCTTCAGGTGCGCGTTCCAAGACGACCAATCTTGGTCGGACTTGGTCGGTTGGCTGGCGTGAAGGTGGTAGGCTGGTGTTTACGCCTACACCTGATTATCCCATGAAAACGTGATCTGAACCACTCAAATCGTCCGGCGAAGTTGAGCGGTCGAGATTAGTTTGCGGTTTGGGAGGTGTGACCACGCAAGCATGATATGCCTTGGCCGATCAAGTGAGGGGATAGGCGGGCCCACGGTGGTCATGCTGGTATGACCGGACCTGCTTAATCTAATCCGTGACCCTCCATTCGTGCCGGAGAAGATGGACGCTCGTGATGGCTTGAAACCCTAATTTTGGCTTTCATAGCCGTGTGACCATGCTCTCTTTGGGCGTACGAATTTGTTGCAACCAAGTATGGTTGGTTTTGACCGATTGGTCAAGTGTGTAGGCGGGCCCACGGTGATCGTGTTGACATGCTCTGGGCCCTTTGAATCTACATCTACACCCTCCATCTATACCTGCGAAGATGGACGGTTGAGGCTGCTTTGCAACACATGTAATATGCCGCAAACCCTAATTTAGGGTTTTCCGTCCATAATGCTTGGTATGGACGGTTTCTTGGCAAGCTAGGCCAATGACCGACCATGCGGGGTCGGTCGTGGGTATTCCATACCTGCTTGGGGGTGATGAAATTGATATGGGGTCATCCAATCATGCTTATGGAGTTGGATGATCTGCGATCGGATCATATCCGGACCGATACGGTCGGTCCCGGATGCTGTCAGGCTAGTATAACACACCGAGAGGGCTCAATCGGGCTAGTATAACACACCGAGAGTCGGCTGTACGGGTATTTCGTACATGGTTTCATTATAGTGCTTGGAGGTTCGTGTTACTCTGTAAGAGTAACACTCGGTCGTCATGCCACACCGATAATGAGTACTTTGGAAATACAAGGCCGATATGAAATTCACGAGGATGGGATTGTTGCTACATGCTCCAACCTGGAGGAATTTCATGTATTCACGAGAATGGGATTGTTGCTACATGCTCCATTCTTGGTGAATTAAGTGAGGGAGTATCCAACACTTATAAATGTCTTTATCTTTTACAAGATGTCAGCGCATAATTTTTTTCGGTTTTTTACAAATTTAACCTTAAACGAAAATCCACCATCAACATTAAGTCCCCTGCCTAGCACATAATGGTTACACTATTGTGTGGTAGGCATGAGATGGTGACATACATATGTGAGAAAGACAGGATAAAAGGAGTTTACCCGAAAGAGTGTTGGCCGACCGCTAGTTGTCCACGCCGTCATGCTCGTATGGAATCCTTTGGTGGGACCGGTTTCCTTCTTTGGGTATTTGAATCAAAAGAGGAATCCAAACAAAAGAGGTATCCTTTTTCTATTGGGATTCTTCTAATTTTTGTCTATAAAAGAGACTAACCCCTTTGCTTTTCTTACGAATTTTTTTTTATTGTCAAGCAGCTCCCGTCCGTGACCTTGCTGCCGTCTGCCGGAGCTCGCCGTCCGTCCAAGGTAAGTTTCGCTCCCTTTTTTTTTTTTTTTTTCAAAGGTAAAACCCTAGTTTGTTAGGTAAACACCTTTTGTAAGACATGTATATGCTTAGTTTTTTCCACCATTGCACGCAAAACTAGCTTCTTAGATTGTAGCTTAGGAAGAGACTTTGGCTTGAATTTCGTAAACATAATTCCCAAGATCATGAGAAAACTCGTGTTGTAATACGTGCCCGTGAATGTAGTCCCACCTTGTGCGTTTGATCCGAACGTGGGTTCCACCCACATATGCTTGACTGATTTGAAACCAATACCAGACTTGAAAACTTGTACCGGACTTGAAACCAATACCGATCGAAACTTGTACCGGACTTGAAACCAATACCGGATCGAAACTCGTACCAGGACTAAAATTTGTCTAGGACTTGAATGGTGTTTGAACCGGCCATTGTGTGCTCCGATGTGAATTGCGTCTTGCCGTGTGTGACTACATCTCTCCTGTGCTTTCATACAAGTTCTAACTCCTGTCTTTTATTTCATTGTGGAAGAAAAGAATCCTGTTGAGATGTCTTGGAGATAATCTTTGGTGCCAAGTCGGGAAGTGTTGATGACTTCAAAGATATGCCGAACATCGATGATGAATTATTCACCTCGCCTTTTCCAAACGTTAGGAAACATCCTTCTCATAAGATAGTCTTACTTTCCGATTCAGAAAATATGGAAGCTGATCCATTCTCTTCTTCAGCACTTGTGATGAGATTTTGTCTCCGGAGAAACGAATATCCGCCTTCTCCTATTGACTTCAAGACTTTCCATGCTCCTTTGGGTTCTTATGAAGGATGGATGAGACGCATGTTGAGTAATAAGGGCATTAAGGACAATTTGACCAAAGCGCGAGATCCTCAATGCGGTCATGGCATCTGCTACTCTCGAAATTAGGAAAGACATCGCGGGTTTGATTACCTTCATTTCTCGGTGGCGTATTTCTACTACTCACACAGCCATATCTAGATGGGGAGAGATGACTATTACTTTGGAGAGTGTGGCTGTATTAATGAACACGCTCTGTTCTTTGGAAGTCTCTCTTACGAGCTCTACGATACGGAACAAAGTAACTATGGTGCTATACTTCAAAAAGTGGCGGAATTCGACAGTCTGGACAAGGAAGAGAAAAAGATGCGAGATGCTTTTACACTGGTGGGTGTCGGAGTGGTCTCCTGCAGACCCGGAGCCGGATCAAGAGTTGGAAAATGAGCTCGGTGTGATTGCGTTCTGTCTTTATGGCTATCCGAGGATATATTCGATGATGGTTCCGGAAAGAAGACCATTAGAAGTGACCTTGTTAAGATTGCTATAAGGTCGAAGGGTGAAGTTCTTCCTTTAGGCGCATTGTTCCTTGGATCACTTTGTATTCTCATCTCGGACGCTTTAGCAATGGACATGCATGTTTCTAACGGGTACAAGAAGGTGGAGTCGCACGTTCACTTCGCTTTTCTTGAGGCGCTCTTATGGGAACACTTCAAAATCTATGCTCCTACTCCCGCAAATTCACTCAAAGAACTTGTATGGTGGCTCGAGAATACTCATTTGGAATAAAAGGCGTCCCAGAGCCGGCGCGAGACTTGTGGACATATTTGACAATGTGTCTTCTGTAGATTTCCGTCCATGGGGGCCAATCCACCCTTCCATTGTTCAGCCAAACACTTTTGCTATCGCTTCTGACGGTCCTGATGCTGTGTTGTGTACCGATGTCGAAACTATGAAATCTGGAGAACTTATTTACCTGCTGTTGATGGTGGATTTTCGTTTAAGGTTAAATTTGTAAAAACCGGAAAAAATCATGCGCTGACATCTTGTAAAAGATAAAGCCATTTATAAGTGTTGGATACTCCCTCACTTAATTCACCAAGAATGGAGCATGTAGCAACAATCCCATTCTGTGAATACATGAAATTCCTCCCGGGTTGGAGCATGTGGCAACAATCCCTTCTTGTGAATTTCATATCAGCCTTGTATTTCCAGTACTCATTATCGGTGTGGCATGACGGGCGAGTGTTACTCTTACGGAATAACACGAACCTCCAAGCACTATAATGAAACCATGTACGAAATACCCGTACGGCTGATTCTCGGTGTGTTATACTAGCCCGAGCCCCTCTCGGTGTGTTATACTAGCCCGATTGAGCCCCTCTCGGTGTGTTATACTAGCCCGATTGAGCATCCGGACTGACCGTATCGGTCGGATATGATCCGATCGCAGTCATCCAACTCCATAAGCATGATTGGATGACCCCGGATCAATTCCATCACCCCCAAGCGGTATGGAATACCCACGGCCGAGCCCCGCATGGTCGGTCATTGGCCTAGCCTGCCAAGAAACCGTTCATACCAAGCATTATGGACGGAAAACCCTAAATTAGGGTTTGCGGCATATTACATGTGTCGCAAAAAGTCTCAACCATCCATCTTCGCAGGTATAGATGGAGGGTGTAGATGTAGACTCAAAGGGCCCAGAGCATGTCAACACGATCACCGTGGGCCCGCCTACACACTTTGACCAATCGGTCAAGACCAACAATGTTTGGCCGTGACAAAATCATCACCCAAACAAGAGATGACGCACGGCTTGAAAGCCAAAATTAGGGTTTCAAGTCATCACGCGCGTCCATCTTCTCCGCACGAATGAAGGGTCACAGATTAGATTAAAAAGGGCCGGTCATACCAAAGCATGACCCTTGTGGGCCCATCTACCTCCTCATGTGTTCGGCCAAGGCATATCATGCCTGGTCAATCCAAAACGTGCGTCCAAACTAGCATGGCCGCGCCTCCCAAACCACGAACTGATCTCAACCGCTCAACTTCACCGGATGATTTGAGTGGCTTAGATCACGTTTTCATGGGATAGTCGGTATAGGTGTGAACACCAGCCTGCCACCTACACGCTGGTATGATCGACCAAGACCGACCAAGATGTGTCGTCTTGAAATGCGTGCCAAAACTAGGGATGTCACGCCGGTTTCCAACCCTTTTGCGGCATCAATTTCTGCCGCAAACCGATCTCAACCACTCAACTTTAGGGTTAAATTGAGTGGCCTAGATCGCGCCTCCATGGGACGGTAAGGTATAGGCGTGTACACCGGCATGCCGTCTACACACATGCCCGGTCGGCCCTCTCCAAATCTCTTTCCATGCTTGGTTTCGACCAAGCTAAAGAGTGATGCTTGCGCACCTCTTCAGAAACCCTAATATCCATTAACGGCCGTGAGATGAGTGTCTCAAAGATCATCTCATCCGTTCAACTTCACCGACTTGGTTATACAACCCTGGTCGGGAGTTATTTGGTCGGTGAGGTGTATTACCCATCACTTTACCACACCATAATGCGATGCATAAAATACACACGATACTTCACAAGTATCGACTTCTGAATAACACGGTTATTCAATTCAGCGATTACATGCTATCTTTCGTGGATCCACGATCCACACATTCCAGACATCAATCATGTCACAAACTGGGGGATACATGGGGTATTGGTCTGGCGGTTTACGGCGTGCGGCGTGCAACGCGCCATCACAAGAACGTGTCGGGAAGTCATGGACGGTTAGAGATGAACAGGAGAAGTGGGCAAGAATGGTCGTGTGGACCGACGCACAACTCTACTACTCCATCACTCCACTTCCTCCACTTCCCACGAGAGACGTGAATGAGGCTCAATGACTTGTATAAATAGGTTCTCCGCCCTATTTCAAACAACAACAAAAGTTCGGGACGAGACAGAAAAACCAAGTGTTAATACAAATCGTATTCAAACACCCCGAGCTGCTTGCATCAACCGCAAGCCTGCTCACCTTTACATTACAAGTCATAAGCAAGCCAACACCTTCACAATCTCAACACCTTCTTCGCTTCCCTCCCTAAGATCAACCCCATCTCCTTCACTTTGTGACCGAAACAAGTCTGGAACGGCCATTTCTTGGTTTAGGCCGGACTTGCACAGATTGATCTCTCGAATCTACAAGCACTCACCGCACAGTGCATTTGTTTAAGGTTTAAATTCATTCCTCATCCACACCCCAAATTACCAAATTCTACAGGAGTAGTTTTCACCCATAAACAATTGGCGACCACGGTGGGAGATTGATCTCTCGGTTACAAGAATCGAATTCTCAATTCTTCGGTTTTCGTCTCACGATGTATCCTCACCGGAATCCCGAGATGGTTCGAGATATCATGGGAAGCATAGCTGGAATGTTGGAGGATGTCTTGGCAAATCAAGCCGGTATCACCAGAAGGCAGAGCGAGACATTCCGCCTTTTGAATGATATAACAGCGCAATTACAAGAAAGGGTCGGCGGCGTCTACCCAAACAAAGTGTAAGAAACGCTTGGATCCTTAGTCGGGAGTCACACTTTACTAGTGGAGATGCGAGAAAGAGCGCGTAATCACAGGGGGACTCGGGAGAGACGAACAACATGGTCCAGTAGACAACGAAGACTCGAGGCAACTCCACGGAGGAAAAGACTTGTCCGGGGTACCACAACGTCTAGGATAAATAAATGGAGCCTGCATCTTACGGATCCCTGCTTTGGAAGATTTATATCTCAAGACCCTTGTCAAATCTCGGAAGACTGTTCAATCCGCATCGACCTTTCAACCAAGTGAAGAAATGCTTGAGGAAGGAGAGATCAATCAAGGCACACGTGAGTACGAGAGGATGGGAACGTTCAATTCGATCACTCGGCGGTGATATTACAACACCTCCCATCACCAGAGCCAGAGCAGTGCAAATCCACGGCATCTCATCAAGTGTAACGCCTCGGTAGTCACCGGAGCAACAACTTCCACTCCTTCATCGGGACGAGGAGCCGGGAGGGACGAGAGGAGGACCATCCCCCATTACCATTGCAGACTTGATGGAGAAGCGGAAGTTCTTGCTAAGACTCAAACGGATATGGCCGCAACTTTCGAAAAGAGGTACTCACTTTTCTTAAGATATTAAGCGATCGATTTCCACAAGAGTCGTGACAGCCCACGGAGCAAAAAAGGAACACATTCAACGCTTAGGAGAAGGTACTTCGGCGGCACGGACCTCCATGTACCCGATCAAAGAAGCGACATCGAGATATGACCGAGTCCTGTCATTGAGACTCCTACACTGGGACCTGATCCTCACAACGATCCTCCTCAAGTCAATAGTTTCACTATGAACCGAGGCCGGTGGATCGGGAAGCGGTTTTCTAGTGGAATGTTTATGCAAACTTTCACACCTCTCGAAGAATCAGCGCGCGGAGATGTTTTGCTGCAATCAACCAGAGGAAGGTCACGACCGTGCCCTACACATCCCCGCACGCATCAAGGTTTTCAGATTTCAAGATGACCCTTATCTACACAGGAGCGTCTTCGAGTGTGATTACTCTCAAGACTCTCAGAACATCCAAGGTTCTCCCAGGCAAGGTCGTACGGAAGCCTACCACAATGACGGACTTCGAGGGAAACCAAACCAGCACATACATGAGAAGCTCCATGGAAAGAATCAGACAAGTTCGTTGCATCCCACTCCCCAGGGCGGCAATTCAGGAAGAAGACCGGCTTGCATCATTGAAGGCTAGTACTCACGATGCATCTTTGCTGACGAAGCATTCTTCTCCATCCTGTGAGGCCACGACCCACGTTCACACGAAGAGGGAACGAACTTTTATGGCGTTGTCAATTAGCAGAAAGGGAAAACGGTATACAGACAACGCCATTATCGATGGATAGATCGAGTCTTTGCATAGACTTCGAGAGACTTGAGCAGTGCCGCTCCAAGCGATCCTCCTCTACCTAACATTGACATGTTAGTAGATACAACCAGCGAACACGGCATGTTCTCCTCCATGGATGGATGTAGCGGCTACAACCAGATAAGGATGTACGAGCATGATACAAGTAAGATAGATTTTCGAACTCTCGGAAATTTTTTATTATACCGTACTGCCATTTAGTTTAAAGAATGTCGGTGCAACGTATCAACGCTCTGGCAATCTTCCACTGGAGTCGATACCTCAAGGGAACAGCCTCAAGAAGATAACGATGTCCACGCGTCATATCGAGCAAGATCTGGGCGAGTCACTTTATCAGATAGTGGTACCTGTCTATCATGCTATATTGGAGAATATGCGCTTTTGGTCATCCTCTGGAGCTGTTGAACGCTCATCTACAACAACATATGCCACGATAGAAAGAACCGTGCCTCTTTGTAATGAAGAGCCTTCTAATGTTCGTAGGGGCATATATCTCACCAACATGCGATACAACCTTGTTACCTTAAGCGGTTCCACAGGAAAGCAGCAAGAGGAAAACCACCGAGATACAACATCTTGCGCGTCCGTCAACTCCAACTCCAGTACCACATGCACGACTCCCACAATGATGAAACAATGTCCAAGATATTCCATATCTAGCTCGATAACAACCACTACGAACAAACCATGTAAACCACACTTGGGGATGAGGCTCGGCATGAAGTTCCTTCACTGTCAGTCAAGGAATTCTTCTTGACATGAGAGATGTGGTCAGTCAAGAAGCATGGAATTCGCAAGGGTAAATCGAGGCCCAGAAGAGGGAAACACTTCAACACTCCCTCTGCGAGAAGGCTGCTTCAATGGTCTATTCAAGAGCCGCCTCAATGCTCTCTCGGGACCCCTTTTCGCTTCATAATCCTACTTCAACACTCTCCGGGATCCACCTCAACGTCCGCAAGAAGCCACTTTAACATCCTCTCAAGTCGTTTCAACACTCAAGCTACATCAACAATCTGCGCTCTGGTCAAGTTATCTTTGATGTACTCATTGCTCAACATACGTCTCATCCATCCTTCATGAGGACCCAGCGGAGCATGAAAAACCCTGAAGTCGATAGGAGGAGGGCTATCTGTGGAACAGGATATTTTCATATAGTTGGAAGGGCGCGGTGAACAACTCATCATCAATGTTCGGCATATCCTTGAAGCCGCCAACACTTCCGACTTGGTACCAAAGCATTATCTCCAGAAGACATCTTAACAGGGATTCTTTTCTTCCACAATGAAATAAAAGGCAGGAGTTAGAACTTGTATGAAAGCACATGAGAGATGTAGTCACACACGGCAAGACACAACTCACATCGGAGCACACAAAACTGGTCCGGCTCAAATTCGGTACGGATTTCAAGACTGGTATTAGTTTTCAAGTCCGGTGCAAGTTTCAGTCTGGTATTGATTTCAAGTCAGGTGCAAGTTTCAGTCTGGTATTGATTTCAAGTCGGTGCAAGTTTGATCTGGTATTGATTTCAAGTCGGGTGCAAGTTTCAGTATGGTATTGATTTCAAGTCCGGTATAAGTTTCAAGTCCGGTACAAGTTTAAAGTCTGGTGTTGGTCAAGGGCACAACGCTGGTATTGCTCAAGTTTCAAGTCCGGTATTGATCAAGTGACGAGTCCGGTATCACTCAAGTTTCAAGTCGGTATTGCTCAAGCTTCAAGTCCGGTATTGATCAAGTGATGAGTCCTCACCAAGTATCACTCAAGTTTCAAGTCTGGTATTGATCAAGTCAAGTCCGGTATTGCTCAAGTTTCAAGACCGGTGTTGGTCAAGGGCACGAGGCTGGTATAAAGTTGACCTTGATCAGGCATACACGATATGGGACCCACGTTCAATCAAGCATATATGGCGGGACCATATTTATTTGCACAACACAGTTCTCTTATGTCATGGGAATCATGTTCACGAAATTCAAGCCCACGTTCGATCAAGCAGGCGCAGTAGCCCCACCAACGAGGCACGGTGACCGTCGATTAGGCACAACCCCATGATCGAGCGGAGCAAGCACGGAGCGGGCCCTCGGCCAAGGCGAGGCATAGAAAGGTCGATCGAAGCGAGGCAAGACCGACATCATACTAGGGGAACGCTCTCTATATGCTTTTTTAAACGTAACATACTCCAAGGACGGGATGACCCGTCTCTCCGGTAACATCTAACTTTGCCTCATAAGTTTTATCTTTAATCTGTCACCATCTCATGCCTACCACACAATAGTGTAACCATTATGTGCTAGGCGGGGGACTTAATGTTGATGGTGGATTTTCGTTTAAGGTTAAATTTGTAAAAACCGGAAAAAAATCATGCGTGACATCTTGTAAAAGATAAAGCCATTTATAAGTGTTGGATACTCCCTCACTTAATTCACCAAGAATGGAGCATGTAACAACAATCCCATTACGTGAATACATGAAATTCCTCGAGGTTGGAGCATGTGGCAACAATCCCTTCTGTGAATTTCATATCGGCCTTGTATTTCCAGTACTCATTATCGGTGTGGCATGACGACCGAGTGTTACTCTTACTGAGAATAACACGAACCTCCAAGCACTATAATGAAACCATGTACGAAATACCGTATGGTGATTCTCGGTGTGTTATACTAGCAAGAGCCCCTCTCGGTGTGTTATACTAGCCCGATTGAGCCCCTCTCGGTGTGTTATACTAGCCCGATTGAGCATCCGGACTGACCGTATCGGTCGGATATGATCCGATCGCGATCATCCAACTCCATAAGCATGATTGGATGACCCTGGATCAATTCCATCACCCCAAGCGGTATGGAATACCCACGGCCGACCCCATGGTCGGTCATTGGCCTAACCTGCCAAGAAACCGTTCATACCAAGCATTATGGACGGAAAACCTAAATTAGGGTTTGCGGCATATTACATGTGTCGCAAAACGGTCTCAACCATCCATCTTCGCGGTATAGATGGAGGGTGTAGATGTAGACTTAAAGGGCCCGAGCATGTCAACACGATCACCGTGGGCCCGCCTACACACTTGACCAATCGGTCAAGACCAACAATGTTTGGCCGTGACAAAATCATCACCCAAACAAGAGATGACGCACGGCTTGAAAGCCAAAATTAGGGTTTCAAGTCATCACGCGCGTCCATCTTCTCCGGCACGAATGGAGGGTCACAGTTAGATTAAACAAGGGCCGGTCATACCGGCATGACCACTTTGTGGTCCCATCTACCTCCTCATGTGTTCGGCCAAGGCATATCATGCCCTGGTCAATCCAAAACGTGCGTCCAAACTAGCATGGCGCGCCTCCCAAACCACGAATCGATCTCGACCGCTCAACTTCATAGGATGATTTGAGTGGCTTAGATCACGTTTTCATGGGATAGTCGGTATAGGTGTGAACACCAGCCTGCCACCTACACGCTGGTATGATCGACCAAGACCAGACCAAGATGTGTCGTCTTGAAACGCGTGCCCAAACTAGGGATGTCACCGGTTTCCAACCCTTTTGCGGCATCAATTTCCTACGCAAACCGATCTCAACCACTCAACTTTACCGGTTAAATTGAGTGGCCTAGATCGCGCCTCCATGGGACGGTAAGGTATAGGCGTGTACTTGAAACCAGTGGCAAATACGGGTCGATCCCACTGAGGACTAGGGTGTGCTCTAGTTGATTCTCGGCTTTCTCTATTTGAATTTCAAGTGACGAGTAACAAAATAGTTTTGTGCGAAGCAGTGTGAGTTTGAAGTGTGATGAACCTAAACTAAGGTAAACGGATACAAAGTAGAGACCACTAGGGTCTTTAAAATCCACACTAACCTACCCTTGTAACTTATTTAAATTATCTTACTCTTGCCCTTATAACGGGTAATGGAAAAGTGTCAAGTCTACCATTTCCTAAGGTGTTTCACCAATGGATGAGTTAATCACAACTAAAGAATCAAGTAGGAGTACTAGCTGTCTAATTAAGCACGAGTTAGTCAAGGGATTAATTGAAGTCTCTAAAGCATGAGTTGTAGCACTATCAATACGAGTTTTTAATCTAACTACGGTGGATGTGACATCCTTTGTGAGAAGCAAAGTATTGAGCCTTTGAGATTAATTCTTTCCTAGAAAGTATTCAAGCATTCAAAGAGAACTATAAGCAACATGAATCACAAAGCAGAGAGCTAGGGCTTCATCTCAAACCCTAGCAAATTTAATTAAAGCATCAAAAACATAATTAAACTACAAATTACTCTAATTGACTGCTCTGGCTAATCCAGGCGTGCCTCTAACACACAAACCCTCACTTCAATTTATACATGCAACTCCTATCCCAAAAGTAAACCCTAATTCCATAGAAAATAGAATTTAATTGCAAAATAATTTGAAAACACTCATACCCATACTCTGCCTAGCCGTTCTCTTCATCTAATCGCTCTGCAACTCCATGCGTGGTTGTTGTGGAAAAATCCTAGTTTTAGATATCTTTAATTTAGTTTCTAGGGTTGATAGAAACTAAAAAGAAGATAACTAGACCTAGAGAGGGAACGGAGGTGGTGGTGTCTTGAGAGAGTTGGTGATGATGGCTCTGTCGGGGGAAGGAGATGGTGGTTGAGGTGGAGGTAAGGTCGGGGGAAGAGATGGGGTTGCGAGTTTTCTACGATTTTGTCGGAGAAGAAAAAAGAAGAAGGAAGAAAGAATGGGAGAGTTGCTCGAGGGGGTATAGGGTTAGGCCACTTCGCTGTGAGCGGGTGCGGCGAAATTAGATGGAAATGGTTGAAGCGGCGTTGGATCTTGCGGAGAGATGCGACGGACGAGAGAGGTAAGCGGTTTTGGAGCGTCGGTGTTGCACGGGAGCAGCAATCTTTGATGCACGTGGAAGCGGCGGCCGTTGGATGAGGGAAAGAAATCTCGACGTCTCGGAAGAGACGGGCTCGGATCCGGGTCACGGGTAGCTTTAGCCCATGTCTTCCTTGTTGGGTTGCAAGCGATTGCGCGCGGGCTTTGGCCATCTACTCCATAGATGCTCGACTCTAATTCTTTGCTCTTTTGCTCCTCGGATTCTCCGAGCTTTATTTATTACCTAAAAACACAAAATTAATTAATACAAATATTTATTCTTGAAAACAAGGAAAATACGAGAATATGGAATAATATATGATTTATAAGCGCAAAGATGAGTAAAATGCCAATAAAAGGTGTATAAATATGCACTATTTGGCACTCATCAAATACCCCCAAACCCTGAATTTTACTTGTCCTCAAGTAAAACAGAAAACAAGAAATCCTAACTATACCCCTGTCGCGGGTCTCTCGAATGCATTTAGCGTATGCACTAAGCCTTTAAACCCCTAGGTGTGTCCCTAGTGGACGGAGTTGTAGTCTCGTGAGGGTTTACAAGAGGTGTACCCACAAAACCTTCTCAACCAGTGTAAAAGAGTCTCAAGCCTCCAAGAAGCTATGAGGACATAGAGTTTGCATGCTAATGTGAGAAGTTAGAACTATCGAAAACGCATTCTCATCCTTAAGTCTTTGGCGAGAAGTAACCATACCATATGAAAGAATTCGGATTCGATTGTGATCATAAGTCTCAACTCTGCCTCACCATTAGGGTTTTATGATAATTGCACTCAAAAGATCGCTTTTTAGTCTCTCATGTGTGCGGGCGGGAATAAAGAGAAATCACTGCACACGTTGTAGGTAAGAAGGATAACCTTAGAAATAAAATCTGGAGACTCCACGAAGTGTGGATAAAAAGAATCTTTTCGATGATCTCTAAGAAAGGAAAATCAACCATTAGCAAGGGTGGGAGTACTCACTCACTTCTCACCCCGATCGGCAACTAACATCACTCTCTCATAGAAACCATAGAAACGTCTTCCAATCTTCGGTCTTCGGTCTTCAACTATTGATGACGAACTTGAACTTCATAAAAACTTAATAATTTTTTTTTTTTTTTTTTTTTTTTTTTTTTTTTTTTTAACTTTGTGGTAACTAGACACGAGAAAATAAACTACAATATTTTTTTTTTTTTTTTTTTTTTTTGGTTACAATAAAAGCGATAAACTCAATTTTTCACAAACTTCATTAATTCTCATCTTCTTTTCCTTGTTGCACATAAACCTTGGGACTATATCAATTTTTTCTTTCAATATTGATTACTGCTCAGGTTCTTTGGCGATGATGTGTTTCTATGGGTCTTCTTTGATTGAGAGAGAGAGAGATGCTAGCGCAAATCGATATTTAGAAGAGTTTTCATCTTTAGGCGTCACCCTCATGATTGCCGGAATTAGCACTCAAGAGATCAAAAGTAGTCTTTGAAAGTGGTGCGAAGTTGGGTAGCTCACCATTCCTACCCGGAATTGACGTACGGTGACACACACTCTAAAAGCTTTTCTAGAAAGTCACAAAGAGTGAAGGTCGGTACCTCGCTTGATGTAAAATGGGTAGTCTCCACTATGGGTGATCACAATTCACTACAGAATATCTAAACAGCACCTAATTAGCCCTAGGTATGGTTAAATCCAACTTTAACGCTCTAATCAACTAAGGAACCGATTGCGTTTCAGGCACTTCAGGTCTGTTATTTGATTAGGAATCTCTATGTAAACATAGCTAAAAGCATGCTAGTGACTCTAAAATCTCTAAAAGTTGGAGGTTTTTATTTGCAAAAGTTTTGATTTTTTTTTTTTTTTTTTTTTTTTTTTGAAAATAAAGGTGAAATAAAAGACTAAAAACTCTAAATGCAAATCACACCCCCAAACCTAAATCAAACATTGTCCTCAATGTGTCTTCATATAGAAAAAAAAATTTAAACGAGTCACATCTGAGAGAACTATCTTTGCGATAAGAGAAAAGGGAAGAGATTAGGATATCGGCGGGAGCAAGGTTGAGCTTCATTCGTCAAGGCTAGAATCAATATTCTCAGTGGTGATTATATCGGATTAGCATAATATATGTGCAAAGAAGACTCAACCGAATCAAGAAAGAAAAATTTAACAAGTCCCTCTTGGATATATACAATGAAAATGCACCATAAACCAACGGTCGAAAGAGTTGGGGATCAACCCAAAAGACGATATGTACAACCATCAACAATCTTACACAAATATAACATGAGAGTGCAAGTAAGGTGCCCAGGCGTGAAGGAGTTTCCCCCAAACCTAAACTTGTGAATAGGTGTGTTTGTGAGAACAAAATCTTGCAATTTAAAAAAGGTACATCATGCAAAAGGTCTAACTCAAAATGAGTTTTGCTAATTCTGACGAGACATACATTCCAACTGTGGCTCCTTAAGAGTGTTATACTTTGATGCAAAAAATAGTCCAAGAGGACTTGGGAAGCACAAAGCTCTAGGCCTAAGTTAGGCATTTTTAGAAAAGTTGGTATTGCAATTTTGTTACAAACTACACCTAGGTTGGGTGAAGGAGTTTCAATTTGTGACTCAGGAGAGAGGTTAGGTACATTTGGGTTGTTTTCATTTTTAAAATCATTTGTACCATCACACTTTCCTAAAGTCAAAGAGGGTAAATCATGTTCATTTTCACGGGATAATTGCGGGTTCCACATCAATATCACATGCATGAATATCGGAAAAGCATCATTCATAGGGTTCACGGGAGAGACACTTAATGTCATTTGAACCTAAAAATTCTATTATATTTTCAAAATACACATGCTCTTCATATTCATCATCATCATCATCATCATAGCAAAAATCCATCTCTCCATTCAATATTGTAGTATTTTTAGTGTACTCATCTACCTCTAGATTAGGTTCATATTCAATGTTAGTCGCATGAGTAAGACTAGAAACACTATTTTCAATCCTATCATTTTGTAACTCAATTAGGTTCCTTTGAAGAATCATCTTGAGTTGTTCTATTGAAGGAGAGTCTTCACTAGTGGGTATGCATTCCTCATATGGATATTCATTGTATGGTTGTGCATGAGGTTCATTTAGAGAAGGGAAATTGAGACATGTTGCTATATGGATGGTCATGCATTGCATTCATTTCAAGCCTAGCATTTAGCTCCATGAGTGTATCCATTGTTGATTGCAAACTAGGAGTTGGGGAGTATAAAATTGTTCATCTCCCCACTTTGTGGTGAATGATGCATGTGTGCGGAGTTGATTATGGTCCCAATAGTCACTTAGACACTTCGTTCATTTGGATTATCATGGTTTTCCCTATTGTCTAAAATCATGCAAGATAATGATATTCAAGCGGGGTGGTCTAAGCCACCACATAAGGTGCAAGCATGCGTTTCATATTGCCTAGAAAAACTAGATTCGACAGATTGCCTTTCTAAAGCGATTGCCTATCTAAAGCGAGATAGTCGAGCCTCTAATTGATCTAAAAGTGATGTTTGGGTATGAGGAGAGTGTTCATTTTCAACTTTGTGATGGATGATGTATGTGATCATAATGATTAGGGTATGTTAGATCGGGGGCCCACGAGAAGGCGCATAAAATTCCCTAAAGTCACTATGGTATGTGGGGGTTCATCCTGTGAAGCGTGCCCCGTAAGCACGCTCTCTAAGAGATTTGTTTCCATCCTCGGATCTGAGACCAAAATCCTGACATGGTCAGCTCTCAAATTGAACTCAAAGCCCGGTGAAGTGGACTAAGTTTGGTTTATTGGGTTTTTGGTTTGTTGGGTTTCATTTGGTTTGTTGGGAAGCCTAGTAGTTGTTGGCTCAATTTGGTTTTGATGGGCTTAGTTTGGTTGCAGCCCAAAGTGTTTGCAAAACTTAATGGGAGTGGGCTGAAATTTTTGGTTTTGAGAAGCCCAGCAGTGTGGTGCACGGCCAGTATGCACGGCCCAGGTTGGGTTGAGTTGGGCTGAGTTTTGATGTAAGCCCAAGTTTGGTTAACAAGTGCGGCCAGTGGGACTGCAGGCTCGATTTGGTTGCAGCCAGAGTTGTGTTTGAACTGGCCCGGCGGTGTGGGTCTTGGTCTTTAGTTTTGGGCTGGCAAGTTAGCAGCCCAGCAGTGCTGGGTTTAGTTTGGCAGGGTTTATAGCCTAAAGGGAGTTCAGTCAAGTTTGATCAGAGCCAGCAGCTCAGGTGAAAAACAGCACAAGATAATCAAAACTCACACTCAATGACTCTTGATTTCTCAAGACTTAGCACAGACAATTCTTGAAATTCTTTGCGAGAGATACCACGGCATGTGCGAGGCCCAGTTGACACGGCCACGGGTAATTTGCTGTAAAATTTTGCACAGCACAAGAAAACAACAAGTTCACACACAATGACACAGCTCAAGGTGCTTATAGAAATCAACACAGGGAGTCACCAGCTCACAAAGAACGAGCCTTGCTCGGTTTAGTAGTGCTCGGCGGCCTAAACTTCAGTTTAGTCGCACGGGGGCAAATGGGTTTACGGTCTTTGCGAGTTGAGCTCAAAACTGGGGCTTATGCACAAGTCACAACAGATGCACTATCACGGGTACTTGTTACAACATGCTCGGGGTATTCTCGGGTCAAGTACACGGCTTGCGGCTTCGGGGGCTTGCGAGGTAAAAGCAATCTTTGAGCTCGATCAAGTGCAATACGAGATGACAAAATAGTTAACAATTGCTTAGATCTTTGAGCAATACGGGGCAAGGCAATACGGGCCGGGTGCGCGGGTCGGTGGCTCAATGGCTTAGATCTTTGAGTCAAGCATGCATAAATTGCTCAATGGCTTAAACTGCGGCTTGAGGGCTTGCAAGTAAGCGAGATGCACATAGTTCTCAAGCCATACAAGGTCGGCACAAGGTGGTTTCACGGGCTCCTTTGTATAACACTTGAGCATCAACTATCTCGATTGACCTCACTTGTGTTGCGACTAAGCTGTGTTATCAAAGCCCAACCTCACGGCTACGGGGCTGCTTGGCAAGGGGTCTAATGCAGCAGGTGAGTGAGGTCGGGGCTAGCATGAAGCGAGGGTCGGGTGAGTTCTGCACTGACACAAATTGTAGCCTTGCAACACGACCACGCGACTCGCCGAGCGCACGGCACAATTTTAACGGGGTGTACTCAACACTTATGAGACTAGAAAGAAAGCTAGGTTATCGGGTTGCGGTGCGGCTAACACAGGCTTCAAGTTGTGACCCAGCTCGACTCCAAGCCGGGGCTGGAGTTTAAGCTCGGTATGCTAGTTTAACCTAGTTCACGAGGCTATGTATGGAGTCACTTACCAATTGTGCTCGAGTTTTGTGACTCGGGCCCCTTGCGCTTTTTCTCCTCCTTGGGCTTGCTTTCGGCCCCAAGCCACAGCAAGCACAAGAGCAAGTTCAACGGAGTTCGAGGTCTTGGTTGCTCGGCGGCAATGACCAAGCATCGTCGGCACGGGTAGAATGCACTGCGGCTCGACAAAGAATTCGGTTCCGATTTGTGCAACTTAAGGCAAAGATAAATAAACACTGAGAGTAATTTGGACTATCGAAGATTTGTGAGGTTACTTGGGTTGCATTTGAGGTTAGAAAGCTTAACATAAGCGGTGGCAAGGCTAAAGTGCAAATGCCTTGAGATGCATTAGAAAAATGATGCTGAATTCTGACTAACACTAAAGAACTAAGAAAGGAATGCAATTATAGCTAATAAAGCAATACTATAATGTAATGAAATGTAATGAAATATGCACTAGATGCAAAGATGCAAATGACGAGATGAAGTTAGACTACTATGCAAATGGCGGATGAAGTTGGGCTACTATGCAAATGACGGATGAAGTAGACTACAATGCGAGATTATGTACTAACGGTGAAGCTAAAGATTACAAAAGATAAAATGCAAGAGATAAAAGTTACACTAAATAAATTTGAAGCTAAAGATTACAATGTAAATAACAATTGCAATGCGGAGAATATAAAATGATTAACTAAATTCTGAGATGCAAAGCCCAAAAATAATGAAACTAAGTTATACTAAGGCAACAAAAAATAATGAAACTAAGCTAAAGATTACAAGCTAAAGATTACGGATGCAAAGCCACAAAGAATGCAAGTGAATATATATACGAGAGATGAAAGAACTCGGTTAAGTATGCGCCAAAAATCAGCAAGGCACGCGCCAAGTCCGGCAGCGGCATAAAAACTTGGTAGGATTTTAAAAGTGTATTTTATCCTACGACTATGTCTAAACCGCAGAAGTGCACGGTGTCTTCAATGAAGGCAGGTGGCAAATCTGGTCGATCCCACAAGGACTAGGGTGTGCTCTAGTTGATTCTCGGCTTTCTCTAGCTTGAATTTCAAGTGACGAGTAACAAAATAGTTTTGTGCCCGAAACGGCTGAGTTTGAAGTGTGATGAACCTAAACTAAGGTAACTGAGATACAAAGTAGAGACCACTAGGGTCTTTAAATCCACCACTAACCTACCCTTGTAACTTGACTAATTATCTTACTCTTGCCCTTATAACGAGTAATGGAAAAGTGTCAAGTCTACCATTTCCTAAGGTGTTTCACCAATGGATGAGTTAATCACAACTAAAGAATCAAGCCGGAGTACTAAGCTGTCTAATTAAGCACGAGTTAGTCAAGGGATTAATTGAAGTCTCTAAAGCATGAGTTGTAGCACTATCAATACGATTTTTAATCTAACTACGGTGGATGCTTGACATCCCTTTGTGAGAGCAAAGTATTGAGCACTGAGATTAATTCTTTCCTAGAAAGTATTCAAGCATTCAAGAGAACTATAAGCAACATGAATCACAAAGCAGAGAGCTAGGGCTTCATCTCAAACCCTAGCAAATTTAATTAAAGCATCAAAAACATAATTAAACTACAAATTACTCTAATTGACTGCTCTGGCTAATCCAGGCGTGCCTCTAACACACAAACCCTCACTTCAATTTATACATGCAACTCCTATCCCAAAAGTAAACCTAATTCCATAGAAAATAGAATTTAATTGCAAAATAATTTGAAAACACTCATACCCATACTACTGCAGCTTCGTTCTCTTGTCTAATCGGCTCTTGCAACTCCATGCGTGGTTGTTGTGGAAAAATCCTAGTTTTAGATATCTTTAATTTAGTTTCTAGGGTTGATAGAAACTAAAGAAAGATAACTAGACCCTAGAGAGGGGAACGGAGGTGGTGGTGTCTTGTGAGAGAGTTGGTGATGATGGCTGTGGGGAAGGAGATGGTGGTTGAGGTGGAGGTAAGGTCGGGAAGAGATGGGGTTGCGAGTTTTCTCGATTTTGTCGGAGAAGAAAGAGAAGAAGGAAGAAAGAATGGGAGAGTTGCTCGAGGGTATAGGGTTAGGCCACTTCGCTATTGAGCGGGTGCGGCGAAATTAGATGGAAATGGTTGAGCGAGCGTTGGATCTTGCGGGAGATGCGAACGGACGAGAGAGGTAAGCGGTTTGGAGCGATCTGGTGTTGCAGGAGCGGCAATCTTTGATGCACGTGGAAGCGGCGACCGTTGGATGAGGAGAAAGAAATCTCGGCGTCTCGGAAGAGGCGGGCTCGGATCGGGTCACGGGTAGCTTTAGCCCATGTCTTCCTTGTTGGGTTGCAGCGATTCGCGCGGGCTTTGGCCATCTACTCCATAGATGCTCGACTCTAATTCTTTGCTCTTTTGCTCCTCACTGCCGGCATGCCGTCTACACACATGCTGGTCGGCCCTCTCCAAATCTCTTTCCATGCTTGGTTTCGACCAAGCTAAAAGTGATGCTTGCGCACCTCTTGAAACCCTAATATCCATTAACGGTCGCGAGATGAGTGTCTCAAAGATCATCTCATCCGTTCAACTTCACCCGACTTGGTTATACAACCATTCGGTCAGGAGTTATTTGGTCAGTGAGGCGTATTACCCATCACTTTACCACACCATAATGCAGTACATGCATAAAATACACACGATACTTCACAAGTATCGACTTTCTGAATAACACAGTTATTCAATTCAGCATTACATGCTATCTTTCGTGGATCCACGATCCACACATTCCAGACATCAATCATGTCACAAGGCGGGGGATACATACGGGGTATTGGTGCGGCGGTTTACGGCGTGCGGCGTGCAACGCGCCATCACAAGAACGTGTCGGAAAGTCATGGACGGTTAGAGATGAACGGGAGAAGTGGGCAAGGCCGGGTCGTGTGGTACCGACGCACAACTCCACTACTCCATCACTCCACTTCCTCCACTTCCCACGAGAGACGTGAATGAGGCTCAATGACTTGTATAAATAGGTTCTCCGCCCTATTTCAAACAACAACACAAGTTCGGACGAGACGGAAAAACCAAGTGTTAATACAAATCGTATTCAAACACCCGAGCTACTTGCATCAACCGCAAGCTTTGATCACCTTTCTTTTACAAGTCATAAGCAAGCCAACACCTTCACAATCTCAACACCTTCTTCGCTTCCCTCCCTAAGATCAACCCCATCTCCTTCACTTTTTGTGCCAGAAACAAGTCCTGGAACGGCCATTTCTTGGTTTAGGCCGGACTTGCACAGATTGATCTCTCGAATCTACAAGCACTCACCGTGCAGTGCATTTGTTTAAGGTTTAAATTCATTCCTCATCCACACCCCAAATTACCAAATTCTACAGGAGTAGTTTTCACCCATAAACACCTGCGCAGCTGCATTCCAGGATATGTCCCGTCTCTATTTAACGGAGAATTTTCTGTGACTCCGTACAATATTGACAGGGCTGCTCGCCAAATGGGATTTGATCAGGGTGTCCCATTTATTCGTTCACCAAGGGTTAGAAAGAATCTCTATCGAATATTCTTAACGCTGGCATGTTTTTAGAACGGGTGAGCCTTCCCTTCGGCCTATTGGGAGAAGCTCGGTGGTAGCAGATAAGTACAAGGAATTTTGGAGGAGGCAGCTGTTGATTTTCCAGGAATTCTCGGAGAGTGTTGTGCCAGATCCCCGTGGTGAACCATCTTGAAGCTTTGAAGAAGCATTTCCGGTTGAAGCCACTTCCAGCCAAGCGGACCAGAGCTGAGGATTGCAGTCCCCAAGCAGGAGAGAGATCTAAGAGGCAAGCATGCGGTGCGGTGATCCTTAATTCCTCCAATATGCAGGTATTTAAATCTCTTTCTGTTGATTTCTTCGTTTCTCCAGTGTAAATTCTTCTAAAAAGCGATCATTGCTTGAAATCAGGGAATTTCAAAAGAGAATGTCTTCACAAGGTTGGCGCGTATTCAGAATGAGAAGTCCGGTAATGTTGGGCTTCATGTCGAGAAGTGTGCGGACCGATCCTCGAGTCAGTAACACTGATCTTTATGCGAGAAGTCTGGTGAAACCGCTCCTTTTCTAGACCATGACAGAGATGATGCAAGCTCGGTTGGACAAGGTGCTTCCCTTAGTGATCTTGTTGACGGGTTCGTGATGGAAATTAGCACCCAGAGCGAAATAGATGCCGGAAGGAATATAAGAGAGGCGATTACTGCTATAGTTGAGGCAGATCCCTTGAAATCCATCTGAACGAGGTTCCAGTCAATATGGCTATTGTGGTGACTCCTTCGAAAGGCCTCCTGCAGCCGACAAGGCTCCTGGGGTTGGTGAATTCCGGTGATGCGGCACAGGGCTTTGTTTGATCCTCATTTTACTATCCCTTATCCAGGTCATGTGTTGGTTGGTGGATTCAGCGTGCCGGTTCAGTTCGAAGAGTTGTACACAGTGATATGGGAGAAGCACGGCCATATTGCTACCACCACGAAGCTCAAAAGTCGTCTTGCGTTGGTAAACCGCGTCCAAGAAGCTTTAGTTTCTATCCGGGGATGAGCGTCACGACTGGTCGAACGGTTTACGAGGAGATGATTGAAGATTGGAGGTGCCATCGGGACGTGTTTGCGCAGTACAACTTCAATTCTCCTTGGTTCTTCAAAGGGTTCTCCAAGATTCAGGAGCTTCAGAAATTACAGGATGAAGTCCCTACTGCGGACTGTGTTGCTCGCCAGGAAGAAGAGGTTGAGAAGTTGTCTAAGGAACTGGAGTCAAAGCATTTGCGCTTCAAAGGATGAAAGTCTCTCTCGCCCAGAAGGACGAGTTGTTGCTGAAGGACTTTCCTTGAAGTATTCATGCTATATACTTGCCTTTTATTTTAGATGCTTTTCTCTCTTGAGTGATAGTGAGGATTTTCTTTGACCTCCGGTTTTGAATTAATAGGTAATTGAATTGGCTTATTTTGAGATAGTTTTGTGGACAACCTTTTTGAAAGAGATTATGTTAAATGAAATTTGCATCTTGGTCATGAATGATTGCACATGTCATGTGAAATTGCAAATGTCATGTAAAAGGGAGGTATGAAGGGAAGCAAATATGGCATTTGATCGTTGAGCCCCTTTCTCCATGTGCGGGATGCTAAGTCCCCAGTGAATTCCAAAACTATCCTTCTTGTAAAATTGTTGAGTAGAACTTACTTGCTTTCGAAGCCTCACTTGTATCGAACCGGAGTAGCCTTTCTAAGAAAATTCTCCGCACCAATCCCTCGATTATCGCTCTGGACCAAGCTTCTCTGAACAATGCGCTTCAAAGCGTTGCATTTCTTGGTGGGGTGATAAAGGAACCGATGGTAATGACGAGTACCTCGAGTCCATTACTTCTTGATCGGTGGCGGACGCCATACCGGGAGGTAGTTCCACCTCTCTATTTCGTACCCACATCTCCAGCCAACTCCAAAATCTTTTCCATCGGGAACGGAAAGTGTAGGTACCGAGTCCAGCTTTTCCTGCGTTAGTGGGCGTTGTGATGTCTCTACGTGGCTTTGATGTGGAGCACGTTCCGGAGATGAAGTTGGAAGACTTGCGAGTGCCATCATATCCGCGGATCGCTTGCCTGGGTAAAGGGGTGTGGAAGGTGTCGTAATATCACTCTTTGAGTGATCGAATTGAACGCTCCCATCCTCTCGTATTCACGTATTTCTGATCGATCTCTCCTTACTCAAGCATTTCTTCACTTGGTTGGAAGGTCGATGCGGATTGGACAGTCTTAGGGCTTCAACGAGAGTTTTGAGATATAAATCTTCTAACGGGGCTCCATAGGCTGCGGGCTCCCTTTCTTTATCCGGTAGACGTTGTAGTACTCCGGACAAGTCCTTTCCCGTGGAGTTGCTTCGGTTCTTCATTGTTGTTTGGACCATGTTGTTCATCTTTCGAATCTCCTGCGGTTACGCGCTCTTTTTGCCTCTCCACTGGTAAAGGCGTGACTCCTGACCAAGGATTCAGCGTTTCTTGCATTGCCTGAGTAGATGCACGCCGACCCTTCTTGTAATTATGATGTTATATCATTCAAAAGGCGGAATGTTTCTCTCTGCCTTCTGGTGATACCGGCTTGATTTGCCAAGACATCCTCCAGCATTCTAACTATACTTCCCATGATATCTGAACCACCTGTGGTTTCTGGATACATCGTGAGACGAAAATCGAAGAATTGAGAATTCGATTTTTTGTAACCGAGAGATCAACCTCCCACTGTGGTCGCCAATTGTTTATGGGTGAAAACTATTCCTGCAGAATTTGGTAATTTGGGGTGTGGATGAGGAATGAATCTAAACCATAAACAAATGCACCTTTGCTTGTGGTGAGTGCTTGTAGATTCGAGAGATCAACTTGTGCAAGTCCGGCCTAAACCAAAAATGGCCGTTCCGGACTTGTTTCGGTCACAAAGTGAAGGAGATGGGGTTGATCTTAGGGAGGAAGCGAAGAAGGTGTTGAGATTGTGAAGGTGTTGGCTTGCTTATGACTTGTAAGAAAGGTGAGCAGGCTTGTGATTGATGCAAGCGAGCTCGGAGGTGTTGGAATACGTTTTGTATTAACACTTGGTTTTCTGTCTCGTCTGGACTTGTGTTGTTATTTGAAATAGGGCGGAGAACCTATTTATACAAGTCATTGAGCCTTATTCACGTCTCTCGTGGGAAGTGGAGGAAGTGGAGTGATGGAGTAGTGGAGTTGTGCGGCGGTGCCACACGACCAGTCTAGCCCACTTCTCATGTTCATCTCTAACCGTCCATGACTTCCTGACACGTTCTTGTGATGGCGCGTTGCACGCTGCACGCTGTAAACCGCCAGACCAATACCCCGGTATGTATCCCCCAGTTTGTGACATGATTGATGTCTGGAATGTGTGGATCGTGGGTCCACGAAAGAAAGATAGCATGTAATGCTGAATTGAATAACTGCGTTATTCAGGAAGTCGATACTTGTGAAGTACCGTGTGTATTTTATGCAGGTACTGCATCATGGTGTGGTAAAGTGATGGGTAATGACGCCTCAATGACCAATTAACTCCTGACCAGGGTTGTATAACCAAGCTGGTGAAGTTGGACGGATAAGATGATCTTTGAGACACTCATCTGCGACCAGTTAATGAAATTAGGGTTTTGAAGAGATTGCGAGGCATCACTCTTGACTTGGTCGAAACCAAGCATGGGATACAATTTTGGCCGGGGCCGACCATACATGCGTGTATACGGCATGACGGTGTAGGCGCATGTACTCCATTCCCTCACGAAAGTATGATCGGGGTCACTCAATTCGTCCGGTGAAATCGAGTGGCGGGATCAATTTGCGATAGAAAACCAATGCCGCAAGGGCCGCTCGTCACACCCTCTTGGTGCGCGTTCCAAGACGACCAATCTTGGTCGGACTTGGTCGGTTGTCCCTGGCGTGAAGGTGGTAGGCTGGTGTTTACGCCTACACACTGATTATCCCATGAAAACGTGATCTGAACCACTCAAATCGTCCGGCGAAGTTGAGCGGTCGAGATTAGTTTGCGGTTTGGGAGGGTGTGACCACGCAAGCATGATATGCCTTGGCCGATCAAGTGAGGGATAGGCGGGCCCACGGTGGTCATCTTTGGTATGACCAGGACACGCTTAATCTAATCTGTGACCCTCCATTCGTGCCGGAGAAGATGGACGCTCGTGATGGCTTGAAACCCTAATTTTGGCTTTCATAGCCGTGTGACCATGCTCTCTTTGGGCGTACGAATTTGTTGCAACCAAGTATGGTTGGTTTTGACCGATTGGTCAAGTGTGTAGGCGGGCCCACGGTGATCGTGTTGACGTGCTCTGGGCCCTTTGAATCTACATCTACACCCTCCATCTATACTGCGAAGATGGACGGTTGAGACCGCTTTGCAACACATGTAATATGCCGCAAACCCTAATTTAGGGTTTTCCGTCCATAATGCTTGGTATGGACGGTTTCTTGGCAAGCTAGGCCAATGACCAGGCCATGCGGGGTCGGTCGTGGGTATTCCATACCGCTTGGGGGTGATGGAATTGATGCGGGGGTCATCCAATCATGCTTATGGAGTTGGATGGCTGCGATCGAATCATATCCGGACCGATACGGTCGGTCAGGATGCTCAATCGGGCTAGTATAACACACCGAGAGGGGCTCAATCGGGCTAGTATAAACACCGAGAGTCGGCTGTACGGGTATTTCGTACATGGTTTCATTATAGTGCTTGGAGGTTCGTGTTACTCTGTAAGAGTAACACTCGATCGTCATGCCACACCGATAATGAGTCTTGGAAATACAAGGCTGATATGAAATTCACAGGATGGGATTGTTGCTACATGCTCCAACCTGGAGGAATTTCATGTATTCACAGAATGGGATTGTTGCTACATGCTCCATTCTTGGTGAATTAAGTGAGGGAGTATCCAACACTTATAAATGGCTTTATCTTTTACAAGATGTCAGCGCATAATTTTTTTCGGTTTTTTACAAATTTAACCTTAAACGAAAATCCACCATCAACAACAAGATTACCACCTATTTTCTCATATTTATTAGTGATAAAATTCAGGTCGCCTATGACCATCTAAGGACATTGATACCTACCAGAGAGTCTGGTCAAGTAGTCTCATTGTCTAGCAATTCATATATCATCAATAGCACCATACATGCAAACTAACAGAGTTCTACCACTCCTAGCATCAAATTGCACTAAGCAAACTATAAAATTCTGATTAATATCGAGAGCAATGCCATCTTTCCATAAAAGAAACAACCCTCCAGATAAACCAACAAGATTAACATAACAATAATAGGGATAATTGAATTGCTTAGTGTATCTCTTCATTTTTTGTCCCTATTTTTAGTTTCAGATAACAATATAATATAATATCAGGGTCATTGGATCTCACTAACTCTCTCAGGTGATACCTAGTATGCTTATTTCCAAAACCATGTACATTCCAAGACATGACCTTCATACTGTGAAGGTGAGAAATAAAACCCTTAATTTTATATCTACTGGACAACCTATTAGCAAACTTTCTAGATATGAAACAGATACAATTTCCTAAACAAAAACAAAAATCAATTTTAACCGAACAACCAGAATAATCACAGAAGTTTAAACAAAGACATTCGACTTTAATGCAAAATAATCAAAGAAATTTGAAATTTCTAAGAAGAGAAAAGGAATTTTGAACAGAAAAACAATTACTAAATTTTTTGTAAATCAAATAATCAAACAACAAGTATAAACTAAGATGAAGGTTGGGAAAAACTTGATTCGCAGTTTTTGATTGGTACCCAGTAGAGGCGTGGCCAACATGAGAATCATCTCCTTCTCCAATCCATTTCATTTCCACCATGTGATAGTCTTGGTCATTGTAAGTTAGGGTATCCATAACCAGTTGGTATTCATCATCATCACTGAACTTATCAAAGATTGATTGTGAAAAAGCGGGGGTCTAACAACCACACCCAATATTTCGCTTAGCAATTTGTATGGACTAAACCTCAATAATATTCCGAGAGTGAAAACTCAATCAAAGAATAATACTAACGAGTTTATCTCTTACTCAACACAATCAATGGTTAAACACAAGCAAGTCCGTAAACCTGATTTTAGTGTGAAGTTCTTGAAACAAAATATTTTGTGTTAATCACAACCTATTCAATATCCACCGTGTATAAACCTTTTTAAGCAACAATCACTTAAGTAATATTTCAACACGGTGTCCACTTGAAACAGGGTTATTCCGGACTGGTCTAACAATGTGAAAATAACAAAATCAAATGATCAAGATAAATCAAGTCTTATCTAACAAACAAGGTCGGATTTAACAACTATGATTGATTAACGTACAACCTGTATTATTTCAATTACATAAATAAAATATATATAATGCGGAAAACAAATAACACAGACACCAGAAATTTTGTTAACGAGGAAACTGCAAATGCAGAAAAACCCCGGGACCTAGTCCAGAATAATCACACACTGATTATAAGTTGTTACACCAATTTCCTACTACCTATTCGGACTAGATGTAATACTTGCTTCAGCACTTATAGAACTCCTAGCACAAAACCAATTGTCGTTAGGAATTCTTCTCGTAAATCTTCTAGAAGAACCCAAGGCTCTCTTTAGAAGATACAACAACACTATTGATACGATTCGATCTTTTGTTTGCACAAAACACCGGTTTGATTTCCCTTTAGATGTGAATCAAGGTTTTGGAAATCTTGTGTTTGTTTTGAGAAAACAATTACTAAGTAAAAGTAATATCAAAACAAACTTGTAGATTAGGGATTATTATACTCTTCAAAAATAGGAAGAGAAACCTAATAATTCTACAACAAGAACAACTAGAATAAATCTAGAGATATCTTGTTTAAAACTTCAAAAGGATTTTTACGAGATACCTTAATCGAAGTTTTCTTTCTAGCTTCTGATTTCGACTAACAATTGTTGGTATACGATCGGAAATTGAAATCTATCAAAACCTAGGGTTTATGATCAACAACTCTTAAATGGTTTTATATCAGAAGAGAAAACCTTAGAATAGACAAGAGGTGAAAAACCTAGATTATAATCAATCACGAAGATTAAATCCAACTCGTCTTTGTGATCCCCAATACAAAGACTTTTATCTCACTCTTGTTCACGAAGAACAGAAGACATGGAAAACAACCTTAGAGAGCTTACACCAATTTTCCAAAGGGGATGAAAACGTGTAGCATTCACAAACTCTTTATTTATAGTGAATAGGTTAGCTTGCAAGCTACGCTAGGGTTTAAGATATTTTACTTTTTCAAGACTCTCCTAATTTTGGGAGTCTTTCCTAAGTTACAAATATTTTGCATAAATAATTAAATAAATAATTATTAGCATATATTGTATTTATGTGAGTAAATCACATTTTAACTTAGGCAGGAATTAAAAGTTATCACAAACACTTTAATATGGTAATCAAATATGTTTGGATTAATATCCATCTTGCCCAGATAAGGAAACATGGCCAATTTGACTAAAAAAGACTTCTAGTCACGTAATTGGGCCCAAGTCCGTGAACCGTTACAAGCAGTCCATGGATTGTTTCCTATTAACGAACTGTAACAGTTACAACAACACTTATAACTGTCACTTTAATAAATCACTCATAACTTCATTGTTATAACTCGGAATTGAGTGATTCTTGTCTCGTTGAATTCGTAAGCTCATTCACTATAACATGAGAACCTTTACAGGGATAAAGATTATTGTCACAAAAGTCGTGGCTCAAATAACCTCAAGTATATATACATAAGTGTACATTTACCGTCATAGGAATTGTTCCATAGAGTGAGCATTTGTTTCGATAGATTAGAAAGGTAGAATTGAACAAGAATCCAAATGAAATCAATTACCACATACCTTTGTTGATGAAGTCCTTGGTGATGTCTTCTTGTAGTCTTCAAACTTCATCCGTCAAGGATAACTTCGATTCTACTTCTTAGACTTAATCTAGTCCGAAACTATCTATAGTATACTAAATCAAGAATGCTTTTTGGCAACTAAAATTGACAACTAACTTTACATACCAACGCTAGTGGGTTCAACCGAGCAATGCTCTAACAATCTCCCCCTTTGTCAATTTTAGTGACAAAAACATTTTACATATGGATTGTACTTGTTAAAAGCATTACAGTTCCAAAATCCGACATGCTTGATTTCCTTGGTTCTTCAACTATGCGTGTGTTCATCTTGTACTTGGTGAAGATCCATCATAGTATTATTACACAGCATCAAAGTTCAATTGCATCACAACTTTGACAATAATACTACGATGATATGTATCACTCCCGTTTAGTCAATACTTCATCTCAACATGAAAAATCTCCCCCTTACATAATGATCCGTAAACCATGTGTATTTGTAGTGTGAACTACACATTAATTCTCCCCCTTTTTGTCAATATAAATTGGCAAAGGTACGAAAACTAGTGGGATCTTCATAAAATTTTCAAGGAGGTACTTCATGACCAAAAGAGAACATATCAACTTTACTTTAGATGATATCACAGAGTCAAAACTTAGTGACTTCATTAAGGAGTTTATTAAGATACAAGTTAACCCCTACATGTTCCACAACCGCTTCTCCCCTCAAAGATATAAAAATTAAGCACAAGTTCATTTAAGAACTCTCCCCCATAAAATGTCATTCCCGAAAGAACAACAAGAGTGACCTTTCTCCAGGAAGAATGATTTATATATTGGATTTTAGAAATCCCATAAGGAGATATGAGCTAAAGACCAATCATTGAAAGTCTCTCATGAGATCGTGTTACTAAAAAAATAGAACTATTTCATGGTAACAATACACAATATGTAATCATGAAGATCAAGTATTGTGATCATCTTTTCTAAGATACAAACTTGTATAATCAAGAATTCATATGCTTAGAAGGAAGAATAACCTTTTCCATAAGGATTAACACCAAGAATGGTTACCATAAGTGTATGAAAAAGATTCTTTGACAATAAAAACCAGCATCCAATGGCTTTGATTATTGCTTCTAACCTGTTATGCTTAAGAATTTAAATCACAAATCAAGTTAGGTAATTAAGAATCATACGCGTGGTATTTAGCCATATTCATCTGAACCATAACTAGTTCAAATGACTCAAATGAACTAGTTAGAGAGTTGTTCAATTGCTTAGATCTTTATAATAGACACAATTGAAACGAAATCGGTTTGATCCATTCGAATCAATTCATGAACAATATAGCCACGGTTTGCAAAGATTGCATTCCTTATAATTTATTGTTTTAAGTTCATGAACTACCAATTTGAGAAATAACCAGCTTGGGTACACGTACGGGAATGCGTACCTTAGCTACCGGATTTGAGTTGGCTTTGGTTTCCAAACTCAGCAGAATTTTTCGGGTAGAAAAGTTCCGCCAGTACGCGTACCCAACCTGTCTCCTTCACCAATACCGTATGCACACACTTGGTTTCCGGTACATGAATTTATACACTAATGTGCGAACACATTATATATGCTTATATCCATAGATGGTAATCTCAACTCTACATTTCAATCATTGAAATATTCTTCTATAATGTTATAATAGTCTGTTTGTACCATAAGTAAAAATGCCACATAATGGGCCCAATTGGTACTTGGATCATCTTTTGGCCCTCATCCAAGCCCGCTAACCAGTCAACCTAAGCAACCCAAGCAACCCACCGGCCTGCCCGAGTGTTACATAAATTCAATGACCGGTCAATGGTCAAAGTCAACGCCCGGTCAACTGTCGAAGTCAGTTTGCAAGTCGCACCTCTAGCCAATTTTCCACTCATGTTACCAGCGGTGCTGCCAACCAATTCTCGACAAAGTACTCAATCGCACTTCCAGCCAGTCTCTACCCGTGCAGCCAATCCAGTCTGCCAGCCAGCATCCATCCATACTGTCAGCCAGTATGCCTGTCAACCATCAATCCAGTCTGCCAGCATGCAGAATTTATCATGGAAGCATGAATGAGCAGTTTCATGCATAATTCATCATGGAGGCATAAATGTGCAGTTTTATGCAGAATTCATCATGGAGGCATAAATGTGCAGTTTCATGCAGAATTCATCATGGAGGCATAAATGTGCAGTTTCATGCAGAATTGAAGAGGGAGGCATGCAGTATTGATTCTATCAGTTTCATGCAGAATTGAAGATGGACTGATGGAGGCATGAATGAGCAGTTAATGCCATTTAAGTTTATATTGAAATTAGATATTGAACTGTATAAATAGGGAGGAGCAGAGATCATTTGAGGGGGCATCGAATACAATAAAAAGAACACTGTAATACAAATATCAATAAAATATTTCTCCCCAAGGGGATTCATCCGTGGACGTAGGCAAACCATGCCGAACCACGTTAAACCTGTGTCTCTTTATTTGTTCTTCAATTCGTCTCCTAACCCAAAATACACACCAAATCATCTATTCATCGTGTTTCGTGCCCAGAATTTATTTTGGGTACAAACATAGTCGTTATTCACAACTATCGTCATTAAAGCCATTTTCAAGATTGAAACGTCATCATGACTTTCGTCACGGGTAAATATGAACTTGGCCAAAGCGAAAGCTTACCAACACATATTTCGAGAGATATGTAAGCGAGTTAAACTCAGCTCGAAACAATAGATTGTTCCACATATTCAAAAATTACCCAACACAATATGTGCGCCCCAATTCTTTTGCAATCCTCACCACATTTACTAGGGCTTCTTGGTGAGGATGCACTTCCAACATAATCAAGTTGTGTTGAGGTGAACAAAATCTTGCTCACCACAGGTATTTGAAACAAAATCATGCATGGACTCTAGGAATTTAACAAATTCCTTGAAACTTTCAATAACTGTTCCATACCTTTTTAATATGTTATCCCTTGTCGAACTCTTGTCTGGGAGATCCTTCTTAATAGTACTCATTGCTTTATTGACCTTCTTTGGTACCCATTTCTGAGTAGTTTTTGGAGCAACGTATTTCTTTTTCTCCCCAATATAATTATGAAATTTCTTGGAGGGAATACTAGAAGAACTGATATTATGAAACTCAGTTTTTATCCAGTTTGGAACATCATATCTTGTCATCTTAACAGAATCACATCTGGTTTTATCTCGTTTAAGAAATCTGCAATTCCTTTGCAAGTGACCTGGTTTTCCACAATAAAAGCAATGTTTAGCAGAATGGAAAAAGTTATGTTTAGTGTTACCTGAATGTGTATGTGCTTCCTTTGGAGCTTGATAGATTTTCCTCTTTTCGTCATTGGCAGTTGGCAGAGATATTTCACTTTTTTCAACCGTGGAAGGTTTTGGTTGAGAAGAATTTTTAGCTCTGAAAAATTTTACCTCTTTGCAAATACTAGGAGCGTCTATTCCTTCATAGACCAATCCTCGTGTATCATGATGAATTCTACATGCTCCCAATATTGAGGTTAATTTATCTAAGATGCTATTTCTAGACAAACTCTCTTTTAAGCTCGAGTTTTCTTCTTCCAACCTTTTGACCTTTTCAAGCGCAATAACTAGATCATTCTTGGATGATTCACACTGAACTTTGAGATCTTCTCATTCCGAATCAAATAACAAGTTCATCTAAATGTTTTCCAAGTTATCTAGTTTTTCTTGAAGAATAATTTCCCGATCACGACTTCCGGAAATTTCTTCTTTAAGCTCTCGTATTTCATTGAGATAATCTCTTGCACCAATAGAATCAAGTTGGTCTTGCAAGTCTTTATTCCGACTACGAAGTCTGTCATATTTTACTTTCTCACTGAATATGGTGCTTTCGGCTTCCGAAAGTTTCTGATGACATTGCTTAAGAAGTTTATTAGCAACCGGATCTACATGGAACACTTCTTCGTCGGAATCGAATCGATGTATCCGAAAGAATTTTTCCGGAAGCTAATGCAACCTCGCATGCGTACTCTTGGTGATCATAATCAGGTCCATCATCAAGAGTAGGCAAAGCTGCTGCATATGCCGATTGTCTACGGCTCCATCTAGGACATACTGAAGACAAGTGCCCGAAACCATGATAGTTATAGCATTGTACATCATCATTGGGAGATGTTGCACCTTTAGAAAAACTATTTTTCCTGTCTCTCAAGAATTTTCTAAATTGCCGTGGAGTAACATCCTTAGTATCTGGCAAACCAGATTTATCCTTAGAGGATTCAGAACTGTTTGCAGCTTTAAGAGACATCACCTCTTTTCTAGATGCGTGTTCGTTATCAAAGATCTTTAATTTTCCAACAAGAGTATTTCTGGAGAGTGTAGAAAGATCGTTTGCTTCTTCAATGGCATGTTTCTTAGACTCGTATCTTCATGGTAGAGACCCGAGAATTTTGCACACAATAACTTTTTCCGGAATAGTTCTTCATAATGAATAAGAGGAGTTAACTATTTGAGAAAGTCTTTGGTTAAACTCATCAAAGGTTTCATCATCAGACATGCGAAGGTTTTCCCAGTCAGAAGCTAGATTTTGAAGCCTTACTTCTTTCTCTGCGGCATTCCCTTCGAATACGGTTTCTAAGATATCCCAAGCATCTTTAGACTTATTGCAAGTAGTCACATGATGCTGGAGATCTGGAGTAATGGCATGGATGATAGCATTTAATCCTTCCGAGTTTTGCTTGGCAGCAAGAATCTCAAGATCATCATAATCACCAATATCCTTCGCAACAGTTACACCGTCTATTGTAACTAATGGAGGATTATAGTCATTAACAATACGAACCCATGATTGAAAATCTCGCGCTGTATAAAAACACGCATAGCAATTTTCCACCATAAATAGTTCGTATCATCGAAGGCTGGCGGTACATTTATAGAGATAGCACTTTTGTCCATATCAGATCGTTACAAACACGGACTTATAAGGTCTTTAACGTGTTTTCCTACTCTGATACCAATTGAAAAAGCGGGGGTCTAACAACCACACCCAATATTTCGCTTAGCAATCTGTATGGACTAAACCTAAATAATATTCCGAGAGTCAAAACTCAATCAAAGAATAATACTAACGAGTTTATCTCTTACTCAACACAATCAATGGTTAAACATAAGCAAGTCCGTAAACCTGATTTTAGTGTGAAGTTCTTGAACCAAAATATTTTATGTTAATCACAACATATTCAATATCCACCGTGTATAAACCTCTTTAAGCAACAATCACTAAAGGAATATTTCAACACGGTGTCCACTTGAAACAGGTTAGTCCGGATTTGGTCTAACAATGTGAAAATAACAAAATCAAGTGTTCAAGATCAATCAAGTCTTCCAACAAACAAGGTCGGATTTAACAACTATGATTGATTAACGTACAACCTGTATTATTTCAATTATATAAACAAAATATATATAATGCGGAAAAGAAATAACACAGACACTAGAAATTTTGTTAACGAGGAAACTGCAAATGCAGAAAAACCCCGGGACCTAGTCTAGAATAATCACACACTGATTATAAGTTGTTACACCAATTTCCTACTACCTATTCGGACTAGATGTAATACTTGCTTCAGCACTTATAGAACTCCTAGCACAAAACCAATTGTCGTTAGGAATTCTTCTCGTAAATCTTCTAGCAGAACCCAAGGCTCTCTTTAGAAGATACAACAACACTATTGATACGATTCGATCTTTTGTTTGCACAAAACACCGGTTTGATTTCCCTTTAGATGTGAATCAAGGTTTTGGAAATCTTGTGTTTGTTTTGAGAAAACAATTACTAAGTAAAAGTAACATCAAAACAAACTTGTAGATTAGGGATTATTATACTCTTCAAAAATAGGAAGAGAAACCTAATAATTCTACAACAAGAACAACTAGAATAAATCTAGAGATATCTTGTTTAAAACTTCAAAAGGATTTTTACGAGATACCTTAATCGAAGTTTTCTTTCTAGCTTTCGATTTCGACTAACAATTGTTGGTATACGATCGGAAACTGAAATCTATCAAAACCTAGGGTTTATGATCAACAACTCTTGAATGGTTTTATATCAGAAGAGAAAACCTTAGAATATACAAGAGGTGAAAAACCTAGATTACAAGTTGTATAATCAATCATGAAGATTAAATCCAACTCGGCTTTGTGATCCCCAATACAAAGACTTTTATCTCACTCTTGTTCACGAAGAACAGAAGACATGGAAAACAACCTTAGAGAGCTTACACCAATTTTCCAAAGGGGATGAAAACGTGTAGCATTCACAAACTCTTTATTTATAGTGAATAGGTTAGCTTGCAAGCTACACTAGGGTTTAGGCTATTTTCCTTTTTCAAGACTCTCATAATTTTGGGAGTCTTTCCTAAGTTACAAATATTTTGCATAAATAATTAAATAAATAATTATTAGCATATATTGTATTTATGTGAGTAGATCACATTTTAACTTAGGCAGGAATTAAAAGTTATCACAAACACTTTAATATGGTAATCAAATATGTTTGGAATAATAGCCATCTTGCCTAAATAAGGAAACATGACCAATTTGACTAAAAAAGACTTCTAGTCACGTAATTGGGCCCAAGTCCATGAACCGTTACAAACAGTCCATGGATTGTTTCCTACTAACGAACTATACTTGATTACAACAACACTTATAATCTGTTACTTTAATAAATCACTCATAACTTCATTGTTATAACTCAGAATTGAGTGATTCTTGGCTCGTTGAATTCGTAAGCTCATTCACTATAACATGAGAACCTTTCCAGGGATAAAGGTTATTGTCACAAAATTCGTGGCTCAAATAACCTCAAGTATATATACATAAGTGTACATTTACCGTCATAGGAATTGTTCCATAGAGTGAGCATTTGTTTCGATAGATTAGAAAGGTAGAATTGAACAAGAATCCAAATGAAATCAATTACCATATACCTTTTTTGATGAAGTCCTTGTTGATGTCTTCTTGTAGTCTTCAAACTTCATCCGTCAAGGATAGCTTCGATTCTACTTTTTGGACTTAATCTAGTTCGAAACTTTCTATAGTATACCAAATCAAGAATGCATTTTGGAAACTAAAATTGACAACTAACTTGACATACCAACGCTAGTGGGTTCAACCGAGCAATGCTCTAACAGATTGTGAGATCCTCATTTGAGCAGCTCCGACTATGGTTAGGTATATAAGTTGAGAAAAGGGGATTTTGAATCATCAATTGAGAATATCTTGTATGACTACTCTTTACCCTTGGTCGTATCTTGGTTCGAATATCTGCACACATCTTGTCTATGATTCTTGTATCCAAATGCTCCAAACTTAGCCAATAAAACAAAACATATAGTATTTGGTGGGTATGCAGTTGGTTTTTTGTGTCATACAACTGCAGAGCTACCATATTTACACATATCTTCCAAGTTGTCTATTTCATAAATGCTTCCGAATCAACATTTCTTTTGAACTTTAATATACAGATGGTGACCCATAGCATGAATCTGCACCCTTTTATACCTCCTTTACATTAGTACACCCTTAAACTCAATATTATCCTTGGCCATAATTTTTCCAATCAAACAATTTGACTATTTGTTTGCCGCTTCAACAATATCCTTTTCAGAGATCAAGGATCTTTTTGCACACCAATTCTTAGCATTTTCAATGTAGTCTCCTTCATCTTGCTAGTGATTGCGGCAATGTTCAATTGACTACTTTGAGACATTCTTAATGACTGTTTCACACCACTATTGCAAAACATATGAGATTAGGGACTTTGTGTTTTCAGAAGCCGATTAATGTTATGGTGTTTTGTAGGATGGTAAACAAAAATAGGAATTATATATCTCTTCCAATTAGGGTTAGGTTTTTGGTGTTGCAAAAAAAAAAAAAACAGAATTAGCTTGAGTGTTTCGCATACTAAGGATGCAAAATCCGGCAAAAATATAGGCCTATAATTTAGGTATATGAAATTAAAATTTTTGAATTACCAAAAATTGCGTTTTACTACAATGTTGATTTCCAAATGTATCCTTATCTCTCTGCCATCTCGTTGTGCTTCTTCTCCAACCAAGTTCTTGATCCAGCTCTGAGGAATCCATTATTCATAGGACATGATGTTTAATGATGTGAATCACCACTTAGTCCATTACAAAATTAATAGTACATAGTAGTTAATAGCACCACTGCTAGAATGATACCTAAACTCACAATTTCTTTAGACATTTCCATTTCAGAGAAAGGATATAACACCATTATTATAGTTGAAGACTTATCCAACGCACCACTGCTTCCACAAAACCACCAATCGTACACTACTGGAGAGACTAATCAAAAACTACAAACCACGTACCATTTTAACTTCTCGTAGAGTTAAGATTGAAAACAATAAAAAACAATGATTTAGATTATTCAGAACTGAAAAACAAAAAAAAACAAGAGAGATTTAAAATTGTAAAGTACTAATGTAAATAACATAAAAAACCATGATCTATTGAATATGGAACGATTTAAATCAAAATTAAAACAAAAACAAAAGTAAAAAAGAAAGATCTAATCTAATATGCAACAGTAGGCATCTCCCCTACGATTTTCCAGTTATTTAGCCCACCAATATTAAGGATCGGTATCACTGCTAATATTGGTATCCCGTTATAAATCTTGGAAACATGGCTCATCAAGTTAAGTTTGGCTTCTGAAGTTTATTCAAAAAGGCATTCAATTTTCCTCCAAGATCTCTAGGAAACCAAATTACACGGGAGTTTACCAATTCATATAAAACAAAACTGTCGGAAGGTAGGATTTATTGGATTGGTGCACTGTACCCTTATAGCAAACTTGTTTTTGTCGGTCGAGAAATGTTTATTAGTAACAAAAAAATTAATAAGGAAAATGACCTAATTTTCAAAAAACAGAAATGAAAACTGTTAGAGCACTGCTCGATCGAACTCGCAAGCGTTGCTATCTCAAGCTTGTTTGTCAAGTTTAGGTGATCAAAACTATAAGTCTTGATTTCTAGTCTATTTATAGCTATGTCTCGGATTAGGATAAAATGTGTAGTTGAGCTTTAGACTTCACGACGTTCATCGATTGAAGACGGAGATCTACTAAGGAGAGCTTGGAGGAACTTCATCAACAAAAGATATGTGGAGACTAAAACTTATCTATCACTCAAAAGTCTATTCTATTTTATCTCCTAATGAGACTAAGTCGTATAGCTATATAGACTTTTATATTATACACATTTGATATTTCGAGCCGAGTTTATCTCGCTTATCTATTTCTTGAAATATGTGTTGGAAGTTTTTTGCTTTATCTACGTTCATCATTATTCATGACGAGTTTAGTTGGAAACAATTTATTTGTTGGAAACTAAATAATAAGATGATCATGTGAAAATTTCCTTGAAACATCTACATGATTTGTGTGAGACAATCATTTGATGTCGACTCGGAAAGTTTCGCATTGATCATTCGATCACTTGAAAATACTTATAAGCTAATGGTATGTGTGAGACGGCCATTGTCGTCTTCTAAGGATGTTTCAATGATTGAAATGGGAGTTGAGAACAATTAACCATTGTCTGGATACAACAAAGTATGCATACAAATATGCAAACTGTTGTGGTATGATTCAGGTTCGGAAACCAAGTTTGCATACCAGTATGTGAATGGTTTTAACTGAAAAGTCCGGGAACCAAGTTTGCATACTAGTATGCGAACATTTCTACCTGAGTTAGGTCCGGGACGGCTTTTTGCGTACCCGTTTGCAAACAGCTGGATAAGACCAAAGTCCGGAACTATAGTTTGCGTACCACTTTGTAAACTTAGTGGTTAAAGTTCTAAAATCGGTTAAGTATGTTTTCATACACATGAACAAATACAATAATAAATTAAGGAATGCAATATTTGCAATACCGTGGCTTAATGTTCATGCATTGATTTCCATATAAGTACTTTGTACGATTACGAATCAATCTGATTTTATTTCAATTGGTTCTTATATACTTCTATGAGATATATACAATTGAAAAACTCTATGAGTAACACAGATTAGATTCATTTGATTATCTTTCATGATTGATTGATCATCATATTTGATCTAGAAGTGTTAGATGAACATGGTTAAGACAAAAGTGTTCATATGGCTAACTTCGGTTAATTGTTATTGAGCCAACTCAATATACACGTTTAGGTACGGTTACCCATATCTAAATGAAGGTATATTTAATTTGTGTGTAACAAGCTAAGACCATCTAACGGTGGAGATATATTGCTTTGGTTTTAAGCAAACTTAGCTTGAATATTAAATCAAGTTTTCATCTAATGGTGAATATTGATTGCTTTGTTTCTAAACTATCAAACCCTAATTTGAAGACTATATAAGGGGAACTCTAGCAACTAGAAAACCTAATCCCGACACTTTCCTGAGTCCTAGTTGCGACTAGAGTCGATTCTCCTTCAACCTTGGTTTTTCCAAAACCATTATAGGTTAACGACTTGAAGACTTCATTTGGGATTCGTGAAGCCAGACCCAATTATTTCTTTTGTAGTTGCGTGTTCTGATCTTACTTGTTCTATCGTATTGGGTACTATCTTCTCTAAGATTTGCTCGAGATTTATCTCCGATAGGTAAGATATAAAAAGTACTCATAAATCTCTTCGTCTCATTCTTTGTGATTCCACAATAACTTCTTCTACTACCATATAGTTAAGTTATTGTGAGGTGATTGATATTTCTAGGTTGTTCTTTGAGAATATAAGACTGGATTATCAATTGGTTCATGTTCGCCTTGATTTATCAAAACACGGAACAAAAACTTCATAGGTACTTCTGTGGGAGATAGATTTATCAATCAAAATAGACTTTTCCGTGGGATACAAATTTGCTTATAAGTCTTCGACTTTGGGTTATAGATACTCTTAGTTGTCGGTGAGATCAGCTAAGGGAATCAAGTGCGTAGAGTCCTGCTAGGATTTAGAGGTGTAAGTAAAGCGACTGTACCTTAATCGGTGTGAGCCTTGGTTAGGGCTCAACTACATTCCAGTCTGAAGTTAACTTGTAGTAGGCTAGTGTCTGTAGCGGCTTAATACAATGTGGTGTTCAAATCTGGACTAGGTCCCGGGGTTTTTGTGCATTTCCGGTTTCCTCGTTAACAAAACTTCTGGTGTCTATGTTATTTCTTTTCCGCATTATATTTTCTATATAATTGAAATATCACAGGTTGTACGTAGTTCAATCTGTTAAAGCACTGCTCGGTCGAACTCGCAAGCGTTGCTATATCAAGCTTGTTTGTCAAGTTTAGTTGCCAAAACTATAAGTCTTGATTTTTAGTCTACTTATAGCTAAGTCTCGGATTAAGATAGAAAGTGTAGTTGAGCTTTAGACTTCACGGCGTTCATCGAATGAAGACGAAGAACTTCTCAAGGGAACTTGTGGAACTTCATCAACAAAAGGTATGTGGAGACATGAACTCATCTATCACTCAAAAGTCTATCTACTCTATCTCCTATTTGAGAAAAAAGTCGTATTGCTATATAGACTTCATTTATACACATTTGATATTTCGTGCCGAGTTTATCTCGCTTATCTATTTCTCGAAATATGTGTTGGTAAGCTTTCGCTTTAACCAAGTTCATCTTTTATTCTTGACATAAGTCAAAAGATGATCATGTGAAAATCGCCTTGTAACATCTTACATGATTTGTGTGATGCAATCATTTGGTGTAGACTCAGAATGTTTCGTATTGATCATTCGATCACTTGAAAATTGCTTTGGAGCTAATAGTTGTGTGAGACATCCATTATCGTCTTCTAAGAATGTTTCAATGATTGAAATGAGAGTTTATAACATGTAACCATGATTGGGTCTAAACATAGTGTGTTTATTCACATTTGTGTAAGGTCCAAGTCCGGGAACCATGGTATGCGTACCGTACGCGTACTGGTTGGTGAATGGAAGTCCGGGAACTAAGTCTGCGTACCCGTACGCGTACTGGCGTAAGTCCAAGTTCCGGAATTCAGCTGAGGTTGTAAGTATGCGTACCCGTTCGCGTACTGGCGAAACCAAACTCAGTCCGGCTACTTAATTATGCGTACCCGTTTGCGTACTTGAGTAGGTTATGTTCTAAAATCGGTTTGTTCATGAACTAATACATTTATTTATTAAGGAATGCAATGTTTTGCAAACCGTGGGTATAATGTTCATGAAACGATTCAAGTGAATCAAAATCGATTTTGCTTCAATTGTGTCTTGTATACTTCTATGAAAATATAAACAATTGAACAACTCTCTAACTAGTTTCATTTGAGTCATTTGAACTAGTTGTGATGAAGATGAATAAGGTTGATATGAAAGTGTTCACATGGCTAACCTCGGTTAACTATTGTTGAACCAACTAAGTATACACGTTTAAGTATGGTTACCTTTATCTAAATGTTAGTACATTTCATTTGTGTATGACAAGCTAAGTTCGATCTAACAGTTGAAAGATATTATCTTGAATCTAATCAGGTTTTCATCTAACGGTGAATATTGAATGTGAAAAAGCGGGGGGTCTAACAACCACACCCAATATTTCGCTTAGCAATCTGTATGGACAAACTCCAATATACTTTCAAGAGAATCAACTAGACAGTCCGACTCAACTTAAGAAAAGTATATCAAAGAGTTTATATCTCAATCTCTCAATTCAATCCGCAATCAAACAAATAATAATTTGCGAGCCCGATTGAATATAATAGATATAACTTGAACGGTACCAAAGATCAATGTTCAAGGATCAATCAATTTCAATCAACAACCAAAAGTTGGATTTACTAATTGATCTATTCAACGCACAACCTGTGATATTTTAATTATATAACAAAATATAATGCGGAAAAAAAATAACACAGACACTAAAAGTTTTGTTAACGTGGAAACCGCAAATGCAGAAAAACCCCCGGACCTAGTCCAGATTGAACACACACTGTATTAAGCCGCTACATACACTATCCCACTACAAACTAACTTCAGTCTGGACTGTAGTTGAACCCCAATCAATCTCACACTAATCCAAGGTACAGTTGCGCTCCTTACATCTCTGATCCCAGCATGATACTACGCTCTTGATTCCCTTAGCTGATCTCACCCACAACTAAGAGTTGCTACGACCCAAAGTCTAAGACTTTAATAAACAAATATGTCTCACACAGAAAAGTCTACATGAATAGATAAATCTGTCTCCCACAGAAATACCTACGAGTTTTGTTCCATCTTTTGATAAATCAAGGTGAACATGAACCAATTTATATACCGGACTTATATTCCAGAAGAATAGCCTAGAAATATCAATCACCTCACAATAATCTTAATCGACTAGCGAAACAAGATATTGTGGAATCACAAACGATGAGATGAAGTGTTTGTGACTACTTTTCTATCTTGCCTATCGGAGAAATTAATCTCGAGCCAATTTTACAATTGTACTCAACACGATAGAAACAACAAGATCAGATCACGCTACTACAGAGAAAATAGTTGGGTCAGGCTTCACAATCCCAATGAAGTCTTCAAGTCGTTAACCTACACGGTCTCGAAAGAAACCTAAGGTTAAAGGATAATCGACTCTAGCTTATACAACTATTATCACACAGGAGGTGTGGGGCTTAGGTTTCCCAGTTGCTAGAGTTCTCCTTTATATAATCTCCAAATCAGGGTTTGCAATCTAAGTTACCTTGGTAACAAAGCATTCAATATTCACCGTTAGATGAAAACCTGATTAGATTCAAGCTAATATCTTTCAACCGTTTGATCGAACTTAGCTTGTTATACACACATGAAATGTAACTTCATTTAGGTTTGAGTAACCGTACCTAAACATGCACACTTAGTTGGTTCAACAGTAGTTAACCAATGGTTAGCCATATGAGTACTTTCATATCAACCTTATTCATCTTCACCATAAATAGTTCAAATGACTCAAATGAACTAGTTAGAGAGTTGTTCAATTGCTTAGATCTCATAGAAGTATACAAGACACAATCGAAGCAAAAACAGTTTTGATTCACTCGAATCGATTCATGAACATTATAGCCACGGTTTGCAAACATTGCATTCCTTAATTTATAAATGTATTAGTTCACGAACAAACTGTTTTTAGAAAATAACCCACTAAAGTACGCATACCTGATGAGTGCCAAATAGTGCATATTTCTACATCTTTTTATTGGCATTTATCTCATCTTTTGTGCTTTAATTCCCTATTTTATCCCAGATTCAGTATATTCATTGTTTTCAAGAATAAATGGTTTTACTAATTAATTTTATGTTTTTAGGTACTAAATAAAGCTTGGATGAATTGAGAAGCCAAAAGAGCGAAGAAATGGAGGCTAGTGATTACGAAAGAGAGACAACAAAGCTCCCGCGAGAAGGCCGTGAAGCGCGAAGGAACATCACGCAAAGAGCAGCTGCAATTCGCTTGCGTGCCTGCGATAATCCACTTGCAACACATCCGCAATCCGTTAGCACTTGCTCCACAAGCCGCTTGCAAAGCCTAATTCGAGCAGTGGGCTTGGTAGAGAACCCAAACCCAAGATCCAAACCCGATTATACACCCGAACCGTCAGATTCGGCAGAGCTGCTTATCATCCAACAACATTCCCACCGAGTACATCAAGTTTTGATACAACTGCCTAACACCCTAGTCTCCAATCTCTTTTCCCTATCGAGCAGAACCCTCATCTCTCATTACTCCTTCTGCAGAACTACCAGTACCACCTCCTTCATCTCAATTACTCCATCTCCCCGACCATTTCTGCTCTCAACTTCTATCATAAACACCAATTAAGCCTCTAATCGCTACCTCTTTCAATCTTATCTCTTTTATTATTAAGAACAGTAACCCTAAAAGATAAGATTTAGAGAGATAGAGTTAGGGCTATCTTCTACAGTGGAGGAAACATCAAATTAATGAAGTTGCAGACGAATTGAAGAAGGAAAACGCGTTTTGGTGAGTGGGTTTTCATTTAATTATCGAATTGATGGAGAATTGAGTGAAATTATGTATAAATAGAGAGGAGGTTGTGATGTAAAACTCATGCCCGGATTAGCCGGTGCACCAAGCTATAGTAGTTTATGTTTGTTATCAGTATTATCATGTTCTAATTCAATAACTAGGGTTTAGATGAAGCCCTTGATTGTATGCTAAGATAGTCAGTTTTCATGTTGTTGTTATTGATGTGCTTTAATTGATTTAGGATTGATAGTTAGCTAATAGACCAAATGAGCATGTGATAGGTTTTACTGTAAGAAGACAGCTTATACTAGGGGTGAGTTAGGAAGATTGGTTGATAAATCATCCATTAGAGACCTCTCTGGAAGAAGATTTGTGCTTAGTTGATATATGAAGGATTAGTTAGCTTTTTGATCGAATGAACCTGCGATAGGTTGTACTGTAAGAAGACAACTTATACTAGGGGTGAGTTAGTGAGAGTAGCTGATAAATCATCCATTGTATTCTTCCCTGGAAAGGAACAAGAACATAATTTGAATAAGTATTGCCTTAGCATAGGATTAGGTGGTGGATTCAACTGCCCTAGTACTCTTTAACTCATTTGTTTACAATATGCTTTACTATTTCAGTTATTACCAAACCTCTCAGTCGTATCGACAAAACAAAACCCTTTCGTGTTACTCTTGTTTCGAATCAGTTTTAGTAAGACCGTAGCTTCAACTTACACCCACCTTGTCCCTGAGGATCGACCTGTATTTGCACTATATACATTAAGGCACTGTGCACTTGCAGTCATTGTAGGTACTGTTTCTAAGCCTACCAAGTTTTTGGCGCCACTGCCGGGGACTCGGTAGTGGTGTTGTTGAATCTGTAGTTTAACTTTACTGATTATAGTTTGTTGTTTGTACATATGTGTGAGATTATTGTTTTTCTGCTACTATAATGTAACTTAGTATAACCCATCTGTTACATATTTGCATCTCAGTGTCAGTTTTAGCCGTAGGTTCTAACATTCAGTTTCATTTGCATTCTTGCATCTTGTTTCAGTTAGGATACTCGCATCTTTGCATCATCTCATCCCCATATTTCGGTTAGCATATTAAGTCTCCGTTGTTTTTCAGTTGTACTTCACTATCTCCTGTAACTTTGCTGTTGTACTGTAGTTTAGGTAAACCATTATTCATGCACTGCTAGCTGTAACCTTTAATCTCAATCACTCTGTATCTGCATCTTATTGTTAGGATAGTTGCATCTTGTGTAGATAATCCTAGTGTTTCAATCATATGTGTAGATAATCCTTGTCTCCTCTCTTTAGTATTCAATGTAGTTGCTAATTTTGTTCAGTTAAGTAACCTGCATCATAGTCTTGGAAGTTTCCTTTGTATACTTTTTAGCTTTTCTTTGGTTCACTTTCTCAGTTTATTGGTTATTGCATCAATGGACAAGGAGGAGGAGAGCAAGAAATGAATGGAGAAATGTTGCTTAGATTGTAAATTCATGAATTGAGGATGGAAAATATGAGGTTGCAAAATGGGAAGATCTTTGAGATCAAGTTCAAGATCGAATGGAGAAGAAAGAAGAGAGAGTTTTGAATTAGACCATAATCTGAAAATCTTCAAAATGAGCGAATAGGGAAAATCAAAGGAAACATGCAACTGTGCTTTTATTGACATTGAGAGCATCTAATTTTGTGGTGTGATTGGTTAAGATTTCTTTCAAGTAGAATCAAATTAAGAGGCAAATGTGTTTGAGAGTCATAATCACATGCCTCATTATTAACCAACATCTTTATCATACCATCTCATGATGCCATATTGTGCAAATATTTACGTCAAGCATCTTTAGTATAACTTGCATCCATATCAAGCAAAGGGTTGGTGAGAGCGTTGACAATAAGATGGAGAACCATGTGTAGCGAAATGGCAGGACGGGTTGAGGAAAGATATCTCATCCCACTCATTTGTGAACTTCGCGACTAACTTGTTATACATTCAAATTTTAGAGTCAAAAATACAAACATCTTAGAATACATCACCTTGTAAATACTAGTTAGTTTGCATCTCATAATACATGATATGATGATAAAGAAATAATGAGCACAGCGAGAACGCAGCCTTGATTAGAAAAGTGGCAGCTGAAGACTATTTCTTTCTTGCGGATGAAGTGCATCATTAGCATGTAGTGTAAGCCAAACAATTCATCCCGTTCAATTTGTAGTTCAAGGAGAGATTTTTGAAATGTTCTAATGCCTGTGCACCATTGTTAGCAATGCGATCTTTATCATCTATAAGGTCACTAATTTTCTTCCCCTCAAAATTTTGATTTCTTTATTTTCGAAAGTAATAAGTTAGGTAGCAATAGACCATTAAAATAAAAATAGTAAAAAGGAGGTAAAATTTTATACCATAAATTCTTTGATTGGCATTTTGAAGAGTGGACACCTTATCCTTTTGGGAGTCAAGTTCGGTGTTTAACTTTTGAATTCTCTCGTCTTTATCGCGAGATGACGCAGCCTTCCTCGGTCCCTAATTCTTGAATCTTCTTGCTCATTGCAAATTCTTCTTTTCAAATTGTTCGTCTTTCTCTCAAGGTCCGAGGCAACTTCAAAGGAAGATCTTCCAACCTATAAAAGAAGATAGAAAAATCATTAAAACATATATATATACTTAAACAATTTAAAGTTAGCAGGAAGATTCAGACACATACCGAGAGACCCAAGTGCATTCAAAAGGTGGAGACACAACTTAGAGACTCTCCATTGAATGAATTATTTCTTTGCAGTTTAGAGCCCCAAAGAGAAGTTAGAGCATCTCCCATTTTTGGAAAACACCCGAGAAGATGCTAGATAACCGATCCCAGGTGATGGAATCTTCTTGGCGAGAGAAGGATTCGAGTTATGGTTATCCTCGTCAGAAGATTCAGAGCCTAAGGCGAGAAGAGGATTGGACCTTTACTTCTTAGTTTGTAGCGGGTTTACCCATACTTTTACAGCAATGGTTTCTTCAACTCAAGCCTCAGCTACACGTAAAGATAAAAGCCAGAGGCAGATAATCCTAGTGTATTCAGCGGATCCTTTTGTAGCTTCTTTTATGTCCGAAAGATTTAGATAGAAAGAAAGTTCACAGCCAAATTTGAATGGGAAACATACCTCTCTTCTTCTCATTTGAATTCCCAAGGATGTATTCGTGGAAGAAACGTGATATAAGACCATTTTCAAGGGTACAACCCACCACTTCTAAAGTGCCAATCAATATCCCGTATTTGTCTTGGTAATTTTCAAAAAGTTTTCCAGTGTATTTCTGTATCCAAGTCTCATGAATTTGGGATTTCCGACGGAGAGTTAGAATATAAAGATCCTTTCTTTTGGTTCAATCGCCACTTAATTTAAACAGAAGAGAATTTTTCATGGGCCAAAATTTCATAAAATAAAGGCAACTCGGATTGTACAAGGGAATAGGAAGTCCCCGCGAGAAGCCGAGCGAGACTATATAATCTTTTGATCATTACATTGATGATCGAGAAAGATTTGCGAGAAAGAATGGATGAAGGTTCTTGATAACGGTTGACCCAGTACAACCCTTCTCATTGAACTTCTTCAAAGAAGTTTTGTATGCACCTGTTGAAAGCCATTTATCAAATTATGGGAACGGGTGGAAGATCGGAGATTAAGATCGGTGGAAAGGATGAAGAAAAGATTTTAGAGCGCCGGAAGGAGAGTCAAAGAAAGGTTGCGAGAGAGAAACTAAAGAATGAAAAGGAGGGAAAAGAAAACTATATATAGGGAAAAAGATCCTCAGAAAAAACGAGGTCATTTAATGCGAAGCTGAATGGTCAAGAATAAGCGGTTCGTGTCGAGAAAAGACATTAATAATCAAAATCCGTGTAAAAGTTAGTCATCCACTATGTATTACCCTATATAGGGTCGAGTGATGCAATAAAAAGGAGAGATCTTTTGAGAATTGTAAGGCAAGTCATTAGGAGAGAGAAAGTTTAAGAGTGTTTTAACTTCCAAGTGTAATTCTATTTTCCCGTGTAAACACTTTAGACATCTTCTAATGGATTAATTAAGCAAAATCTAGTAAGGGGTGTAGTGTGCTACTACAGTATACTTTTTAGCTTTTCTTTGGTTCACTTTCTCAGTTTATTGGTTATTGCATCCTGTTGCTTAGATTGTAAATTCATCAGTTTGTCCGTTGTTAGACCATAATATGTAACTGTGCTTTTGTTACTGCATCTAATTTTGTGGTGTGATTGGTTAAGATTTCTTTCAGTGTTTCAGTCATAATCACATGCCTCATTATTTTGTATCATACCATCTCTGCCGCCATCTTTAGTATGTAAACATGTAGTGTAACTTAGTGTAAATTGTTTCATTATAGGCCTTCTGTGATCATCTGTAGCTGTAGCTGTAGCTGTAATTTTAAAGTTCAGTCATTCTCATAAACTGCACGTGGTTCCACTTAGGGTAGCTGCACTATTGTTTTGCATTCTGCAGTTTTCTTTCATATTAAATCACATCTGTAGGTTAAGCATTTACATCATCTAGTTTTTCATAGCATTTATCTTGCATATCATTGTTTATAAGTGCATCATAGCTAAATTATATTCTATAACATAGCTTGCATATCATTGTCGTGACTGCTTTAGATCACTTTTGCACGCAATTGTACCTGAAGGTTTAAACATTTCAGCATAGCTCAGATTTTACTAAGGATTGTCTATAACCTGTGTCTGGAGTCTCAGCAAGTGTGAAGTATTTTTGTTAGTTCACTGTTCTCAGAATCTTTCATCACCTTGTAAAATACCAGTCCCAGCATCCCTGCACTTCATATTGCAGAATCCCTTTTTTGAAATTTTCAGTATTAGTATTTTCGTGTCTTTGCTTCAACTGTTCCATTATGGGTATTAACAAGTTCTGTTGAGCCACCAGGTACCTGAACTTCTGTTGTGCAAGCCAAAGGAAAAGGATAATAAAAAGGAACAGAATAACTTGTTCGCTGAGTCTAAACCCAGTTTTCTACTAGCGGTATCGTTCTTCAACCCTTATTGAATTTGATGAATGTATAAATGTTTGTACATGCCTGTCTGCTGAAATAGTGCTTAGCGATCAATTGTCAGCTCCTGTAAAATAGGATATCCATATGAGCATAATCCTGCGACATCTGAATGACATTTTTACCTGCTGAGATTGTCATCTCTCTATGTATGCATCTCATAAGTTCTGAATTGTCGATAACTGTATGAACGCTTGCTGACCTAGTTCTTCACATAGCTCTGTCCAATCCCTGCAAATATATGGTATGTGTGCATGTTCCTGTGCTAGTCAAGTAACATATCTGTGCATGATTCTTAGTTCGTGAATAGCATCTTGCTCGCTTAAATTGTCATTTCACTCTGAAAAATATTGTGTCTGCATACATCCACAAATCTGTTTATCACAAGCTTGATCTGTTTTAGTGACCTTATATATTGTGTTTAGGACTGCTTGTTAGAGTGATTCATGTCCGGATTTTGGTCTGCAGCTGAGGATGAGAAATCATCGCACAAATCCATTAGACAACTTGCACAAGAACATGCTTCGCGTTATGAGTTTTCAACAGACCATGATGTCAATAGTTATAGGGATTATTATGGACTTTCTCTAAGTCCTGAGCTTGAATATACAAACCCTGGCTATTATTCGCACATGTATCATCCACCACAGGGTGAAAATGAACATATTTACAGTGCCCAACTCACACATTCGCCACTTTTGGATCAGTATGAGCACTGCCCTGAAATACACACTTTTAGGCAGACTAGAGAATACCATGAAAATCCAAGGTATGAAATGCCCACAGATTATGATGCTTATGATGCTGGTAGTCATTGGGACCATTATCAATCTTTCGGAAGTTGTGATCCGCATTTTATAGACCCTAACGACCATGCACAAATGTACCAATCAACACTATGGGAAGTGGAAAATTTTCGTACTCCCCTGACCCCTTGTATGCAATCTGTGGAGGGAAATCTCAAACTCATTGTACAGGATAATGCTGGTTTCGAATTGAATGTATTGCATGATAGTCCATATAGCAACACTTCTGAATTTCCTTTCTGTAGTGACCCTAATGCACAATCATGTATTGAATACCCATCTGAAATGAGGATATCCACTGCCAAATCCCCTTCCATTGAACACCTTAATACATTTCTAAAAATGAATTTGATTCGTTTACAAAATGAGAGAAGGGAGGAATTTCAGGGTAAAATGAATGTTAGTCCTAAAATAAATTTTGAAAATAGTGTCTATGTTCCTACTCAGGCTACTAATATTGAACATGAACCTAATCTAAAGGTAAATGGGTGGGGGCATTGTATTTTTGTTATGATGATGATGATGTTATGTTAGAAGAACATGTTTATGCTGAAAATATTGTGGAACCTTTGGGTTCAAAGACATTAGGCTTCTCTGCCTCGACCTTCAAGAATGCTGTTTCTTATAATATTCCATTTGCATATACATATGATGTTGATACTAATTTGGGTCTTGTGCAATTGTTCTGTGAAAGTGAGCATGATGCACAACTCGTATTTGACTTAGGGAAGGATGAATCTTCTGTTGACACTAATACTCTTCGGCATGAAAACATAATTGGTGTGTCTTATTCCCTACCTAGGTCCCAACATGATGTTTCTTCTAATTTGCCGATGCATGAGAATAGATCTTTTGATGATGATGATGATATTGAATTGCGGTTTGCTGATTTGTTCAATGACTGTGAGCATGATAGAGCACTACTTGTTTCTGAATTGGGAAAAACTAGACTGCATTGTGATATTTTTGAGCCTAAAAATGAATTTAACTTGATTGCATCTGATTCCCTGCCTAGAACACAGTGTGTTGCTCCCTCTGATTCTCTTATGCATGACACAAAGGTTTTGGATGATGATGATTATGAACTAGGGCTTGATGAATTGTTCTATGAAAATGAACATGATATGCTCTCTTTTGACTTTAGGAGAGTGTGTGTTGGTACTAATGATTATATACATGAAAATAACTTGGACGTACAAACTTCCCCGCCCATGTCACAAACTGGTAATCTTGCACCCAACATAGATTTGGTTTGTAACAACATTGTAAAACCAACTTTTCTAAGAGCTAGGACCTAATCTAAGATTGGAACTCTGTGCCTCCAAAAACCTCTTGGACTATTTTGCATCAAAGTATAATACCTTTAAGGAGCCACAGTCGGAATGTGTATATCTGCCCGTTCTTAACAAAACTCATTTTGAACTAGACCTTGTGCATGGTGAACCTCCAAAACTGCGAGATTTTGTGTCCAAAAGCATATCCGTTGAAAAATCCAGATTTGGGGGTAGCTCATTTTGTTTTGCAGTCTCACTTTCATTTCTATCCTATTATAATTGTGTGAGGCTGTTAAAATTTCCGCACTCTGTCTTTTGGGTTGATCCTCAACTCTTTCGATTGTTGGTGTATGGTGAAAATTTTCTTGTATATAATCCAGTAGATAATTATATTTTCTAGCTTTTTCTTGTATATATATTGTGCTAATCCAATATGATCATAGCTGAAAATGTTGAATTCTAGCCTTGAATAATGAAGCTCTAATCTTGCTTTTGCCGACATCTGGTAATCTCTTCCCTTTCTCTACTCCACTTAGTTCTCACGGTATGTGGCTGTTTAAATTCTTATCATCATTTGACACATTGAGGACAATGTTTAGTTTAGGTGTGGGGGGAGTATATAGAGTTTTTAGCCTTGTTTTTTTGTTTTTTTGTTTTTTTTAAATCAAAAAATTCAAAAATTCAAAATAAAACCTCCAATTTTTAGAGATTTTAGAGTCACTTACATAGAGAGTCTGACCGAAATAACTGAACTTGGAAGTATTGGAGAACACAATCAGGTTTCTTGATTGCCTGAGCGTTAAAGTTGGATTTAACCATGCCGGTGGGCAAATTAGGTGCTGCAAAGATATTTGGTAGTAGATTTGTGATCACCCTTAGTGGAGACTACCTATTTTTACATCAAGCGAGGCATCGACCTTCAATTTTTGTGACTATCTAAAAATTATTTTTAGAGTGTATGTCACCATACGTAAATTCCGGGTAGGAATGGTGAGCTACCCAACTTCGCACCACTTTCAGAACTATTTTTGATCTCTTGAGTGCTAATTCCGTCAATCATGAGGATGACGTCTAAAGATGAAAACTCCTTCTTGTAGTTTGATTTGCAGTTAGCACCATTCTCTCTCGACAACATCAACACCATAAAAACACATCATCATCAACGAGCAGAACAACGTCAGATTTTATGAAGAAAGTTGAAATAGTCTGAGGTTTACATGCAACAATTCAAGGAAAAGTAAAATTCTTATTCAAAATGAAGATACAATACAAAGAGCATAATTCTATACATTTGAAGACATATTTTACAAGAGCAGAGAAAATCAAAGAAGATGAGAATTAGTGAAGTTTATGAAATCAAGACAATACAAGTTGTGGAAAATTGAGTGATAAAGTCCTTCATCCATGGATTTAGTGGTTTCAGTATTTATTTTGTTGTTCTTATTTAAAAAATATATATAAATCCTTACTAGGAAAAAAGATATATAAAAAAAATAATAATAAATCAAAAAAAATAATCAATTATTGTTGTTTATTTTCTTAGTTTTGTCTAAATAACACCATGGTAAAGAAGAACTTCGCGAGAGACATTCCTAGAAAATAAAGGATAGCTTAGTTGTCATCCACTATGTATTACACCCTATATAAAGGGTCGAGTGAGTCCATTGTAAGGGGAATCTTTTAGAATGGTGAGGCAAGTCATTAGGAGAGAAAGTTTAAGAGTGTTTTACTTGCTAAGTGTAATTCTACTTTTCTTGTGTAGAACTCATGAAATTAATCAATAAACATTCTCAATTACGCAACTTTCAATGGACTAATTAATCGAAATATAGTGAGGTGTAGTGTGGGAAAACTCCGCTACTACATATGCGCTAGAAACGAGGGGACCTAATCTTGTTGGTTCAAGAAAGAAAATCGCAATTAGAAGTCGTTTTTAGATCAAGAGAATGAGAAAGGAAACTCTTAGACTCGGATGAAAGCAGGGGAAAAAGATATGGCATGTGGGCGCGGATACGGGAGTAATGATTAGTAAATTTCATGAAAATATCAGGAGGAAGAATACACAAACGGGATTTTGAAGGAAAGAAGGTTATAGACAGAGAAATGATATCACCTTTGAAAGATTGGGAAAAACAAGAGATAACATTCACTACGGGAGAGATATCAAAGAAAATTTGGATCACCCATCTCCATTAGTGATCGCAATTAACGCGTATAAGGAGAAAGAAGAATCGGAGAACAAATAAAACATGGGTGGTAAATGGAGTTTTAATTGATACAGGAGTCTGGTGAACATAATGTTCTATCACACTTACAAAAAGATGGGATATGAAGATGAGGATATGACTTTCATGTATACAATATTCAAGGCTTTGGTAAATCCATAACCAAAGTTAGAGGAGATAAAAATACGTATTCCATTAGGAAGAATCGAAACTCGGTGACATTGAGTATAGTAGATATGGAATCACCGTATAACTTGTTACTAGGAAGACCATGGGTACATGCAATAAAAGCTGTAGCGTAACGCTTCATCAATGTATCAAGTTTCCAACACCAACTGGAATAGGTGAGATCAAAAGGGATTTCTTTAAAGGAAGAATGTATTATCAAAATGAAGTAAAATGTGCGAGGAACAAATAAGCAAACAAAAGAATATGTCTAAGCAGCTTCGCAAAAGGATGGCGAGGGAAGCTAGGAAAGAAGAAGAATTCGAGTTTACATGATCAAAGCGAAGGAAGGAAAAGGCATACTTAGCGAGATCTGGAGAAGAAAATGATCCCGCGGCCAGGCCGAAAGGACCAACTCCTATGGGAGAACCAAGGCCAGTTCCGTCGCGGGAGAGCAAACTAAAGAAGTGAATGTTGGAACTAAGGAAGAACCTAAGATGCTAAGGGTTGGAACTAACATGGGAGCGGATGAAGAAGAAAGAATCGTTGTCTTCATTGCGAGATTATAAAGATATATTCGCATGGGATATGGATGAAATGCCTGGCCATATATGCATGAGGACGCGAGAACAATAGCCGACAACGCTGCGAAGATTGTCAAAGACACGGGAGGAAGATACATGAACAGGGAGCACCATTAAATTCTTCAAGAAGTGTGTGGCCTTTTGGAAAATGGGGGTTTAGATATCGTAGGACCTTTTTTACCAGGAACAAAGGCGAGAAGATATTTAATTGTCGCAACGGATTATTTCACAAAATGGTCAAGTGAAGGCGTTGCG
>JAJJWW010016633.1:0-312040 GCA_023531295.1 Papaver armeniacum
GTTATGTTAAGAAGTTGATGAGAGAGATGCTAAAAACAGATCAAATAAAGAGAATTCAAACGATACGTTGATAACTTCTTCTTCTATTATAAACAGAGAACGAAATACAACTCCTTTACAAACCTAAATATGGTTCTTCTCTCAGAGCTCTCCTTCTTCCCCCTTTCTAGCCTACAAGTCTTCCCCTTTTATAAGGATCAAGACCTACCTCACAAGAAAGAAACTATGAGTTTAATAACTCATTAAACTAAGTTTCCTAATCTAAGTAAGGAAACTACAAGTCTTGTTGATCAAGCATCTAGCCGACCAACGTCTAGTATCTTCTAGATACTTTCCTAACGTGCAGCGCAAAACCGCACATTACCGTCTCACGATACTCTCGTATCATGGCTCCCCATTTTAGGAAGTCTGAACACCCGTGTAAGTCTGTAAAATGAAGATGAGGAAATGCAGCTTCTCTAGTTCCTCATCGAACCATTTAGATTTACTAGGAACCTGTCCTTTGCACCCTATACGATACATAACACGATTACCTCTCCTAGTAGGTGTTACTTTTGTCTCGACGATGCAATCTTGCTTGAGAATTTCTTCTCGCTCTACCCATAACTCATCAACTAATGGCAACTTCAACTCCTGGTCTTCTTCGTCTTGATTAAGAAGTGGAGGTTCAAAGAGTTTCAAGTATTCTGCATTAATAACTAATACATCCGCATGTAGGTGGTAAATCGAGTTGAAAAGCATTATCCCCAAATTTCTTCAAAATCTTGAAAGGCCCATATCGTATGGGTTTCAAACTTTCTTCCCTTCACCTTTAAGTCGTTCCTTCCCTATATGTAACCAAACCAGATCTCCCGTAGAAAAGTTACAGTGGAACACGATGCTTATCATGTTTAGCTTTATATTTAGCTTGAGACTTCGCAACTGTGTTTCTACCAAAGTGTGTATTTTGTTTATCTTTTCAATAAACCGTTGAGCCTCGGCTTATCTTCCTCCCCTTCTGTTGCTAGTTCTTGTGAAGTAGAGAATCCCATATCAAAAGGACTCTGAGGTAGATAACCTAAACAAACTTAAAATGGAGACTTCAGAGTAGAGCCATGAAAAGCTCTATTAAAAGAAAATCGAATATACTGGCAAACTTTCATCCCAAGTCTTGGGATGAACCAGAGTTCGATTTACTACCTCAGTTTGTCCGTCTATTTGAGGATGAAAAGCAGTGATATGCTTAAGCCGGGTGTCCATTAGATCCCATAGCTTAGTCCAGAATTGTCCCAAGAACCGACTATCTCTGTCAGAGATTATAGAAGTGGGTAATCCAAAGTGCTTCCAAACATGATGGAAGAAAAGCTTAGCTGCTCCTTCTCCTGTGACTGTCTTCTTACAAGGAATCAAATTGATCATCTTGCTAAATCTGTCAACAATAACAAAGATATAATCATAACTTGTTTTGGTCACTGGTAATCCTCCTAAGAAATCCATGGAAATACTCTCCCAAGGTCGCTATTGGAACCGGTAGTGGCGTATATAATCCCCTCTTCCTATTAGCAGGTTTTGAAGTGTTGCATAGAATACAAACTCTGATATACTTAGAAACATCCAAATGCATTTTTGGCCAATACATGTATCGTTTCAAGTTTAACAACGTCTTCTCTCTACCGAAATGTCCAGTAATACGCGAAGTATGGGCTTCTCTTATCCAATGTATCCTATCTTCTCCTTGGGGTATACACAAAGCCGTACCCTTGTACATCAAACCATCCACTAAACGAAACTCACTGGAATTTCCTTGACTCAGCTTCTGATATGCTTCCCTGAAGTTTTCATCCCTTTCATATCCGTGGACATAATCACTTGGAATTAATGGCTGAGTCTGCAATGCCACTAATAAAGCCATATTAGGAGGTGGCCTTGACAGCATATCCGCCAACTTATTGGTCACTCCTTTTTTATACTTGACACAAATACCAAACTGCCCCAAATAAGAGGCCCATTTCATATGTCGAGCCTGTTGCAACTTAGATTGAGTTTGCAGGTATTGTAGAGGCTTATGATCAGTATGCACAACAACTTGTTTTCCGAGTAGATAAGATCTCCAGTGCTTCATGGCTTGATGCATGGCATATAGTTCTTTATCATATGTAGGATAATTTTGTACGGCACTATTGAACATCTCGAATGATAAGCCACCGGTTTCCCATTCTCGTAATAATACAGCCTCTAAGGCATAGTTTGAAGCATCCGTTTCTACCTCAAAAGGTTTTTGTAGATCCTAGAATGCTAGGACTGGTGCTTCTGATATCTTCCTTTTTAACAACTGAAAAGTGGTTTCATGTCTAGGCTCCCATTTGAACACCGTATTGAGCTTAGTTAAGCTATGCAAAGGAGATGCTATCTGAGAAAAGTGTCGTATGAACTTTCTGATATATTGACAAGCTCCCTTAAAACTTCGAACTTCAACTGATGTTGGTAGGAGCCGGCCATGCAAAGAATAAAAACGACCTTCCCCGGATCGACCTTAATTTTTCCTCTCCCAATCACAAAACCAAGAAAACCAATTCTTGTTTAGCAAATTCGCATTTTTTCTTATTCAAGGTCAAGGAATTTTCTCTCAACACAGTTAGAACCTTAGAAACATGCATAACATGTTCCTCCCATGTTTTGCTGAATATTAAGATGTCGTCCAGATATACTATGACAAAATCATCAATAAAGCTCGTAATACCTCATTCATGAGCCGCATAAACGTAGCAGGGGCATTGCATAAACCAAATGGCATGACGATCCATTCAAATAACCCTTGTCGTGTTTTGAATGCGCTTTCCACGTATCTTCTTCTTTGATCCGCACTCGATAATAACCAGATTTTAAATCAAGTTTGGTGAAGTATAATGCCCCTCCTAATTGATCTAGGAGGTCTTCAATCCTTGGTAATGGATATCGGTTCTTTATGGTAATCTTATTTAATGCACGATAATCTACGCATATTCTCCATCCCCCATCTTTCTTCTAAGCACCAACAAAACCGGAGAGCCACAGGAGAACAGTTGGGTACGATTACTTTTTGCTCAAGCAATTCTTGAATCTGTCTCTTGATCTCTTCCGATTCAATTATTGAAGTCCTGTACAAGCCTAAGTTTGGTAGAGAGGCATCTCCAACTAATGAAATTTCATGTTCTACATTTCTCTTAGGTGGTACTGTAACTTCATCTTGAAATAAATCCATGAACTTCTTTTGTAACAAACTTACTTCATTCTCTTGGCTGGGAGTTAACACCGTATGTAATGTTACCTTTTTCTCATTCGAAACAACAGCTCCGATCAACAAAGAAAGTGAATATTCCACTAGTATTGATCATTCTTTTGACTTGATTTGTTGTAACAAGTTTCATAGGAAAATGCTTTTTACTAGCTAGAATTCTGAATTCTTTTCCATCTTTCTTGAACAAATAAACTCGCTCCCTGTGATGCAACACAACATCTCGTTCCCATAAGTATGGGTTGCCAAAAATAACCTGAGCCACATCTAATGGCACGACATCACGGACAACTTCATCGATAAATTTTTCAGTGATGGCAAATTTAAAACGACACTGCTTAGTCACTTGTAACTCGGTATCCTTTTGTATCCATCCTAAGGGATATGGTTTTGGGTGGAAAGTTGTTGCTAATCCCATCCTGCTCCACCAACTTCTCTCGAGATCAAATTTTTTGACTTCCTGAATCAATGATAGCTTCGACGATACTTTGCTTAACCTGAATCTTGACATGGAATAATTCCTCACGAAGATCTTGCTCAGAGTCTTGCATTCTTGTCATCAACATTAGTTTTGGATCGGGTTGATCTATTTCCAAAATTGTTTCTGCTTCTCCACTTTCGCTATCAAGGTGTTCTTCTCGGGTATTTCGTTGGTTTTCATAATCCCGTAACTTTCTTGGTTTAAGGTGTGGATTTAATATCCAGCAAGTATCCTTCACATGCCCTTTCTCTTTGCAATGTTCACAGACCCTTTCTGCTCGTTCGTTTGTCTGAGACTTGCTTTTATTTATATCTCATTTTCTTTGTATTCTGTCTTCTCCTTTTGCAGCTGATCTTTTGTTGTCTGACCTCGCAACTCTTGTCTTCTCGCTCTATGGCCACAGCTTTGGTGATGGCTTCTTCTATATCTTGTACATGTAATAGCTTCATCTCTCTTCGTATATAATCAAGCAAGTCCCCCATTATATTTACGAAACGTCTCCTCACTAGAGACATCCACATCCAGTGTTAAAGCTTGGTTGTAGAATTCTGTGGTATAGTCTTGGACACTTTGTTGATACTTCTGCCGAAGATGCTTCCATTTAAACCATCTGTCATCCAAATATCCCACCGGGTAGAATTGTTTCTTTATGCGACTCTTAAACTCTGACCATGTCATGATCTATGCATCATGTCTTTTCTTGTGCGCCTTCCACCATATCGAAGCATGGTTAGATAATTTCAAACTGGCAAAACAAATTTTTTGGGACTCTTTGAGTTAGTTTACCGTGAAATAGGTTTCCAACTTATCTAACCATCCATCAAGTTTCTCTTCCTCCATGGTTCCATCATAGTCGGATATTTCCATCTTAAATTCAACCTTCAAACCTCCATATGGATTTTTGTTCAGCTTTTCCTCTTCTTCGTTGTCTTCTTTAGTTGAATCGTCTTTTTCATCATCCTCTGTATTCTTCTCCCCTTGTTTGCCTGCACTTGCTTTCATGAATTCAGTAAGGGTTTTTGTCAAGTTTTGAATCTGCAACTCGAGTCTTGCTATTTTCTCTTCGTTAGATAGCTTTGGTTCTTCCTTCTCTTCGCTTCCCATCTTAACCTTGGTACTCCCTCTAGGTTTCCTTGTGTCTGGCAATATGACAATTGCTTCTCCTGATCGTGTGTATTGTCTTCGCGTAGAGACCATGCACCACTACTAACTCCTAGGAGTCGTAACGTGGCTCGATACCACTTGATACAAAACGATCGCTTTGTGCACTCCTTCCATGATCTTAAGTCCGCGAGCTTGAATAGGTTATATCTAAAAACGGTTGTTCTTGAACTAATGTTTATTTAAACTAAGGAATGCTTTTGCAAATTGTGGTTATAAAGTTCATGAACCGATTCGAGTGAATCAAACCGTTTTTGCTTTAATTGTGTACTGTGTAGTTACATAAGATTTCCTTGCAATTGAACAACTCTCTAACTAGTTCATTTGAGTCATTTGAACTAGTTATGGTGAAGAAGAATATGGTTGATATGAAAGTGATCATATGGATAACCATTTGGTTGACTATTGTTGAACCAACAAATGTTAATGTTTGGGTACGGTTCATAAACCCAAAATTTAACATTTCATTTGTGTGTAACAAGCTAAGGTTTTAATCAAACGGTTGAGAAATATTAGCTTGAATCTAATAAGGTTTTCATCTAACGGTGAATATTGAATGCTTTGTTACCAATCTAACATTGATTGCAAACCTTGATTTGAAAGACTATATAAGGGAGAACTCTAGCAACTGGGAAACCTAATCCCCACACCTTACGTGTGATACTAGTTGCATAAGCTAGGGTCGATTCTCCTTTAACCTTGGGTTTTCTTCTTCTAAAACCAGGTTAATGACTTAAAGACTTCATTGGGATTGTGAAGCCATACCGATACTACTTTTCTTATAATTGTGTGATCTGATCTTGTTGTTTCTATCGTACGAGTACAATTGTAATAATTGGCTTGAGATTTATATCTCTGATAGCACTAGTGGAAAATGGATTTATTAAGTCTGATTGGGCTTTATAGAAACGTCTACCAAGGGGTTTCTTAATAAACTGGGCTTCCACGGGGAGACGTTTTAGAAGGTGTATGGTTAAGTCTGTTTGAGAAACTAGTTTCTATAATCCCAGATTTACTTTTTCTCCTCTCAGTCACCCAACCCTTATCTCTCGGTCTGTTTTCGTCTTTAAACTAACTGCGCTCCTCTCTTTATTCTTCCTCTTCTTCTCTTCCCGTCTATTGAGCCAAGATTTTGGAAAATTTTCCCCTAAAATTAGTTTCTTATTTCATTGATCTGTTTTTCAATCGTGTTATTCAGTCAAAGTTGAAGAGAGAATTGTTGAATTTTTCTCCTCTTCAGAGATTATACCACCGAATACTACCAAACCCTAACCCTGAATTACTCAAACGTACACACAATTTTACCTATTTCATTAACTTTTCTATCTACAAATGTTCGTGTAATGAAACCCAAATTTTGTTTACCTTTTGAAACCTAATTTTAATTTGATTTTTCTCTCAGAGAAGTAGAAGGTAATTATCTTCAAACATTTACCTATCCATTTATTATTATGAAGTTATTTCTTTAATTTTTCTCCAACATTTTAATCCTAGATGTTCTCTAAATCACCGATACTTAAAAGGGTTTTTATGTTTGCAGATGTTTATTAGTAATTAATGGTGTCCTCAAGCTTCAAAGGTAAAAACCCCTCTTTTAATTCAATAACTGCTATAATTAAAAGTATCAGATCTGTAATTGGTTAACTTGTCTTGTTTAGGTTTCAATCTTCTACTCTGTTTTCCTTCATTCACTGATTTTTTTATTTTTTATTTGAGGTGTAGATTTGAAGATCTTTTCATGTTGATCATGATTTATGTTTAAGGTAGCAGCTATGTTACAATAGCACTTGCTTTTTTTTTTTTTTTTTTCCTGGTGCCTAAGTTTCATTTTGTATTAACAGTATTGGTAGCTTGATTTTGCTAGAATGGCTGGTTATGGAAGTGGATGGTCTAGTTGGATTGCTGTTGGTACCTGCGAGGTGAAACAGCTGTTGTTGAGTTGTTGCAACGAAGTACTTGGTCCTCATGTTCATCGTTGCTGCACATCGTATCATCATTGGTTCCGATCTTTTGTCACTGGTTCCACTGAGCTTAACTTGTTGTTTTAATTTGGTTCTGTAGCTTAATAGTTTTGCTTCCTGTTTGTTGTAGTATGTTGTTGGCGAGATGTTCTTCATGTGTTTTAGAACGAGCTGGATATGAATTGGTTTTATCTTTTGCTGGAATGATTGTTGACGAAGTATTTACCTCGCCCTTAAAGTTCATACGATGAGTACAAAACTATTCATCCGCAGCTGGCAATGCTTTGTTTACCAATTACTTCTCCGATTATTGTTGTAGCTGAATTCATTGGTCCATAAATTAGCTTCACGCTGAAATTGGGCAATTTTCATTGCTTTTAACTTTCCTTCCTTCTTTCCTCGTTAACTCATTCCATCCTTTGTTGATTTAACCATTTTTCCTTGGATTTATTTCGTCACTGATAGTTCAAATTTTGCTCCAACATCATCTGCTCACTAGCTATGATTCCAGAATAAGCTCATGCACCCTTATAGATCATGTTGCTCGTAACCCACCCATGACGAAGTAAATTTGAGTGTTGCATCATTTTCTTCGCTTGTAACTCCTTTATTCTCGTCATGGTTTTACCGCTGTTGATGACGAAGTAGTCTCCATTAATTGTAATGATTACTGAATACAACTGGTAGCTCTACTGTGAGAGGGTGTTGTGTTGTCGTTTGTATTTTTCTGAAACTTCTGGCTTGACTTGAATCCGTTCTTTGTATCCTGATTAGACTCGTTACCTCCTGTTGGTGGTTCGATCCTTTTTGTTTGATAAGCTTTATCGTCATTCGTTTTCATGTGATTCTACAATTAGAAGTTCTTCTTCTGGCTTTCATCAATTTGTTATTGTGGTACCATGTGGTTGTTGTTAAGAGCATGTGGCTTGTAATTGACGTGGTTTTCATACTGCTTTGATGTTGCTAGCCAATTTATTACTTTTGTCTTCTTGATCATACTCTCTCGCTGCTTTACTTCACGAAGTGGTTCTTCGCTGTTTTCTATGCTCGTTCTCTGCATCTTCGTATTCTAGTCATAATTATGTCTTCTAATTCTTGTTTCAAATTTATGCACTCAACTACTGCTGGTCCATTGTTGTGACTTGGCTTTGTATCAAGTGGTTTTCGTTTCCATTATTGAGAGTTAAAGTTGTTGTCTTCGCTGGATTTGGGGATGAATTACTTCGTATTCCTGGAATGAAATGGTTTGCTTGGTCTTTAGTCTGCTTTGCTATTGTTAAATGCCTTTTGTTCCTTGCCAGGTTGGTGACGAAGTGTCTGGATATCACGAGTTGGCCTGTGTTTCACGAGATGTTTCGAACTGTCTTGTTCTTTCCTTTTAAATCTCGCTTCAAAGCCAGTTCTAGTTTGCTACCCGGAACCAAGTTTATGCACCTACAATTCGTAAGCCGAATGAGTAAAGTTGAAAAGGATCTTAGTCTTTTCCTTGTATAGCTGTAATAATGATTAACTGAAAAAATGTATAGTTGTTCTCAAGAAATATATATCTGAACCAATCATACTCTATTTCGCAGAATGAGAGGCCTAACAAGAATTCAAAACTTTAAATTTCTAGCTAGTTTATATTATTCTTTTCTACTTACTAGTTTAATTTTCCTCCTATTCAGGTCCAAGAGATGCTTTTAAATGCCAGCGTACAAAATCTGGAAGAACCCTGAGCTAAAATAACTAATATACAACAATCAACCATGTAGAAGGTACTACCATTGTTTCTTCTTGCTATACTTTTAAGTTCAATTTTAGGTTAGAAGGTACTATCATTGTAATGGTTTTGTATTTGTAACTCAATACTTAAGTTTGGTTGATGTTCATGTAACTCTTGAAGTTGTGTTTCTTCGCATATGGCAGAATTTTTTTATGATAACTATCGAAATGTTAACTTGGGTGTGGCAGTCGGGTGTTTGTCTCCACTTTTGTTTGAGAATTACATCGCTCTCTCTGTGTAACTATCAGTGATGCATTTGAGAATTCTTCTGTATGAGCTTTAAGTTAAATTTGTAATGCTTTACATTCAGGTCCGAACGACAGGTGGGTTTGTGGTGCCGGACTTGGGTTATTCATACATGGCTGGAGTTTGAGTCATTCTCTGCTAGTGGGTCTGTTGTTTATGAGCTTATTGAATAAACAACATAAGCAGGTATTCTTACATGAACATCTATACAGATTGTTTGTCTACTGTGCTTCTACCTATTTTACTTTTACATGAATAAATTTCTTCCGCTTGTTGTTTTTGTTCTTAGTTTTAGATATGATCTAAACTATTTTTATTTTTATCTGCAGCTTGTCTACTTTCATTCTTTAATGCGTGCAGATCCTAATAGTCAATTGAAGTGGTTACCAAGGCAAAATACAGTTAATGCTGGGAGATTCACCACAGAGCAAGTCTTGAGGTAATTATTGAACCATGATTTTTTCTTATTTTTCTGTCTGTCGCAAAATGCCAACATAAACCATTGGATGTAAAGTGTAATTATAATTAGAACAAGGACCCTTGTACTCTTCTGTAAATGCTTCCGAAGTGAGAATACTTTTTTTGTCTTCAAGCAATATAAAATAATGTCCCATTGTTTAGTTGACATTCACACTGCATATGCTTGTAGTATAATCATAATTGTAGCCTAATTTATGCATCCAATTCTAGCATAAGAAAGAGTAGCTTTACTTACATAGGAGGTCAGTTGATAGAGATATTTGTACCATTAGAGGATTAAGTGTTCTATATAACCAAGCATAAGAAAGGGTAGTATTTCTGTCTCAAGTGCAGTTTGTCAGCTAATCTGTGTTTCTTGTGCAATGATCTGTCTTCTGCTCCATCAGGAGCCATAGTTCCTTCCCCGTTGTGTTTTGTTGTCATTTTATTTATATTAATTCCCGTTGTTTTCTTACCTTGGATGTATAATACCGTAAGTGCAACATTAATAACTCGTATGTACCATTTAAGTTTATCATAATCATGTCTAGGTTATGAAATTTCCATTGGTGATTTTGATGTTTGTTTTCGATTTCCTTGGTTTGATTAGTTTAGTTTCTCTTCAAAGGTATCTTTCCTCGGCTTTGTTCACTTGAATATTTTTTAGTTTACTTTAGATTTGTTATTTGTGTCTTGTCAATCAATTGAATAAGTTCTTGTTTTTAGACTTGTAGGATTTATGTAAATGGTGAAATTGATTGGTTTATGTTGTCTCTCATGTGAGATGTACAGGTAATCATGGATTACATGCTAAGAAACCCGAGTGGGACGACAACTTGAATGTTGCATATTTCTTATAAATACAAAGGATGAGCTTGTTGGGTGCTTAATGGACCTGATTAGAGGTAATTTGTTAACAAATGAAGGCATAAATGGTGAAGTCTCGCCTGCAAGTTAGTGTAGATTATCTGGTTTGTTAGCTTGTAACAGGAATATTAAGTTAAGTAAATGAAGTTTTGAGATTTGGGAAAAGTATTTTAGATGATTAAAGTTGTAAACTGTTGGCACTTTTTAATAAGAATTCAGTTTTAATGTTACTATCAATTTAATTAGTTTTTTTATCAATGCAACTTAACTAGCTTTTGAATAAATTAATTTTTTGATTAATATAACTGTGATGCAGTTGAATCAGCTTAATTTGGATTCAATTAATCACATTCATTTTTTTATAAAATATGTTCAATATAAAAACTTTTCGCCACCCTATAAATAGACTCGTCCAAAGTAGACGTTTTTGAATAGATTCAAGTGCTCCCTGAATGCGATCTTTTCGAGAATTAAGACTGATTTAGGGCCCCTAAGCTTGATCCTTTTAGCGATTATCATCTGTTTATGGACTTATTATTTCTATTTTCCACTAGTGTAGGCAAGATAGAAAAGAAATCACAAATACTTCGTCTCGTCGTTTGTGATTCCGCAATATCTTTTTTCGCTGCGTCGATTAAGATTATTGTGAGGTGATCAGTAATACTAGGTTGTTCTTCGGGAATATAAGTCCGGGTTATTGATTGGTTCCTATTCACCTTGATTTATCAAAAGACGGAACAAAAATCATAGGTATATTCGTGGGAGACAGATTTATCTATTCTGTAGACTTTTCTGTGTGATATAGATTTGTTTATTAAAGTCTTCGACTTTGGGTCGTAGCAACTCTTAGTTGTGGGTGAGATCAGCTAAGGGAATCAAGTATGTAGCATCCTGTTGGGATCAGAGGCGTAGGAGCATAATTGTACGTTAGATCATCGTGAGATTGATTGGGGTTCAACTAGAGTCCACACTGAAGTTAATTTGGAGTAGGATAGAGTCTGTAGCGGCTTAATACAGTGTGTGTTCAATATGGACTAGGTCCTGGGGTTTTTCTGCATTTTTGGTTTCCTCGTTAACAAAATTCTGGTGTTTGTGTTATTTCTATTCCGCATTATATTTGTGTATATAATTAAAATATCACGGGTTGTGCGTTGTTCAATCAATTAGAATATCCGACCTTTTGGGTTGTTGATTTAAATTGATTGACACTTGGATATTGGTCTTTGGTACCATCCAAGTTATCTCTCTTTGATAAAGACTCGCAGATTTCTATTTGCTTGAGTAAAGATCAAATCGAGAGATTGAGATATAAACTCCTTGATATACTTTTTTATCTAGATTGAGTCTGACTGTCTAGTTGATTCTATAGAAAGTATATTCGAGTTTTTCCATACATATTGCTAAGCGAATTATTGGGTGTGGTTGTTAGACCCCCGATTTTTTAGCAGTATTCCCGACTTATGAACTAAATTTGAATTCATTTTCTAGTTGTTGATATATATAACTTATATTACAGAACTAATTGTCAACTTGAATAAGATTTACTTTTTTGGTGCATTTTGGGTGTAAAAGTATCTTGGGAAATGTGAATCGTTATGGGCTTTCACTCACTCAGAGTAGCATTCTACTCGTAATTTATTTGATCGCTTGTTATTTGAGAGGTGTTATTTGTAACTGATTTGTTTTCTCTTGTGCAGTATATTCTATCATGATGTTTTTTTTTCTAGGTTATGGAAGTAGTAGTCGTCAATGAGTACAGACAACCAGTTTCCAGGAACTGCACAATACTTGGTCAACGGAAGGGCGCATTGGTTCGTACACATGTGCCTGTTTCATACAAAAACTGGAAGATTGTGCCTCAGAAGTATAAGGATGATGTTTGGGATACCATTAAGGTACAAAACTTACCTTAATAAGGGTTATATCCTCCTTACTTTTTGTTCACTCCTTCTTTAACTCTTTTATAGTGGTTGTATCCTCAGTAAGCCATTAATGAGATCAGACTTTACAGGACGAAATTGATCTACCTGAAACATCGAAGGAAATTATTCAGAAGTCCATGGCTGGTCCATGGAGAAGATTCAAAACTGATTTACGTCTCAATCATTATGATTTGTACCCTACTCATGAAGAAAGGATTCTACATGTTCCACCAACTGTAAGACAAGAGGATTGGACAAAATTTTGTGAGAACGAAAGAGAAGAAATGACAACGCAAAGTAGAATTGACCATAAGCGGAAGTCCGCCAACTTTTTTATGTATGCTGACTAATATGCATACTCTTATGCAGTGGATCAAAATCTGTTACAAACCCGATTCGTAACGCTAAAAAACCGTTTCGAATCGGAAAAAATGGTGTGGTGGATTATACCAACTAAGGTGATTAATTAGGATTGGTTACACCATAAAAAGTCATACCAAATCATAAGTTAGGTCTTATGATTAGTTATACTATGATACATAACAAGTTATGATCGGTTCTACTAACTCACATATATTGGTATTCTAAAGATATGCAATGAATAATAATACCAATAAGCCTAGCGATTTCCCTTTCAATTCATAAAACAAGTTTTATGAACGTACTTCCTTTACACAAATGTAAACATTGTTTCCTAGGATGAAATCTTCACCTTTACCCATATACATAATCACAATAGCATTCAAAAGATTATGTTGATGTCATATCTACAAAGTTCAAAAGATGAACATTATACTTCGTAGTCTAATTCCTTAATCTATGTGTCTAGAGTAAAATCATTCACAGCTTCGTAGTTATGTTTTCAATATATCACGACTTGAAAGATAAGTTGGGAATGAAACAGTTTAAGTCAGTATTACTAACCTCAAGAGGAAGGATGATGTTGTTATTGTAGCCCGTTACTTCGTGACGTTCTTCAGGTCTTCGAGTAACACTTATATGTCTCATAATCCTAATCTTTCTAGCCTAACCTATATGAAGTTGACTTTAGTACATAATCAAGCGACTTTTTAGATGAGTTTTCATTCACTAAAATATGACAACAAAACTTGACATACCAATGCTTGGTGGGTTCAACCGAGCTATGCTCTAACAAAGTCAAGATCTGACCTGGTCAACGTGGGTCAACGTCCAGTCCAGGGAGTTAGACAAATGTTAGAACAAAGCCTAGTGTTGGACAAAACCTGGGTACTTAAGTCCAATTATCCCTAAAAATTTACACACATTTTTTTCTGGAGTTTTACTTAAATTAATGCATCTGTACACTCTAATGGTATGGCATCTCATTCTAAAAGATTACCAAATTCAGATATCATTCAAGTTCAAAACATTCAGAGACTACTATTAGTCTATTATCTTTGGAAGTCTAAATTTACATATTGTTGATCCTGCTTAAACTAAACTTAGATTGTTAGTACGTATTAAGTACTTTTGTAACAATAGTACCCTTCTCGGGAAGGGGTTTAGGATATTATCAATTAATATATGTTTACAGGTTAGAAATCAAGTCCCGGAACATATGATCATACATTAATGTTGGTTCCTAATCTAGAGACAAGATATAAGCATTGTGTAAAAAGACATATTAAACGTTCTCGACAAAGATCCACTGTAAGGAACGGTGGGGTATTTAAGATTGAAATTGCATAACGATTACTATTCCCTGCATTTTACCACCATTAGTGGCGTTACATCCATCTCATCTATAGAGTCTCCGGTACTGCCAAATGCCATTCCAAAGACCCTTCATTGCCCAACTCAAATTCAAATTATGGCGTTAAAAAGACCACTGAATTCTTACAAACATTATTGACTGCAGGGAAAATCGCCTAGTAACATCTTATATGATTTGTGTGAGACAGTCATTTGATATAGACTCGGAATGTTTCGTATTGATTATTTTATCACTTGAAAATTGCTTTGAAGCTAATAGTTTGTGTGGGACATCTATTCTTGTCTTTTAAGAATGTTTCATGATTGAAATGGGAGTTTAGGACAATTAACCATTGATTGGATATAGCATAATATTCGTACTTGCATGCTAACTTTGCAAGTGTATTCCAAGTCCGGGAACTTAGTATGCATACCCGTATGCGTACTGATTTCAACTGAGTTCGGTCGTGAACATAGTATGCGTACACGTTTGCATAATGGCGAACAAGACCAAATCCGGGAACTTAGGTATGCGTACACGTTTGCATACCTGAGTGGGTTATGTTCTAAAATCGGTTAAGTATGGTTACATACTCATGAAAAAAATCATTTATATAATAAGGAATGCAATCTTTGCAAATCGTGGCTATAATATTCATGGATCGATTCAAGTGAATCAAAACCGATTTTGCTTCAATGGTGTCTTGTATACTTCTATGAGAATATAAATAATTCAAAAACTCTATATCTAGTTTCATTTGAGTCATTTGAACTAGTTGTGATTACGATGAACAAGGTTGATATGAAACTGTTCATATGGCTAACTTCGGTGAACTACGTACTGTTGAGCCAACCAAATGTACACGTTTAGGTACGGCTACCCATATCTAAAAAAAGGTACATTTCATTTGTGTGTAACAAGACCATCTAACGGTTGAAAGATATTGGGTTGAATCTAATCAGGTTTTCATCTAACGGTGAATATTGAATACTTTATTACTAAGCTAACACTGATTGCAAACCCTGATTTGAAAACTATATAAAGGAGAACTCTAGCAACTGGGAAACCTAATCCCCACACCTCCTGTGTGATACTAGTTGTGCTAATATAGAGTCGATTCTCCTTTAACCTTAGGTTTCTTCTAGAGACCCTGTAGGTTAACGAGTTAAAGACTTCATTGGGATTGTGAAGCCAGACCGATACTACTTTTATCGTAGTTGTGTGATCTGATCTTGCATCTTCTATTGTACGAGTACAATCATATTGATTGCCTTGAGATTGATATCTACGATAGGCAAGATATAAAAAGTAATCAAAAACACCTTCGTCTCATTGTTTGTGATTTCGCAACATCTTGTTTCGCTACCATACGATTAAGATTGTTGTGAGGTGATTGATAACTCTAGGCTGTTCTTCGGGAATATAAGATCGGATTATCAATTGGTTCCTATTCTCCTTGATTATTATCAAAAGGAGGAACAAAACCTTTTAGGTTTATCTGTGGGAGACAGATTGATCCTTCGATAGACTTGTCTGTGTGGAGACAGATTTGTTTATCATTAAGTCTTCGACTTTGGGTCGTAGCAACTCTTAGTTGTGGGTGAGATCAGCTAAGGGGAATCAAGTGCGGCAGATCCTCGCTTGGATCAGGCGTAGGGAGTACAACTGTACCTTAGATCGTTGGGAGACCTGATTGGGGTTCAACTATAGTCCAGTCCGAAGTTAGCTTGGAGTAGGCTAGTGTCTGTAGCGACTTAATAAGTGTGTATTCAATCTGGACTAGGTTCCGGGGTTTTTCTGCATTTGCGATTTCCTCGTTAACAAAATTTCTGGTGTTTGTGTTATTTCAGTTTCCGCATTATATTGTTTTATCTTTATAATTGAAATAATACAGGTTTTGCGTTTATATCATCAATTAGATTAATCCAACCTTCGGTTATTGATTATCATTGGTTGATCCTTGGACATTGGTCTTTGGTACCGTCCAAGTTATTCCTTGTATTTTATTAGAACTCGCATATTCTGCTTGAGTAAATCAAATCAAGAGAGAGATATAAACTCGTTGATATAATTTTAATTGATTGATTCTTGTTGATTCTATTGAAAGTATATTCGAGTTTGTCAATATAGATTGCTAAGCGAAATATTTGGTGGTGTTGTTAGACCCCCGTTTTTTCACTTGTCTTCTTCCCCAGGGTGAGTAGCAAGAGTTAGGATGTCTTGTGCAATGTGAGGATTGAAAACATTTTGAATCAACGTGTTATCTAGTGACCACTTGGAAGAAGAATATATGCAACTGTTTCAATAAAATGTGGGCAATTTAAAGGTTTTAAGGTCTAGTTGAGAACCAAATATCATCCCAAATTTTGATCTTTCTCCCATTTCCAATTCTCCAGGTAATTATGTAACACTTAACCATATGAACACTTTCAGATATTGGAGGGACATCTTTTACCTTTCCAACTTATAAGGAGAACTAGTTACAAGATTTTGATTTTCAAGGAGCCAGAGATAACCCTCATTAGTACTACAAGCAGAGCGAATCAACAACCAGTCTATATATAGGAACAAAAATCTAGCGTTATAAGCTTTAAGCATATGACCACAAATATTCATTGTCTGTTTTAGAATTAGATCAACAATCAGTTTATAGGAACTCCATGAAATGGGGTTTCAACAGAAAAATAAAAATGCTAAGCATGATTCAGTGATTTCCAAATCTTGGACATTTAACATGCAGCTAATCAACCTAAAAAATTCAATTGAACTTCAATATCCAGTGAAAAAATGCTAACTAAAGCAAATACATTTTAATCAGACAGTTTGACAGCCAAGGCTAAATGCAGTTTCTCTTACCTGCGGAAATGTTCCCTCATAATAAATTTCATAGCATCTTGAATTGTTGTAAAATCTTCCTTTGACGGAGCTTTACCATCATAAAATGAAGCCAATTGTGCATCAAACTGAACATCAATCTTCTTTTGCACCGAGGTGTACCCGTACATAAGTTGAGCTACTAAAGACCTAGTTGCAGGTTGAACCACAAACACTAACAGAGATTCAAGAAGTGCAGAGTTTAATTGTCATATGAATTTGTTATATATGTTTATTTGACAGCAAAAGAATTTATTCTACTAATCTACATTAGAACCTCTATATAAGAATATCCTAGGGACCACAAAAAATTATTCTTATATGGAGGTTTACCTTGAAACCATCAATAAAAATTTGTTATATACTCCCTCCGTCCCACAAAAAATTTGCAGGATGACCTAGTTGTTTTTTTATTTTGTCTAATTAATAGTTGATTTTATATAATTTGATATTCATGTTTATACTCGTTACGTAGGTGTTTTAAAATTCTTTCCAATGATATAAAATTTATAAATATCCGTGGTATAATTTGAGAAATAAATCATTTTTAAATTGTGCTACTAGGTCAACTAATAGTGGGACGGAGGTAGTATGTTTTAGGAGACAACATAATTACGCACAACAAACATCACAATGTACCTAGGAAATATAAATATTAGTTAAAATTTTGTTTAGTTTCACATGTATGATATACATAAGTTAAATATAGGAAGTTTTCTATGCAACACAATGTACCTAGACAATACCCAGGAAAAATAAATTTTGTTTAGTTTCACATGTGAAATTTGTTTAGTTTCACATGTATTAGTCAAATATTCCAAAAAAATTTTATGTAACACAATCCACACAAAATTCAAATGATATGGAAGATTGACAAATGAAATCATATGATCAAAGATATTTGAAGGAGTCGTACAAAAAAAAAAAATGACACCCGGAAAAAAGTAAAAGGATTTTTCAAATTGGTGAAAATAATCTCTTCGTGTTAAACTTTGATGTACGATATGACCTATATTATCTGCATATTATTGTGAATTATTTTTATATGGAGGTAAGTTCCTTAAGACGGGACCAGAAAAAATTATGAATTATTCAAATATGGAGTTTATTCTTGAATATAACTGGCCCAAAAAAAAAGATTCATTGGACATGCAAAGTTTAACTGACAAGAGATGGGTTCGGTTCAGTTCAGTTAGGTCATGTGAATTAATTTTATAAGATGAGCTTAGCAAATTAATATTCTTAACCCAAAACATATGCATCATCCTCCACGCTCACTATATTTTCACCTTGATCAAGATGCATTGTAGAGAACCGATCCTGCAAGTACAGAGAGATTTATGCTAAAAAATCACACAAGAAAGCAATAAACGGCCTGTAGCAAATGATTCTACAACTCAACCATCAAAACTGTAATCTCACATTCTATTAACAACAATCAAAACTCAGTATCCCAACATAAATAGAACAAAGTGTAAACATTAACCATGCATCTTATGTAACTTCGGTAATTGAATGATGGCTTCTGCTGCAACATTCTTTAAATTCAAATCTGTTTCCAATGGAACATTCAAAACAAACATCGGAAAGAATTAAAACAAATATTAATTTATTAAATTTCCATCGAAATAAATTCTTTATTGACTAATTCTCATCCTGGCGGCGTTGTCCCTTAATGAACCTAATTCGCAATACCCTGTAGCGAATGAGAGTGAAAGATCTATAACATTATACAAAATCCATTTACTAGCTTGTTGCATTACTCCTAAAATAAAACCTGGATTATTTTTATCATCTCTGAAAATGCCTAAACTAATATCTCCAGCAAATATTATCACAAAATTAGCTTTATAATCTGGAATAACATAATCAGCTTGTTGAAAATGAAATGTTATGGAAGGATATTTACTAATATTAAATCTTCCCCGGGGACGGAAAAAAATATTAAAATTGTATTGGGAACTAGTGTATTCAATCCCGAGCTCGTTATGTGCCTTCACCAAATTTTCAACTCTATCAAAATGATATGTATACATAAAGGATATTTGAGAACCAAAACCTATGATTGCACCGCCTTGTCTTTGACTGTTAAGCTTGAAAGTGCCTCTAGGAAATCCGACTCTTTTGTTACCTACACTAATATCTTCCATATTTAAGTAATAGAGTGAAGTTTGATAATTAGGAACAACAATGAGAATTGCATGTACTTTTTGACATATGCCTTCAGTTGTCGCATCTGCACCAAACCTTAAGTATGTATCTGATCCCTCAATGTTATAGTTAAACATCTCAAAGCAGTAAGAAAATTTACCTTCTCCAACAACACCTAACTAATTTAACAAAGATTATTGTCCTGATCCTAATCCGAGTATTCCTGCAATAATATCAGGTCTTCCAAGTATATGATTCTTGTTGATAAAATTTTCGAAATTTTCTTGGCGAAAACCACAACCCATGAGTAATTTAATAGTTTCAAGGCCGCCAGTGTTGGATCATAGAGTGAATTGTTCTTAAGCAATAATACCTTATGTAACCGATCCAGTCGTATATGCTGATACATAAGTTCATTTGCTATTAAAATTGCACTTATCTCCCTTACAAAGAGGACGTGTATTACAAAGAATATGACGATATGTAGTTGACGAACTTCAAGGATAAAGTGGCATGTCTTGATTGAAAGTTTTAGTGGCATCTTTCCATTGAACCACGTTTGATTACTGGTTGTATCAATCATCAAATAATAATTCATGAACGGTTTTCTATTACCTGAAAACATACCCAATCCAACTATTACAACATAAAACCTTCTTGTTTCGTATACTATCGATAAACGTGCAATATCAGGATTTATGGAACGTGTCGCATTTCTTTGGAGTAATATTTGTGACTCGATATAATATGCTTGATATTTGGATTGCTCTACGAGTCTCTAGAGACTTTCATCTCGTGTAAAATGGTCACATGTATATAAAGGTGATTCTTGGAGTCTCTATGAATCATCTTTATTATAAACCCTTTCTTTGGATTTACTACGATGATTGAGTTTGAAAATAGTGAAACATGAGGAATTGTAAGAAGAAACATGAAAAGAGTTCCCTCATATTTGAGATAAAAAGAATTTTTGATGCACACAACTATATACAATTTCGAACTTCAATTTATAGTACTTTAGTGAGAAAACAAAAAAAATCTATAATACTCTTTTGTATATTCTCTACTACAATTTTAAAGTTAAATTTTTTTTATTCTTATTAATTAATATTTATTAAGTATCTTACACATAAATGTTGCAAGAAGTTCCAAATGGACCAACACACAATATATCAAGATTTATTAGCAAAGCATATCATTCTCTGAATTTAATTACTTATATGTCGATAGTTTTGATTGCAATGCATACTTTAAGTGAAAAATTCTAATGGATACAAATATCAAATGTCATTTATTAAGAATAAATGATTTACAACTGACAGATCTTTGGATATCAAGATTTATTAAGAAAGAACATCAATCAGATATTTGAATTTAATTACCTTCATGTCGATATTGATGATTGCGATGCATGCTTTAAGTGAAAATTTCAAACAAATACAAATATTAAATGTCATTTATTTGAACAAATCATGCATAATTTATTACTCCCTCCATACCTATTTTATAGGCGGAATATTACTTTTTCCTTGTACCATTAGATAGGCGGAATGGCAATTCCAAGATGGTTTTTAACTATTTTACCCTTATTTATGTTGCTTGGTTATCATCACAATTGGGTTTATGTCTCTAACATAGGAAATATAACAAAGGGAAAAACTGGAAAAAAACATGGATATTTGTGAAATAAAAAAATGTTTCTTAATCTAAGACAATTGGTCCCTCCGCCTATATATGTGGTATGGAAGGAGTATAAAACAAACAATACAAGTAATCAGTACCAATGCGTAATCCCAAGGATATCATGGATATAATATCAAGATTAATTAGGTAAGAAAATCAAGAATTTAATGAGATATATACTCTATTTATAAAGGTATCAGGCAGGGGATTAACCCTTTTTATACATTATACATATTCAAGATAAATCTTGTCGATATTGTTCTAAATTTTTATCTTAAGTTTTATGAAAAATATAGATAATTAGAAAAATAAATAAATATTGGTATCTAAAAAAGAGATGTAACCAAGTATACGACCAACTTTTTCGTTTGATAAGATTATGAATATGTGTCGTACTTTTAACAATCAAAATAATATCTCCCCTTTTAATGATATAAGTGAATCTTAAAACTCATCTATTCGTATCCGTCAGATCTTCCTGATTAAAAATTCACCTGTTAGATCAGAAAAATATGATTTTTTTCCCCGTATGACTATTCACGACAGCCCTCGGATATCATTCGTATTTACAATCATATGTTAGATTGAAAAGGACTTCGCTTAAATATGACGACTATTTAGAGGTTTATTCGAATTAATAAACATGTATAAGTGTTGATGGGAGAAAATGATTTGCTGTTTTTTGAGGAAAAGTGGAGAGACGAGGGCTGATTCCTCAAATGATCAAACTGCTTAAACCTTTTTGCAAACAGATGCACTGCACGGGAGTGCTTTGAGTTCGAGATATCAATTTGTAGGACTCTGACCCAAACCAATACAATGGTCGTTCCAGAGTCAATTAGGTCACAAAGAGGGATGAGGGTCGATATGTAGGAGGAAAGCTGAGAAATGTGTGAGGAAAATGATGATCAAGGATTGTGAATGTGTTGGGTATTTCTGCAAGTTGGTGAACTATTGAGTTCGGATAAGTTCTGATTGATTGATTGAATTCTTTTATGTTGAGAGTTCGACAATTCTTGCTTAGACGAGCATTGTTCTTGGTCGTTCAATCGTGGATTCATAAACTTATTTATATTGCAAGAATAATAGACACATTGATCCCAGTAAGTGTGACGGTTGCTGGAGTGAAAGAGTGGGAAAGTTGGAAATCGTGTTTGAACCAGTTTCTCGTACGTGGAAGAATTGGTTGATTGTCCATCCACTACTTTGATAACTCCTTCAACTGCTTGCACAACTTAACTCACATTTCTCATCGTGGGTGTACACACGTGCCGTGGGCCTCGAGACCAAAACCCTAGTTAATATCCCCCCATATGACATGATTGATGTCTCATGAATATAAAGTCTACAAGGCAAACGCGTATTTAGTTAGTCAGTTGTTGACTTGACTAGACGATGAGTCTTAGTCTTGATGAGTCGAGCATGATTGACGAATGCTCTAGGATTCATGGATTGAACATGTTTAAGATAGGTTGAGGTGAGGTGTTTGATTAAAACGACCATCTTTTTAGATTAAATCTCAACCGTAGAAGTGAATATCCTACCACGGAAACGAAACTATTCAAGTATCTTTGTCTAAGTCAACAAAAGTTTTTACAAAACGACGTCCTGAGTTTAGTCAGAGAAACAGAAGAAACATCATTGTCTAAGTCAACAAAAGTCCAAACACAACGACATTTTCGGTATGTACATATTTCGCGAGATTTAGTTTGTGTCGTTTCATTGTATCTTAGATAGACCTTTTTCCACTAGTGACGTAGGTCTTAATGTCCGAACCTCATTATATGCTTGTGTTCATCTTTACTTCCATGCTCTTTATATCTTGTTTATCTTTGAATCTTGAATGTTAGTAGTTTTGTAATCGTTAGATCTACTTGGGTGTAGTTGTTAGAAAAGATGCAACTACAATAGCTAAACATGGTATTTCAAACACTCAAACAATGGAATGGTCCGATAACCCCCCTGCATGGATAACATAATGTACACATAAGAATGAAACCATTTCATTTCCCCTAAATCAATTAATTCCTTTCATATTAAAAAAAAATTTATCTTGTTGCATTTACTGTAATACTTTCTTTTTGCAACAATCATATATACCAAAGATCAGGACTTCTATGCGGCAAGGTGTTCCGCCAAAAATCTGTTAGCAAAGATGAAGCAATAGCTCATCTTACTAAAATAAAAGGGACTCAGAAACTCAAGCTATATAAGGTTCTTATTTTGATAGATCACTTAACTCTTGTCCAACTACAATGGTTTCCAAAATCTACTTTTTTTTTTGTTGCAAATACCTAGCTTCTTCTTTTAGTTTATGTATGTATAAAGGTAGTGTACTTTGCTAAAAAAGCTTCTGTCAAAAGAGCTTTAACATTTGGTTTACTCTACCACTAGATGGTGGAAAGCATACTTTGCTTGTACATTATATATATTGTTTTAATGAATCCCAGATTTCAAGACTCGCCTGTATAGCTCAGTGGTAGAGCGTCAGTCTTGTAAAATGAAGGCCCGAAATTCAATCCTTTCGGTCAGTCTTGTAAACTGAAGGTCCGCAGTTCAATCCTTTTGGTTTGGTTCGCGCTTTGTGGTATTTCCATTATCAAACTAATCTAATCCCGCGGAGGTTTGTGCACGGAACAACAATCGAGATTCTTTGGACCCTACGTGAGGGCATTATTATATTTTTTGTTAGTATTACTTTCTAGAACATCCATGATGAGTGCCAAATAGTGCATATTTATACACCTTTTTATTGGCATTTTACTCATCTTTTTGCGCTTAGAAATCGAGATATTATCCCAGTTCGTGTTTTCTTTGTTTTCAAGAATAAATATTTGTATTAATTAATTTTGTGTTTTTAGGTAATAAATAAAGTCCGAGAAACCGAGGAGCTAAAGAGCGAAGAATTGGAGTCAAACATCTATGGAGCAGAGATAGCCAAAGCCCGCGCGCAAATCGGTTGCAACCCAACAAGGAAGACTTGGGCTAGAGCTACCCATGACCCGGATCCGAGCCCGCTCATTCTGAGCCATTGAGATCTCCCTCAGCTACATCCAACGGTCGCTCCTTCTTGCTCATCGTCCCTTGATGCATCCGCTCAACACCAAAACATCCCGTCCTTTCCGAGCCGTTCAGATCTTCCCTCGCTACATCCGACGCTCGCTCCACCCTTTCCTTCAATCTTCGATGCACCTGCCTCACAGCAAAGTTCCCCATACCCCTACACCATCGAACACATCCCCATTTTCCCATTTCACCTTCTCTTTCCTCACCCGACCACTGCAAAACCATCTCCTCCACCGTACCACCCCTTCTTCCCCGACCAGATCCCTCACCGTCACCACCTCCATCACCTCCCGACAACCACAACAACAAGAACCGAAGTACCACCTCCTAATCTCTCTCTAGCTCTTACATAGCTTCTTCCCTAGAAGCTAAGTGAGAGATAGAAAGGGTTAGGTTAGGGTTAGGCTTTCTCGAGCGAGGAAGGGAACATTGATCGAGATGAATTGACGGTGGAGAGGACGATTCGTGAGCGACGTGGGTGAGAGTTTTATTTTAATGTTGATTTCGATTTTAGAGAATTAGGGTTTGAGGGTTAGGGTTTGTGTGCATGTATAAATAGAAGAGGGAGGAGATGATTTTAGTCACGCCTGGGCTAGCCAGAGCACCAATTAGGTTTAGTTGTGTTTTAATTTGTATTTTTGTTACTTTAACCATGTTTTAGTTCAAATTGGCTAGGGTTGAGATGAAACACATAACCTGATGCTAAGATTTGTTCATATTTTGGTTCTTGTTCTTGATTGAGCCTTATTGTTTAGGGTATATATAATCAAAACACCTTTGCATATTACTTTCACAAAGTATGCCATGTATGCTTTGTAGTCAGGTTCATTCGATGTTAAATGTGTGCAATTCATGCTTCATTGATCATTATCGATCCTTAGACTAGTTGTGCCCTGAGAAGACAGCTAGTACTAGGAAAAATACCTTAATTGTGATTAGAATACCCATCTTAGGATAAGTTTGATCACCTGAGTAATGAAATTGATTTGTGATTAGTCAGTGACTATGACAAGACTGACTAATACTAGGAATTAGTTAATTGCCTTAGCCGATGAAGCCATCCATTGAGACCCTGGATAATGGCGAGACTTGCCATTATAAGGGACGAGAACATGATCAAAGTTGAACTGACTTAGCTGAGATTAGGTGGTGGATTCGACACCCTAGTATCTCTCTCTGTTTACTTCTGTGCCTTAGCTTAGGATCACATTTCAACATCAGCCGTATCGGCACAAACATTGTGTTACTTTGTCACTTGTTACTTGATAGGAAACTCAGTTTAGGAAGCCCTTGATCACACACAAAGCACACCCTAGTCCTTGTGGGATCGACCCGTACTTGCCGCGTCTCCAATAGACGCCGTGCACTTGCGGTATAACCCGTAGGCCATAATTTACCCATCTTCGAGGCCTACCAATCCATCTCCCTCCTCTTACATCAACCTTCCCCCAAACATCCTCTTCGTTTTTTATTTGAAAATCCCAAAATAACACTTTTACGAACAATATCTGCGAAGCTAATTAACAGGTCATATGGAGCCTCATCAGATACTTGCCGATGAAAATTTCTCTTTATAGTTTCTCTATAACAAAATTTTTCCCATTTCTTCAAAACCCTAAAATTGAGTAAATTACTTCTCTCCGCTGTAAATCCCTATTCTCCAATGGGGAATTTCAGCAATCTCCCAACAGACATCGAACTGAACATCATAACTCGTTTACCAGCTGAATCAACCGACCGAGATTATTGATTTGGCCGGGACGACCGAGATTTGAGCGATACAAGCGATATTTTTGTTTAAATCTCGACTCGACGAGATTATTGATTTCGGTCGCTGTTATGGCGAGATCGAGAAAATCGCCGGAATTTCGGCCGAGACGGCCGAAATTGGGTGGCAGCTAGGGATGGCCCTCATAAAGATTTTGGTTCCAATTATTCGGTTCTTCACTGTCCTTAATCCCATTAAAAAAAAACCAAACAACGTTCTTTATTAAACGTTGGTGTCTGAGAACTCTATAATCCTTGTGAAGACCTAACTTTACTCTCATCGGCAACAAAAAATTTCATTTCCTCCGAACCCTAAAAAAATTCAACTGTAAATCCCTCTTCTCCAATGGGGAATTTCAAAAATCTCCCCACAGATATTGTACTAGACATCATCACTAGGTTACCCACTGAATCGATACTGGATTGCAAGCTGGTTTGCAAGCCCTGGAGGAATCTAGTTTCTCATCATCCATCGTTCTATCAAACATATTTAACTCATCTTAATCACTCTACTTCTAATTCTTCAGGTAAGTTGAGCTTTCTTATCTTTTCTATGCATACGTATAAACTTCACCATTTTGATCTTGATGAGAAGCATGATGATGAGGAGACACCTACACATAGAACTAGAAGGATCAATTTTACCCTTCCATTTGTATGTCGTATTTTTAGGGTTATTGATTCGGTTAATGGCTTGGTCTGTCTTTATGGAGGCAATGATAATGCTGTTTGTGTTTGCAACCCTGTGACCAGAGAATATGTTATACTTCCAACAATTCATTATGAAGATCAGTATGTTTATTGGTCGTGCGGATTTGGGTACCTTCCTTCAACTAATGAGTATAAAGTTGTTGTATTGAAATCGTTACTGGGCGGACTTCATTTTATGGAGGTTGCGGTATACACTCTTGGCAGTGGTAATGGGTGGAGAACTGTTGATTCGCTGGATCTTCATTTGGCCAAGGTTTATATTGAGTTCGAACGTGGTGTGTTTGTGAATGGAGCCGTGCATTGGAGGGATAGACTAGGAGGAAGGGTTTTGGCATTTGATTTGACCAAGGAGAAGTTTAGTGAACTTCTTTCACCACCTCCTTGTCCATCAAGGGGATGGTGGTCGTCTGATTTTGCTATAGGGGTGTTTGGCGGGGTTTTATATTATGCTACCAGTCGCAATTGTGAAATCACCAAATGCAGATGGTGTGACATATGGCTGCTGAAAAAGAAGACGGATATTGGTGATATGGAAGAGCTGGTGGAACACGAGCCGTTGGGTTGGAGTAAAGAGTTCAGTATTCCAGGTTCTCCAAGAATAGATGAGCCATTAGCCTTTACCAAGAGTGGCAGTGTTTTATATTTCAGTCCTAGGTCTCTCAGCATTTACGATGCAGTAGCTTCAACCCCGAAAACACTTGTGGATTTTACTCGTTTAAGTTTATTTAATCGAATATTCCCTCACAAAATCACCTTATTATCGTTGAAAGAACTAGGAGAAGAAAATGTGCAAGTAATGCAGGCAGCTAATATTGAGGAGGCAGAAACCCCTTTGTTCTGAAGGCAGCTAGCAAGATCAGATCCCCGGATGCACTTATTAACTGGTAATTTTCTTTGAAATTCTGGAAATTTATATGGGTTTTAACTTTGGATTGCATTTAACATTTTGATATTATCTTCATGAGTATCATTTTAAACTTACTGTCAGTCTGTTGTTATATATTATCAGTCACAACTAAATGGCAGGTTGTTTTTCCATAGTTATGCTATATTGCTTTGTTTATGTACAATTTGTTGCCCGCTTGATCTTATTGCAATTCGACAATGTGGTGCATGCTTTAATGTTTTTTTACCCTTATACATTAAAGTTGAACAATTATGTGGTAGCGAAATTGTGAAAAGTGAGTATGAGAGGTAGTCTATTTTGTTCTTACTTCTTGCATAATCGTAAGATTATTTAGGGAACCAAATTTGCACCTTCACATGGTATGTTAAGGTGCAATCACTTCTATTATATTATAGAATTGAAACAACTCTAAAGTTTGTCATCATAAATATAGTAAATTTCATAAAAACAGCAGAGTCAAGTAGGCAGAGTTCTGTGTGTTATCGATCATGATCTACGTTTCAACTCTGTCGTTAACTACAACCAAGCTCATTGTTAGTCTTCAAATAAGGCTACCTTTCCATCTGCACTGGACTGGTCAGTTCTAGCTAGGTACCTTATGCAGTATTATTACCACGATGCAGGACAATGATTCTGTTGCAGCGAATATTTTCCACCTTACGGATGGATGGATTTTCTTGTAAGCACAATTTCATGGCCTACATCCTCAGTTGAAATGGTGTTTTTGTTCTTTCTAGATTAGTAACTCCGGGTAATCTAGATACAAATTCACATCATTTTGAAATGGTGTTTTTGTTCTTTCTAGAGTTCAAGTCCTATCTCTTGACTTATTTACTTGGAAATTGTCTTGCTTTCGATTTGTGTTTTTGATAACCTTATGATTTCTCTTTCATTTTAGATTTAATTCTTCTTTTTCTACCTGAATGTTTCACTTTGTATTCAGATGAATCTACAGTCGAATGATTTAACTCAGTACACTGTCACAACTAAGATATAAAAGAAAAGTATTTACTTTGAGAATCTTACAATTTTACAAATAGGACCGAATACGATGTTTCTTTACTGATATGCTGAGGGATCCATAGTCTGATCTATGGGCAATAGTGCACATGAAGACCGTAAGAAGTTATACATTTGAGTTTGCTAGGTTAACACTTCCTTTGCCTATTGTGAAATTTGTGAGCCCAATATCCTGGCTCATTTTCTGAGGCCGCAGTTTTTATGTCAATCTTGTCCCAACACAAGGAATGGGACAGTTGCTAAAGCATCATTTGAGAAAAGACCTTCAGTTCCCTTTTTGTCCCACCAAAAGCTTCAGAAGCAGCAAGTGGTAACAGATCACTCTTTATTGTGATAATTGATCGCACAGTTCATCAAGAAACATTTCCCTCTCGTAATTGAAACCGAATTTATAGGATTCAGTTTCCTTCTTAGACCCTTGTAGACTGGAATCCAACTTATTGAACAACCATTTCATTCACAAGGTCTTAGAATACTCTCGCTTTACTTGTTAAACATGTCAAACTAATGCAGGCATCAACTTTTACCTTTGAGTTAAGTGTGATTGTTGATTTTTCATTTGGTCCATTGTCTCACAACATTCTCTCGTTTTGACACTCGGCTCACTGAAACATAATCACATTATCAAATAAAATGTGATACGGGTATGCTGCTTCAGAATTGCTTTTGCTTATTTTTGCAATGGTTATCGCCTATCGGATAGTTTTTTGAAGTGCTTGGATAGCGGTTGCCACTATTCTTTGGTACCCATTCCCTTCTAATAGGGAAGGAATGAGCATCTGCTGACTGCAGGGGTAAATTGTATAATTCACTGCAGTGCAGTATTTAAGTGCTTACCTCTGGATAAGTGTTTCCATTTTAGTTGACAAGGCTTCTGATTATCGATAAAACAATCTGTTTCTTCATGATCAAATTCGAATTTCCTGCTCTATTTGTAATCTCTGAGTTCCATACTGACGGGGTAGGTTGAATTGTTTTCTACAGCTTTCCTGGTCATACCAACTCATTCTGGAAAGAACTTGATATTGTGGAGGAAGAGGCAGGAGATGCCGGTATTGCCATTTTCTGGAATGTTTCTGCTGGTTGTGGTTGCAAGATGCCAGGAAGAGGATTTACTTGTACTGCTTACTATGTCTGATAAACACACCTTACAACCAAGTACTTTAAAACAACTTGCTGATCTTCAATAGATATTTACTTTGATGTATAAATTTTAGTGTTTGTGGTTATCAAAACCTCATTATTGTTCTGGATTTATCTCTTCATTTAAGAATTCCACTTTAGCCTCGAGTCTGTTCGAGTTCCAATTTAGATAGAAGAGCCCTCTAAGTATGCCCAGATCAACACGTAGTTGGCTCCTGGATTCATGAATGTTGCAAATATTTCTAAGCAGAAGAAGCACATAATCATTAATAACGTCTTCTACGTATAGAAATGGTTCCGGCATTTTTAAGAGATATGTCCATTAAATCCTCAGAATCAGAAGCTCCTCTCGTGCCTTTGCTAATTTGGTTTCAGAACCCTCACCCATGGTTTCTTCTCTCTTTGTCCGGAAGGAAAAGATTTCTGACGAAAACAACCACCTCCAGCCACCACCACCCACCTCCCACCACCACGACCAGTACCAACCGGTGTAACAACAGTGTGTAAAAAAATAGCAATATTTCTTTCGTAGGAGTGTAAATAAAGTGTAGAAAGAAAAGGTTAAACAAATATTTCTCTTCTTTCAGAAAAAAGATAATAAAAAAAAAAAAATTCTCGCAGTGCTTTATGGTCGAGCACAAATATGCTGCGCCAAATGGTAGGACGCAAATCCGACAATTTTTGAGGAACATGCTTTTTTTGCAACCAACCGGCACTAAAGTAAAATTTTCAGCACCGGGCCATCAAGCGTTCCAGGCTTGGTACAGCATCACGTTTAAGCGAATCTTCAAATACTACCTTGGTTCAAGAGATTTGTAATGGCTTCCGAAAGTTGAATCTTGACCTCGTAGCGTTTCAAAATAACAGACTGGTTTTATGTACGTTGTTTTTTTTTTTTTTTTTTTTTTTTTATAACAGTATTAGATGCCATAACGGTTAGCAGGAGGGGAAGAGTAGATACACAGTGAAAGAATTTGGTCAAATTGCAGTCCATCAATAGTGGAAAAAAGAAAGCATAAAATAAAACTAGATGGACCGCCGCCACGGTGGGGAGGCCGAATTTAAAAATAAAATAATACAACCGTTGTAGTGGGACTTTTTTTTGAAAATCTTTATGGTCTTTTTTTTTATTTTTTTGTTGAAAATCCTCCGTCTCCTTATTAAAAACAGGTTTAAGAACCCAATTTGACAAACAAACCGAGTCATATTATTGGATAAGGAGTTATAAACTAAAAGATGAACCGATAATTTGGTATGTATTATTGGATAAGGAATGCAGTAATTATAGAACACCGTGTCTAATTGATTGGTACATTAAATTGGCGAATCACAAACCATTCAAACCCTTTTTTTTTAATCAAAAAGTAAAACACTGTAACGAAGGCCAACCACAGTCTAACCCTGGAAGTCTCATTTTACTTTTTTTTTTACACATTTTATTTTATTTGGATTGAAAAATAGAGAAGACACATTCATAAAAAAAGTATGCATATTAGAGTATATATTCTAAATTAAAAATAAATTCAATCTTTTATAATCGGCCATTTTGATTAACCCCGGTACATACCAAAAGAACACGATTTAACTCCATTTCCTTCCTTGTCAAAGAAAGAAAGAAAAAGAAAAAAGAAAAAAGAAAAAAAACCTCCATTTCCTTCCTTTCCGGTTAAATGCAGTAATGCTTAAAAAGAACAAAATTCTTTACATACCGTGTATATAAACAACCTAAAAACAACGTACTCACATGGATTTTTTTAACTGGGTCCCATGGCATTCATCATGGGACCAATTGCTCTCAACGGGTTAATCATATCCCTCCATAGGGTATATTTTGGTGCATTTTGAAATCACACAAATTTCATTAGCTGGGGTGGGTGTGTAAGCCATAAAGATAAGCTCAATGAGCATGCAAACCAAACTGAGCTCCTAAAAAGCAAGAAAAAGTTAGAAATTCTAACCTTCCTTTTTCAAATGTCTTATTCTCTTTACTGTTTTCTTGTTTGTTGCACTGTATTCTACATTTCTACTTGTACATACATACATTATCTTTTCATTCTCTTTCTCTCTTAAAGGCACTCACATTAAATATCAACCTAGCTAGGCTCCTCCTTTACATCTCCCTTTCTACCGTTACACTTGCATCTCCCTTTCTCTCAGTCTGTAACTCAAAACCCACCATTCATCTTTCTCAACTCTCTCTCTCTCTCTCTAGTACTTCAGTTTGTGTTGGTCATCAGTCATGGCTGCAGGGAAGATGAGATTCATGGTTTTGTTAATGGTAATAATGGCAACAAGCAGTATGTTAGTTCAGGTATCAATGGCTACTGTTTACAAAGTTGGAGATGATGCTGGATGGACTACCATGGGTGATGTTGACTACCAAAAATGGTCTTCTTGTTTAAGTACATAACCCAAATCCATCAAAGATCGTAAGTGTTTAATTTTTAATTTTTGATTCTCAATTTAGGGTTAGGTTGATTTGATTAAAATATCAAATATGAAAAATCTGCTGGTGGTTTTGCTTGCGGTGGGCGGTGGTCACTGGTTGTGGTAGTGCTGGTAGAGAAGGTGGTGATGGTTATGCTAACAGTAGTTATGGTCTTCTGCTTATGTTGGTGACGGGTTTTGTATGAATCAGAAAATTTTCTTTGTATAATCACCGAGTCAGACCGAGGTAGCTTGTTGTTCTTCACCAATGTCTGATGTTGTTGCTGCAATTTGGATTATGAAATTGATTTTCGATTTTGATGTAATTTGATGGTAGAGGTAGCAATTAATCATTGAAAGGAAGAAATCTTAAGGAATTTGAAAAACCATGGTCTGAATTTTACGAATTGACAAAAACTTGAAGACCAAATTGGAACATATTTGGTTACTGACAGATTAGATTTCCCCCATCGTACAGAGCTGCTGGTGGTGGTGGAGGTGGAGGCTTTTAATTTGTGATTTTTCTTTGCCTTCGATGCATTTAATCTCGAATTTCTTATAAAATTAATTTTCATGAAATTTGGTCGTGGTGGTTGTGGTTGTTCTGATGAAAAGAAAACGAAGGAAGAGATGGGTTTTTAAAATTTGGTGGTGATGGTATTGGTTACGGTTTCTAATGGTGTTGCTGGAATTCATGGAGGTGGAGGAAGAAGCCGGTGGTGGTGATAATAAGAAATGTTTTGAGCTCAGTTGAATTTATGCATGAATTGGTGACGGAGGTGCTAGGTGACAGTGGTGTTTCTGGTGGTGGTGGTGACGGCGGTAATGGTTGTGGTTGGTGAAGAAATTAGCTGCTGTCGCTAGAGTTGGTGGGTGATGATGTGATGGCGAATTAAAGAATGAGTGCTTTAAATTTAGGGTGGTGATGGTAGTGGTGGCGACGGCGGAGGTGGTGGTAGGTGAAGAGAGAAGCTGCTGTGGCGGTGGCGGCGGAGCTGTTAATGATTGTGGAGTTTCTGGTGGTGGCAGCAGTAGCGACGGTGGTGGTGGTGTCGGTGTCGCTGATGGTAAATGGTGGCGGAATCAAAATTTTGATTCGGTGATGTCTTCTCTGAGAAACAAAAGAGACGAAGAAGGAGGGGTATTTCCGTCAAGTGACGAAAAAAAACCCGGACGGAAATCAAATCTTTTTTGTGAAATTGAAATTTTATGTTAGGTTTCATTTGTGAAAAAAAGGTAGCATATAAGGTCTCCTCTCTCACGGGGTTCGCTTGGCCCTCCGGTCGGTCGGCCCAATAAAATAATAGTCCAAATACCATCCTTACCCTTACTGAAGTTGAAAAATTGAGTCAGATCAGTCTAGCCAGATCTAAATCATTTCTCAGTAGTACAACTAAAATTCCAGACAGTTGAAAAAGAAAAAGTACTACTAGTTCTTCTCCACAGTAATAATAATGGAGGAAAACCAGAGTCGAACCAATTATTCAGAAAAGCCCCTTCGCTGCATCGTTAAATTGGGTGGTGCTGCAATTACTTGTAAAAATGAATTGGAGAAAATCAATGAAGAGAATCTTGGGATTGTTTCTAAACAGCTTAGGCAAGCAATGATGAACGGGGGTTCTTCAAATTCTTCTTCTTCTTCTTCTGATAAGAAGGTTCTTGGGATGGATTGGAGCAAAAGACCTGGTGGAGGTGTTTCAGAAATTTCTATTAATCCAGATGAATTTGGAGATCAGTCCGAGTTAGACCTCAGTAAATTCATCATTGTTCATGGGGCAGGTATTTTGATGTTCTTATTCGCTCTTTAAGACTTCAATTTTGAGATTTTATCAGTTTTATTTGCTGAAATTTGAGTTCATGAACAGGTGGACACCCCCTTTTAAGTGTGTTCCATACTTCCACCTGATTAGTATAGTTATTTGTATCCGTTTCCAATGTAGAATCATAGTCATAGCTACCTAAATTCATTTGCAATAGACTGGAATTTATTGAGAGTATGTATGATGATTGACATTTGAAGCCTGATTGTTCCAATAAGATTAGGTTTGTTCAGTAACTCCATCAACATTTGAGTGTTTCTTTCTTTAGGATTTAGTGTGCAACGCGAAGCAAATTAGTCCATCATATGTGATCTTTTCCGTCTTTGTTTTTGTTGTTGTTATATGTGTGCGACGCGGGGCAAAAAAATCCATACTCTTTATGAACAGGTTGACATCCCCTTTTAAGTGTTCCATGCTTCTATCCATCTGATCTGTATGGTTAATTGTATCTGTTTCCAATGTAGAATCATAGTCATAGCTTCCTTTGACATTTTCTAGTATTCATAATTCATTTGCAATACAGAGAGAGTATGTATGATAATTGACATTTGAAGCCTGATTGTTCCAATGAGATATAGTTTATTTAGTAATATTTCACGAACTGTTGAGTGTTTCTTTCTTTAGGATTTAGTGTGCGATGCGGAGCAAAAAAGTCCATCCTATGTGCTCTTTCCGACTTGGTTGTTGTTGTTTTTCTGGTGCAGTTTTGTGCCTCCTTGCGGTAGTCTTGAATAAGTTTTTAATTATTTATCAAAAAGTACTTGACGGTTTTCACATATGGGTGTAGGATCTTTTGGTCACTTTCAGGCTAGTAAGTCTGGTGTTCATAAAGGAGGACTGCATCATCCCCTTGTCAAGGCTGGATTTGTTGCAACACGTATCTCTGTAAGAGTCGTTGCTCTCTAACCCCTCTTTTCTGGGTAACTGGAGTTTACTTCATTGATGGGACCGCAATTACATTGTATGCGCTTACTTTTTAAAACCAACCATTATGAACAACAAGATGAGATAACATACAAGGAAGTCTTACAAGGGTACATAGTAATGTTCTTTAACTGTTTCTACTCTTCCAGGTGACATCACTAAACCTTGAAATTGTGAGAGCTCTAGCCAGAGGTGGGGAATTTTTCCTCCAGTCTTTGTAATTTAGTATAGCAATGTGCCTTTACTTTGTTTCCCAATCTTACATTCTTAGAACATAGACAGTTATAAGTGTTCTGCTCCACTTGCTCATGTCTTACAAGAGCTATTTTTCTTTCTTTTCGTTGCATTCTTACAGAGGGAATCCCATCTGTTGGAATGTCTCCATTTGCTTCTGGCTGGACTACATGCAAAAGAAATGTAAGAAACTCCAGATAAAAATTATGTGTTATCTGATGTGCCTCTGCCATCTCTTTATGCTTTACAGGAACTTTTATTTCTGATCACAGATATCGTCTGCTGATACATCTCAGGTTGCCAAGTCAATCGACTCTGGTTTTGTCCCTGTAAGTTGAGCGTTAAATCGCTATTTATGTTTTCCTTGCCATTCAAAGGTTTTCTGGCTTAAATGAAGATTGGTAATCTAACATGGAAAGTTTCTTTACTTTTCTAGGTTTTGCATGGAGATGCGGTGTATGACGACTTACAGGTTCTGTTTCTCTAAGTAAAGTTGTCATATGAGATTTTGAAATTCAATGTCTAGTTGTTAACTAACACTGCAATCACTTAATCGATCAGGACTGCACTATATTAAGTGGTGATGTGATTATACGCCATCTTGCTGAGGTGCTGAAGCCTGAATATGTTGTTTTCCTCGTATCCTTTTGATATTTGAGTTTTTCTTTCACATGTCTTCTGTCTCATACACATGCATTTACCTTTGATGGCAAACTGTCGAGATGTTTGAATTTAGTCTTTCCAAGGTATTCCTATCTTTTTAGCCACATATTCATAGCATGTTAAACCTCGAAAACAGTACCTATCTATATTTTATGCAAGTCTTCTACATGATTTTCCTATTGGTGAACATAGACAGATGTGTTGGGGGTATACGACCGTCCACCGACAGACTCCGATGCTGTACTTCTCAGGGAGATAGGTGAATTATCCACTTAGAATTCCTTTTTATCACTTGGTCGGCCTCTACTTTGTTTTTTCCTTTACAAGATTGTCAAGTTGATTGAGGAATTTGTGATTGGAATTTCATTATATTGAAATTTGTCCTTTTGACATTTTCATTATTTTGAGCCCAATACTGGTTTTGTTTAACCTCGCCAGCTGTTGATGAGGATGGAAACTGGTCCATCGTAGCTGTAGAGAACATGAATAAGCAAGGTTAGTGGGAGATGGTATCCAAGCACGTCCACATTACAAAATCAGTGCGACTATCATTCATAGAGGCCAATTCTGATTTATATTCTTTTTTTGATGGATAGTTGAAATTACGGTCGCTGCGCATGATACAACCGGAGGAATGGTAACCAAAATAACAGAAGCTGCGCTGATAGCAAAACTTGGCATTGATGTTTATATTGTAAAGGTGATTACCTCTCTTCCATTTTACAGTTTTTCTGAACTTCTAAACAATAAGTTTGTGAATGAGCTTCTTTCTCTTTTCCAGGCTGCTACAGACCATTCACTTCGAGCTCTAAATGGGGAAATCAGAGGTGATATTCCTGACGATTGGCTTGGGACCGTCATTAGATCTTCGAAACAGAAGCAGAAATCATCCTGAACTGTCCACCAAAGACAAAGCATTTGTCATAGTATTAACGACCACGAAGTTGGTCATTTATGATTCCTATAATCCTATTCCTCCGACAGTTAATCTAGAGTCTATCTCAGAGAGCCAGAGTCGTCTTATAGACCATGCCAGCAAGCCTTGTGCCTCACATTGTTAGGGCCCAAAATTGGGAGCAGTAGAATGCCGTTTGTTATGTTTGATTGTTTCTTTCGCCCTAGTATAAATTTCTATTAATTTGCTGGTTGAATTGAAATATTTTTGTAGACGTTCCGATGTTTTTGATCAGATCGCGGCCAATAGTCACCTTTGCAATATAATCATTTGGTAGTTGCGACCCTAGTTAACAATTCGTGGTATGGCATATGTACGTGTATTATACGGATTTGTAAAAGTCAATTTTGGTCAAAAATCCGGTCAACTGTTCGTGATTCGATAGTAAATCGGAACGACATGTGTACGTGTATAATTCGATTGGGATATGAGTTTGACATATGTACGTGTATAATTCGATTGGGATATGAGTTTGGTAAAGAAAAATCGGCACATATACAATCATAAATTAATGTACATCTTAATGTTAAATGGTTAATTCATTTATTAATATACATTTTAATGTTAATTCGTTAATTTGTGTCCATGTATGTGTCCAAAAGGTGGAAATATGACATTTCACTGTTAGCTTTAGGCGAGGAAGATACTTTTATGTTAAAATGATTATCATCGTGTATTATACAATGTTAACCAAAGTATACGTATCCAGTCCGGAGTTCCAATGATGCGTGCCAAACTTGGTACTTTTATGTTAAAAAGATTATCACTGTATATTTTACTCCCTTGATCCGACTATTAAGTGACCTAGTTTAAGTTTGCACAATTTTTAAAGCAAGCAAGGAAAAGAGTACTTTTAAGTATTCTTTACAATTATGCCCTTGTGGATAATAATTAGTGAAATTTAGAAATGATATTTATCTCTCAAACAACTCCACGGATGTTCGCAAACTTCATACCATTGAAAAACATTTTAAAATACCTACGTAACAAATATAAACATGATTATCAAATTATGCATATTTCTTATATTTTTTATAATTAACTAAGAAGATAATTTTAGAAATATCTCCTTGTTTAGTGATATACGTCACTTATTAGTGAGACAAAATGTAAAATCAAAGATGTCACTTAATAGTGGGACGGAGGGAGTACAATGTTAACCAAAACCGACATGCACTGGTTTGCTCTTGGGTGATTCTCGGTAATTTCTTTTCGAAGAAGGTTTAGTTAGCGAAATTAATCTCCACTATTTCTTTTTGAAGAAGGTTTATTTAATGAATTATTTAACGAATTACTAACGTGAATTATACAAAAATTCGAAGAAAGTTTATTTAACGAATTGTATGAAAATTCGTTACGAACGTGTATTATTTGCGTAGGCCACAAAGTACACGGATCCGGTTCGGAGTTATTCGGTTCCGACTAGTACATAAAAAACATGAATTATTCGCAACTTGCTACCTGCCAAACTTTTTGACGAGATGGTACAACCCATAAATCCATGTATTGCATCAATTTGCCTTTGCCCAAAAGGAGAAAAAAAAAACCAGTTGCCTATATCCTACACATCGGTGCTTTACTTGAACCCCTTAGATTTTAATCAAGTTGGTATCATTATGGTGCATTAACATTGTCCAACAGCTTCAGTACCAGGATATTATAAGTTGTCTGAACTAGCATACACCTTGTCAAATGGTTTTGACCTAAATTTTTGTTTTGATTCATCTAAAAGTTTAGCATCGATCTTCCAGGATCACTCATGGGATAATTATTATGATTAGTGTTTGAATAATAGGTGATTTAGTAAAGAAGAAAAACAAATCCTAACTAGAAAACCGTTGCCACGATGGGAAGGGCCAATAGCCGAAAAACGAAACATATAACCATTTCCGCCGGGTAGGCATATACTACTTCTGTTTCAGGAAAAGTGATACTTTCACAGTTTCGTTTTTACTTAAAAATAGGCCAAATTGAAGAAAAAAAATGAAAGTATTACCTTTCCTGAAACAGAAGAAATTGAAAAGGTGAAAGCATCGCATTAATTTCCTGAAACAGAGACATAAGGCAAAGAAATGATTAGTCTTCTTTGCAAATGAGGCATAATTAAGGTACCACTTCTGTCAACTGAATTGGTGAAGGAGAAAAATCGGGATAATCATAAATTAATCAAAAGAGTTTCAAGACTAGAGAACACATACCAACCTTTAGTTTGGACGATTTCACCAAGAATCTCGGTTTGATTCAAGGATACATAAGGTATAAAGAATCTCCTTTCTACGTCCGCTCTCCCCACAAAAATATTACCATTAAGCACAAGTTCAAAAGAACTTTCCCCCATTTAATTTCATTCCCGGAAGAACAACATAAGCGACCTTGACTCTAATCACAAGAGAATGATTTTCCTTGCGTACATACAAATTTACTCGCCAATTACGAACAAAGAAGTTAAAAAATAACGATCTTAATGTTAGAGGCACTAAGATACAAGATGTTAGAGCATAGCTCCATTGAACCCACCAAGCGTTGGTATGTCAAGTTTGGTTGTCATATTTTAGTGAATCAAAACTCATTTAAAGAGTCGCTTGATGTACTAGAGTCAACTTCGTATAGGTTAAACTAGAAAGACTAGTATGAGACATACAATTATTACTCAAAGACTTGAAGAATGTGAAGAAGTAAAGAGCTACATCGACGACATCATCCTTCCTCTTGAGGTTAGTAATATTTTGACTTGAACTGTTTCATTCCTAACGTATCTTTCAAGTCGTGCTATATTGAAAACATAACAGTGAAGTTGTGAATGATTATACTCTAGTAGACATGGTATTAAGGAATTAGAATACGAAGTATAACGCTTATCTTTTGAACTTCGTATATAAAACATCGACATAATTGTATGAATGCTATTGTGATTATGTGTGTGAAGGTTAAGATTTCATCCTAGGAAACAATGTTTACATTCGTTTAAAGGAAGTACATTCATAAACTCGTTTTGTGAATCAAAAGGGAAATCACTGGGATTATTGGTATTCATTGCATATCTTTGGATTACCAATATATGTAAGTTAGTAAAACCGATCATAACTTTTTATGTATCTTGGTAAAACTATTCACAATGCATGACTTAAGTATTGGTAGGACTTTTATTAGTGCAACCGATCTTAAGTAATCACCTAAGATGGTATGATCGATATTTGTAATTGGTGTGACCGATCCTGGTAATTGGTATAACCGATCCTAGTAATTGGCGTGAGCGATCACAAAATAGTTGTGTAATAGATCCTTGTAATTGGTGTAACGTCCTAGTAATTGGTGTAACCGATCCTAGTGACTTGTGTAACCAATCACAAGTAATACCATGAGTATATGGTAACTGGTCCTGGTAATTGATGTAAACGATCATGGTAACTGATGTAACCGGTCCCAGTAACCATATGGAGGTAGAACCGATCCATGTGTTTGGTAGAACCGTAAACCCATCATTAGTGAATTGATATTTGATCAATCACATAGTTCTTGGAATACATATGAACCAATTCTAAACTCGTTTGGAAGTGTGGTAAATCGGTTCCAAGATTGTAAATATGAAAAAGGATTTACAAAGAAAAAGATGTCGACATACTTTGAACACGTATTATAATTCTTATCTTTTATTATTCAAAGATATTCCTTAATAACTCAAGGAGATCCCGGACCGAAATAAGTTAAGAATCTTTTTATTAAGGTTGTTAATTTTATATGGTTTTAATTACCAGCTATTAAATGCATATCTCTGGAAAATAAAAATTGGTTATGTGCATTTACTAATTGGATATTTTCTAGTAAGATTTCAGAAATATTGGACAAACCATTTCTAGAAATTATGAAAACCGAGTTGGACATTTATTGCATATCTTGAGAATATTTTCGGTTTTGGAAATTCCTTGGTGTCCAAACATCCTTGGTCTATAAATACCTAAGTTTGCATTTCGAGCAAACAAATCCTAAGATTCACCAAAACTACCTTGTTGTGTTGTTACTGGTGGAGCCGCCTATCCGGAGAGGAAAGTACCCTAATTAGGTGAAATCTCTTACGACCGCTCGTCTAAAGACTTCTTTGGGATCAAGAAGCTCCACGAGTACCATTGGTGGGAAACTTGAAAAGGAAATGGTACCCAAATATATCTCAAGCTAAAAAATTTCCTAACTATAAGTCCTTTCTCCGAAAGTGATTGTCTATGGACTGAGTCGAGACAATACAACTAATCGGTTCACACTTCGTGTGGTCGTCTATGGATAAGAGATCGAGACAATACAACAACGAAGTATGTTTACTTGATACAAAGGTTCGGACAACCAAACACAATAGAATTGCTCATCAAGTAAATAGAAATTAACGTTTGTGTAATTTACTTTAATTATAATAAAACAATTATAATGCGGAAAATAAAAGTAAATGACACAGCAAGATTTTGTTAACGAGGAAACCGCAAATGTAGGAAAACCCCGGGACCTTGTCCAGAATTGAATACTCTCAGATTAAGCCGATACACAAAATTACACCTAACTTCTTATAGTTGAGACCAAGTAACTAACCCTATAGTTCACTTAGTTCCGTCTGTATTCCCACGCCTCCAACTTATAAATAAGTCACGTACTTGGAAAAATTCATGTGGTTCGTATTCCAAACAGTAAAGGAACAATAAATACGTTTGGTATCAACTCTATTCAACCAAGTGATATGAGTCGGACAAAGGCTCTTCCGTTTATCTTAACATAAACTCCTTCATCAGGTCCTTAGATCTATCTTATATTCAATCACCTAAAGGTAATCGTTTAAGATTAATCCAACAACACCTTTAATCCGAAGAATCGTGTTGATGCCGATCTACTCAATTAATCAATCCAATCTACCACAAGGATAAACCGATTATTAATTGGATCCTATTTTACCCAAACAAGTATTGTGCACACCAAAATATTATAAAACCCAAGTCAGATCTTCAATATCTTCTTTGTCTTCAAATCTTCTTAAACCTGCACACAATCACTTGAATCTCTTGTGATCAATCACGCATAAAACATAGTCTGTTAACAATGGATTATCACAAGATCATCTTTAGAACTAATAACAATCTAAAGATCCCTGTCGAAACTCTGAACTTGTTTGAGTGAATCTTATATCAGAAGAGAAGATTCTCAAGAATAAACAAACTAGGTGCAATCAGATTTCAACCACCGTTAGTCAATCAAATCAATCGAAAACAAAGATAAACCGCAATTATCTAGTTTCCCACCAACGGGTCGCGTTAGAGCTTCTCAATCCCAAAGAAGACTTTAAAACGAGCGACCATAAGAGATTTCACCTAATTAGATTATTCTCCTCTCCGATAGGCGGCTACACCAGTAACAAAGACAAAAGAGGAAGTTTGTTGTTACGACGGATTAGTTTGCTAGAAAGGCAAACTTCGTGTATTTATAGACAAGAAAGTTTGGACACCAAGGAATTTCCAAAACCGAAAATATTCTCAAGATATTCATTAAAGCACAAATTTGGTTTCCATAATTCCTGGAAATACTCCAAAAATAACGATCGAAATCTCTCGGAAAATCTAATTATTAAATGCACATTACTAATTCTGGAATTTCCTACAAAATGAAATTAATAACCTTAATTAAAAGATTCTTAACTTACTTATGTTTCGATCCTGGATTCCCTTCCCTTGGTCGTTCAGGAATATTTTTGAACAATTATAGAAATAAACATCCACAACACGTGTTCAAAGTTTGTCGACATCTTAACTTTATAAGTTCTCTTTCACACTTACAACCTTGAAACCGATTTGCCACACTTCCAAACAAGTTTAGAATTGGTTCATCTGACTTTCAAGAACTATGTGATTGATCAAACCAACATTCAATCACAATCATGGGTTTAATAGTTCTACCAAAACAAGTTTCGGTTCTACCTCCATGTAAGTACTGTGCATAGTCACACTAGCTTTCCAAAAATTCGGTTGACTAGGTACTAGGATCGGTTCCCCACATATATATGGTATCTAACTTATATGTGTTGCACATGTACATAAGATAGGTTCCCCTTGCCTAAAAATGTGTTGCACATGTCCATAGGATCGGTTCCCCTTTCTGCTATGAACCTTACTGCACCCCGTACAAGGATCAGTTCCCCTTTCCCAAAAGTTGTCAGACATACAAACCCGATCATACCACAGGTGATTACTTAAGATTGGTTTTACTAATAAAAGTTATACCAATACATAAGTCAGGCCTTTGTGAATAGTTCTACCAAGAACACTACAAGTTGTGAGCGGTTATACACTATCACACATATTGGTTGTTCATAAGATATGCAATGAATAACAAAACCAATAACACCTGGAAATTTCCTTTTCGGTCCACAAACAAGTTTATGATAACTTACTTCCTTAGAACACATGTAAACATTGTTCCCTAGGATGAAATCCTCACCTCATACCCATACATAATCACAATAGCATTCAAATGATTATGGCGATGTCTTATCTACAAAGTTTAATGGTTAAGCAATAAACCTCGAATTGTATTCCTTAATATTATGTCTATCTAGAGTTCATATATGCTTCGCAGTTATGTTTTCAATACGCACGACTTGAAAGATACGTTAGGGAATGAAACAGTTCAAGTCAAATATCACTAACCTCAAGTGGAAGGATGATTGTTGTCGTTGTAGCTCCTTGCTTCTTCACATATCCAAGTCTTCGCAATACTTGTAATGTCTCATATCCTAATACTTTCAATCTAACCTATACGAAGTTGACTCTAGTACATAATCAAGCGACTCTTAACATGAGTTTTGATTCACTAAAATATGACAACCAAACTTGACATACCAACGCTTGGTGGGTTCAACCGAGCCATGCTCTAACAAAACTAGATAATTGCAGTATTATTAGTTTTCGGTTTGATTTGATTGACTAACGGTTGTGGAACTTTGATCTCACCTAGTTTGTTTATTCTTGAGAATCTTCTCTTCTGATATAAGATTCACTCAAACTAGATCAAGTGTCAACGGGATCTTTAGAACTGTTTTTAGATCTAAAGATGTCTTGTGATAATCCCATTGTTAACAGACTCCATTCTGTGCGTGTTGATTACAGCAAATTCAAGTTGTGGTGTGCAGGTGTTTATTGAAGATGTAAGAAGATTTTAAGACAAAGAAAATTTCTTATTGGTTTCATAATCTTTGGTGTGCACAAAACTTGATCGGCTGGGATCCAACTATAATCGTTTATCTTTGATAGATTTTATTATTAGTTGTGTAAATCGGCATCACTATATAGTATCTTGGTGGATTCTATATTGGTTGATTACAAAGTCTAAACACGACTACTTTGGTAGTTGTTGAATAGATAGATCTAAAACCCGAGAATGAAGTTTATCGGATTAAACAGAAGAGCGTTTGTCAAACTCATATCACTGAGATTGAATAGAGTTGTTACCGAACAGATTTGTTATTCCTTTACTGTTTGGAATATGAACCAAAGGAATTGTTCCAGTGTGTGCACTTATTGAATGTCGGAAGCGCAGGGATACTGAAGAAACTAGGTGAACTATAGGTTTAGTTGCTTAGTCTCAACTATATGAAATTAGTTTATATTTTGTATAATGGCTTAATTCTGAGAGTATTCAATTCTGGACTAGTTCCCGGGGTTTTTCTGCATTTGCGGTTTCCTCATTGACAAAATCTTGTTGTGTCATTTACTTTTGTTTTCCACAATTATAATTGTTGTTATTATAATTTAAAGTAAATCACACAAACGTTAATTCTGTATTACTTGATATTGATCCTACAAAGTTTGGTTAAGTCGGAATCTATTATAAAGTAATCACACTTTGATTGTTGTATTGTCTCGATCTCGTATACATAGACGATCACACAAAGTGTGAATACCGATTCGTTGTATTGTCTCGACTCAGTCCATAAACAATCACTTTCTGTAAGAGGACTTATAGGTGTAAAATTTTTAGATTGAGGTATATTTGGGTACCCTCGTCTTTTCAAAAGATTTTTGTGAGAAAAAAAAATTATTGTATGTGCCAGTTACGAAAAAGAGAACAATTTGTGTGATATGATTCAACATAATAGTTATAACTTCTCTAGCCATGTATGAACTTAGACATTAAAGTTCACCACTTATCCCATGGCGGTGAGCATTCAAGGAAGTAAGTTGATCCCTAAAGAATATCTTACGATATCCTGGAGAAATCAAAAATGTCATTCTCAAAATAGTTTACTCCACTTTTGCAAGTTTTAAAAGCTTAACCTATGATAAACTATGAGATACATGTTTTAATCACCAGAATATGATATCAAAGAACAAATAAGATAAGGAATACATATATATAATCCATGAAAAATAGGTATTGCAATTCATCTTCCAAAATAAACTTTAAACATGCAAGATGATAATATTTGGAATAGCTAATGTAACACATAAGAAATACTCCAAAAACTAGTGTTCCTTCTTAAACAATAAGAACAAAATTCCTACAAGTTGTTAACTAGTATCAAAGAAACAAGAAAAACATGTAACTAGATACCAGCAAAAACACATCATCAGTTTTGAGACCTTGATCTTATCATCAACAACATCCACAAACTCTTCATGAAAGATCTCTTAATTGAGAAGATCATTGACATGCGATTTCATAAGAAAAAGGTCAGATGAAACCTTTTCCAACTCAGTCCTTAGCATATCTTGACTTTTGAAGGCTTCAACAAGCTTAATCTTTGCTTCTTCAAATTATTTAAGAAAATCATAAACAACATTAGCAGAAATCATCTCTTCTTGTTCTATATCCTGGTGATCATATGCAAAATAGCAATTAACATTAGGATGATCTTCAGAATTATTAAATCCATCAACTTCATCTTCAAATAGATTTATTTTCTTTTTCCCTTTCAATCAAATACCACTGTAGTTGTTATCAAGAGTTTCTTCCATGTTGTTGTGAAAACTAGTCATGGGAGACAAACTTGAATGCAGAAATACTAGAATGAGAAAACTCATCTCAAGTTTAAGGTATTTATATTAGTGAACACTTAGGAGTTTCCCTGAATAGGATCGGTTTGTGACCACTATTTTAGGAATTTGAGTATAATTAAGAAACAACTTGATAGGAAACTCCAAAAACCTAAAAAATCCAAGACATATATATGCATGAGTTAAATCCTAAAATTGGTATGAGTTTCCAAATGTATATCACTCAAATTAAATCCTAAAAGTTGTTCTTATATACCCAAAAACCTCTTAACTAAGAACACATACATATCCATGAGTTATATATATAATGTATATGTGATACACGTGGTATCACATAAAACACAAAATAATTTTTCTTGTTTTTTGATAGTGTATTAGCATCATGACGAACTATGAGTATCGAGGCTTTTGGACATATTGGTTCAAAATATTTTGTAAGTTTTAAATTTACTTATTGATTAGATATTTACAAACGGTGAGAATTAATCCTAAAATTAGGTAGTGTTAGACGTGTTTTAGAAGTGAGATTAATTTCTATTAATTATGAATTTCAAGTTAGTCAGTGAAATAGTGGCTAGAAGTTAAGGAATTAAAGTGGATCCATAGTGCCCAATAACAATGGATTCACAAAAACAATAACAAAACTATCGAACCTTTAACCTAGTCACTTGAGTGTTAACCTATGGTCTCTCAAAGGAATAAATTCTACAACAGCGAAGAGAAAGACTTCCACAGAAAGTATAGTTTCCCAAATCCAGCCCGGAATCCCGACGCCGCTCCCATGTTGAGGTGAAGGTTTCAAATACCGGCTGGGAGAGGGCACAACATACAGAGGATGGTTAGGCTTTAAACTAGGATGATCGGCGTCCTACAAACCAAAAAGATAAATCACATATAGTCAGTCACAATGCAGAGAAACATTATTAATAGAGGAAATTAAATGACAAATTCACATTGTAGGTGGTTTTCACTCACCCTCGGACTCAGAGTTCCGGTGCCTCAAGAATAGCTACAGACCTCTCCCAATGGATGCAAGTATTGTTGGTGGTTTGCACTCACCCTGTTCCGACTAGCGTCAGGGAATACCTTAGTGCCCAAGATGAAGAACAGGTATGCAACTGTATAACAAATTTGTTTGGGGTCCCAACCATCCTCCAAACTTTTTTCATTCGTGTTTTCAAACTTCTCCTTAAGATACTTCAGTTTGATGGTCTTTGTAAAAAAGAGAGAAACCAAACTTGGGCTCCTCAAATGTTTCCACTACCAAAAATAAACCAATAAAATTGTATACATGAGTAACCTACAGTTAGTTGTAACTGTACTTTGATAGCATAAATAACCATTCACCTAAATTATAATAATTCAATTTTACAAAACGTGATTTTATAAACAATTTCCTAAAATAACTCAATCTACTTTATCCGTAACCCCTTTTTCTCTTACCAAACTATCTCACTAAATTCATGTTAATCCTAAAATAACGTTTTCAACATTAAATTCCTAAAAGAACTTCTAAACTAACCTTTTTTTTATGTTTATTTTAATAAAAACGCGTTAAAAAAGTCAAATATTTTGATCCCTAAATTAATCTTTATGTTATACCTCTCAAATATCTTTTATGTTGCAAATTACATAAACTACCGTTGCTTCTAGATGATCTGGGTTTAAGGGGAAGAGAAACAAACTTTCATTGATTGCCAATACACATACGGGTACACTATCATATAACATCTTAATGATGGGTTTAAGGAAAAGAGAGAAAAAAACTTGGGGTTCCTTATATATTTCTAAAATTAAAAATATGAGGTTAATTTTCAACATTAATTCTTATTTTAAGTCCAATCAGGGTCTGCAATTAATGTTAGCTTAGTAACAAAGTATTCAATGTTCACCGTTAGATGAAAACCTGATTCCTTTCAAGATGATATCTTTCAACCGTTAGATTGAGCTTAGCTTGTCACACACAAATGAAATGCACGTTTCATTTAGGTTTGGATAACCGTACCTAAAGATGTACATCGGGCTAGCTCAATAGTAGTTAACCGAGGTTAGCTATATGAACACTTTCATATCAACCTTATTCATGTTAACCACAACTAGTTCAAATGACTTCAAATGAACTAGTTTTAGAGTCGTTCAATTGCTATATTCTCATGGAAGTACACAAGAACACAATTGAAGCAAAATTGATTTGATTCACTTAAATGAATTCATGAACATTATAGCCATTGTTTGCAAAGATTCATTCCTTATTATATAAATGTATTAGTTCATAAACATAATCGATTTTAGAACATTGATCACTAAAGTATGCAAGCGGGTACACATATCTTAATTAGTGCGTTTGAGTTGGGTTTGTTGCCAGTATGCGAACAAGGACGCATACCTTAACACTTCCAAACTTCGCAGAAATTCATGGACATGAACCTTACGCATACGTGTCGCATACTAAAGGTTCCTGATTTCTCAAACCAACAAAGTACGCATATGAATATGCATACTATGGTTCCGGCCATGAATTAACACACGTGCAAGTACGCACACTATGTTTGTATCCACTTGTTCTGAACTATATTTCAATCATTGAAACATTCTTAGAGGATGAAAATAGTTGTTTTCACTCACTATTAACATCAAAGCAATTTTCAATACATTGAAATAATCATCACGAAACATTTCAAGTCTACACCAAATGATTGTATCACATAAATCATGTAAGATGTTACTCGGCAATTTTCACATGATCAAGATGAACTTGAGTGAAGTGAAAGCTTACCAACACATATTTCGAGAAATATATAAGTGAGATAAACTCAGATCGAAGTCTCAAATGTGTATGAACGAAAACTATCGTAATACGACTTATGTCTCAAAGATAGGAGATAAAATAGAAATAGACTTTCCAATGATAAATGAGTTTCAGTCTCCACATACCTTTTTGTTGATGAAGTTCCACAAGCTCTCCTTAGTAGTTCTTCGTCTTCAATGATGAACCGTGAAGTCTAAAGCTGAACTACACATCACTATAAGTAGACTAGAAATCAAGACTTATAGTTTTGAACACTAACATTGACAAACAATCTTGAGATAGCAACGCTTGCGATTTCAACCGAGCAATGCTATAAAATTACTGCATATTAATGTAATCTTCAAAAATCTACGGTTCATAGGGATATCATATTGCCTACTTGATTTTTCCGAAGTAGTGCTTTGAAGTTGTTGTTAACAAGATGTGTGGTAGTTATAAAGGATTTGGTAAAAAGTAAAGAAGTCTTCGAGTTTTGGATATTAACCAAGTCAAACCTGCATCTAAAAGTTAATGAAGATCTCAAGGAAAAAACAAAGTAAATTTTAAAGTTAACCGTACTAGTCAGAAAAGCAAAGGAACATCTCTGCACAAGTGCATCGATTGGTGTTCAAATCTGGACTAGGTCCCAGGGTTTTTCTGTATTTGCGGTTTCCTCGTTAAAATAACTTATGGTGTCTGTGTTATTTCTTTTCCTCATTATATTTTGTTATATAATTGAAATATTACAGGTTGTGCGTTGAATCGATCAAATGGGAAATCCAACCTTTGGTTGTTGATTGAAATTGATTGATCCTTTGAACATTGGTCTTTGGTACAGTTTCAAGTTATATCTCTTGTATTCAATCGTGCTCGCAAATTTCTATTTTGCTGATTGGGATTGAATTGAAGAGATAGAGATATTAACTCTTTGATATACTTGTCTTAGATTGAGTCTAATCGTCTAGTTGATTCTCTTGAAAGTATATTGGAGTTTGTCTATTCAGATTGCCGAACGAAATATTGGGTGTGGTTGTTAGACCCCCGCTTTTTCAGGTACTTTTTCTTAGAAGAAACAAGGAGAGATATGTCACAAAGCGGAACTATTTGAGACAAATAGAAAACTTGTTTATTTAAATCCTCATCTTACAAGATTTTTATAGGATGATGAGGATTACAATCTCGTTGCTTAAAAAACACCAGGGTAAGTATTTTTCATACTCACCATCCGGGCCTTTTCCATGTTTCGATTTTAATTTACTTTTATGTTTACATTTTGGTTTCGAGAAGTTATCATAAAACCCACAATCATTATGAAGAGATGAAGTTGGAAACTTTACCAGGTTCTTACGCATCCGAAAGGTGTAAGATAACATGTCGATGATATCATTATAACTTTGGAATCATCGAGGTTCATGTTCACAAGTTGGACAATCTCCTTAACTGTAAGTCCTTGGATTTCCCATGGCGAGTTCTTATTGGAACCTAAGTGCAGGATGAATCATTAAGGTTTTTCTTAGAATTTGTACCAAATCTCTTTCTTTTTGTTCAGTTTGATGAGTAAGTTGTACTAACATTTCTGAAAGGTTCCTTGATCCGAGAATCGATATCATTTGTTTCAAAACACGAGATTTTGTGTTTTGCATGTTAGTATCTTCTTTTAAGATGAAATTCAAGGTTTCTTGAAGAGTCTTAATCTGATTTGTTTTCCAATCTAACCTTACACTTCCTTCAGAACAAGTTTTTATGTATTCTGAGAAGTACAGCATTTTCTGAACCTTGATAGGTCAATCTTGTCTGCATTTACCACAAGAGCTTTTCTTTCAAGGAAATATAGTTTTCTTGGCCAAAAACTTAATGAACATCCTTTGTCAAAGCGGTCATACTTTGAACATGGTTTCTAAAAGAGATTCTTTGGAGTTATCAAGAGTGGCATCAAGCAATTACTTCCTCCAAATTATTTTATTTTTTAAAGAACCCATAGATAATTATAATTACTACATGGAGTTGGAGCATCCGATGGGCGTTGGAGTTCAAGAAATTTTTTTCAAGTTGAGCCTCAAGTGAAATAATTTGCATATTCACTTCAAAGATTTTCTTGAAGAAGAATCGATATGTGAATCCTTTTCCTTAACCTTACCAATCGGTTGTTGACTTTGCTCTTAGGACTATTGACTCTAAAACCCGAATGCCAAGACGTCTAAGAATCTCAACACTTTCCTTAGTTGCTTCCCTTCTACAACATGAATCGATTCCCGTAAAGATAGGAGGGATAACAATTGTTAGCAATCAACTGTTTTATGGGAACTGAAGATTCGTCTAACCTCGAGAGAGAGAAGGAGATCCTATCTCATTAGAGCATCTCCAATGCAAGGGGTAGAGGTCTTAAATTAGCATGACACATAGGATTTAATACTTTTTTCACCAAAGTTTCATCTCAATGCAAAGGTGAGGGTCATGGTAAGATGACATGAAAGCTAAAGTTAGGGTAAAGGAGAAAGTCTAAATAAGACTTTCTTCATGACCTTGGGTCATTAGTCCACATCATCTTTTGTGTCAGATTTAGGCAAAGTGTAAGATAGGACATAAAAGGGATTGAAGATGGATTTTAAGTAGTGAGCGTTTTTGTCCTATAGCAAATGACCCACAACCAAAAGGTATAAATAAGACATCCACATAGGATGACGCCCAATCTCTAAAGCATTGGAGATGCTCTTAATAAAATAATTTTTTCAATGACCTAGTTATCCGGGAGATTGCACTGTTGTCCATAATACAAATGGCTTCAAACACATAGGTCTAATGTACCGGTATCTCTGAGTATTGATACGATACAAATGCGAACCGTTTTTTACAGAATAAAAAAATGAAAAGTTGAAAAAACATGTTGGGCGCATAACTTCCGATTTTCATTTACCAAACAAACACCTGAAGTCACACACTGAGACTGGGAGAGGAGGAAAAGTGTAGAGAAGAACGAGTTGAATCGGGAAGAAGAGAGAGAGAATGGCAGCAATGTATGGTGATTTCAGGGTTTCCCGCAACACTGCCTTGTTATTCTGTGCATCCCATTCGAGCTTCTCCTTCCTCATCTTCCAAGGTAGGTTTTCACTTCCTTTTTTTTCCCAATTTCAATCGATTGACATCTCAGAAACATGATTGAAAATGTAAAACTCATGATTCATTTAACTTTTTTAGTCAATGTTATATGGTAAATTTGGGGAAATTTCATACGCCGATTTCTCTCGACGGTATGTAATTTCCCCAATTTTAAAAGCTTCAAGATACCTAAATTAGGTTTCTGGAGGATTCGCATTTGTTATTTGGCGTACCGGAATTAGGGTTTCTTCTGCAATTTGGGTTTCGGAGAAATTTGGATGTTGTTTGATTTTTTTTATCTGTTGGGTTTCCTTCAAATTCAAACCCCCAAATTTGTGAAAAATGGCTTGATTATAGTGTTTTTGTTCTTACTTAATTACTGGTAAGGCTGCTAGCATTTGAGTTTCCTGAAGAATCGAGAATTTTCTTTTAGCCGTCGCTTGTAATTGTACCATTCTTGTTTGCAGCTAATTTAATGTGCCAGTGACAGTTATGAAGCTATTATCACTGATCCTACGTGCTAATCTCGTGCCAATTCAATGAATTTATTGCTTGCTTATTTTTCCGATTCCATTCATATTCTCTCTTCATAGAAGCAAGGTCACCCAAGAGATGGTATTTTGAATAGTGACATCTCATTTGCTAAAGAAGGGGTGGACTCGGCACTGTTATTCTCATCATTCATAAATATTTTTAGCTCTAGTTTTTAGTTATACGGTTTTAACATTATTACATACTTAGAGTACTTATAGATTTACTCACACCTGCTAAGAGACTAGCATCCTTACTCGTACAATGTTAATAATATAACCCTCCCAGGTAACTTAGGATCGACAGCGTTAGATGCTTCGCCTTATTTTGTAAAGAGCCTACCCAGTTAGGGCTTTGACTGAAAAGAGTATTCATTTAGTATATTAGCCGGCTTATGATTTGGCGATTGGGTAACTATCATGAGTTGTTGGTGTGCCTTAAAAGGAACATGAGGCTAGAGGTTTTCCCCCTCTAATTTAGTCTTTCGGTATGAATTTTTGGAGGTTCTTGAAGTCTTTGGATTCGGGAGCATGTGTTAGTATCAGTTGATATTTCAGTTAGTATTCGGCACTGTCACATTTGAAATCCGAGAAAAGAAGCGTTAAGTTCATGATTTCAATTTGAGCATTTGATATTTCAGATTTATTAAAGTATCACTCATGGTGGTGTTGTTGTCATAGTTAAAAAAGTTAAACCTTTGCTTCTTGTTATATACTGCAGGTATCATTTGCTGGTTTCCTAAATGGTTCGTGCAGTGTCTCCGAAATTTCAACCAAATGGCCTCGCATAGAACACGACAACCATACTACGCGATGCCAATCTTACCGATCTTTGGAATCACAGGAGATAACAAATTCACCCCGACACTCCTAAACCAAGAAACTGAAGGTTTCCTTCTAAATGCAGTAAACATGAGCTTCTTCGAGCGTTTAAACATAGCATGGAAAATTCTATTCCCATCAACAACAACACAAAGAAAGTCTAATGCCAATATTGCCAAAAAACGACTTAAGATGATCCTCTTTTCTGACAGATGTGCAGTTAGTGACGAGGCAAAGCAGAAGATTGTTAGCAATATAGTTGGTGCTCTATCCGATTTCGTGGATAGACTCAGAAGATAAGGTCCAGCTTAGCGTCTCAACTGATCCAGATATTGGAACTGTTTACTCTGTCATAGTTCCAGTGAAGCGGGTAAAGGCTGCATATTTAGACAGCGAGGATGAGTTAGGAGGAATGATAACAAACGCCGACTATAAAGATACAGGAGAAAGCTCAGGTTCTGTGGATGTCAGATTTGATTTCTTCAACCCTCAATGAGAAAAGTTCTGATTTGGGGTTCACTGTGGATACAGGAGTTGGGGTTGCTTTCTATGATGAAACACGTCAAGAAGCTTCCACAGTAAACTGGTATTATTGTACTGCTTCTATTCTTTTCCTCTTTGTTAGTGGTTACAGACCTATGGTAGTTATACAAAGCCTTTTTTGTATATATTTCATTCTGTCCCTGGATTATCTGAATTCTGATTTTGGTTGCTTTAAAGTTTAACATCAAACACTAAAATCATTACAAAATTGTGTCATGGTTAGCTTTGGCGCAATATTCTTGAATCAGCTAACCAAAACCTTTGAGAGAGTTTGTTTCTTGGTTTTCATATTTGATACAGTAAATCTTTGCTGGATCAATTCCTTCAGCAAAACTGAAGTGTCTGGTTCGATTTCTTTAGGTTCGACTCAGAGATTTGGTGCCGAGTTAGTCGTGTATCAAGCCCTAAATTCCACATCCCCGGTAATGGCCCGGTTCTTAGACGAAGCAATCAAAGTATAAAACACAATTTGCACAAATTTATTAGCCTAATAAAGCCCTAATTCCACCCAATGCTTTATTAGGCTGCAGTGCAATTTTGCACCCTAATAAATGAATGAATTGGGGATTTAGGTTTATCTCAAGAGTATAAAACACGGTTTGGCTAAGTTAGCCCGTGTAAGTAAAGATCCCAATTTATCCTCATAGAAGATAAATCTTTGGTGTGGTTAATTAAAACGTTTTCTTTCTTTTAATTAAATTCATTCACATCGTTCCCACTTCCAAATCTAATAGTAGAAAATACGGAGACACAAAACGGAGGACTGACATCATTTTCCTCTTCTTCTCTTCGAACTATGTTTCATTGTCGTTCTTAAATTTTCAACATGGATTTTCTTTCCTGCATTTTTATATTTTGATATATGGAATAATAATTAGAAGATGAATATCAGAGCTAAATTAGTGTCAGAAATATCATTATTCAGTTTCCTCCTACAATTGAAACCCCGAATTCAAAATCTACAAATCCTTGATTCAAGGTTTGTAAAATTCAAGTTCAAGTTGATTTTAGTACCTTCAGATCTAAACTGTTAATGCCAATTCCATCAAAGGGGATTTGTATCAACAAGTCTGCACAATGTTCAAAGAAAATTCCTAGTGACTGATACAAACCCACCTTTCACAAAGCGGGTAAGAAATTTCAATACTCTCAATTATTTCATTAATCGCCATCAATGGTATTTATGCATGGTGACCCAATGAGTATTATTTTAATTTTTTTTTCGTATTTTTTGTGGAATTTGATTGATTAGTAATTGTAGGGTTGATTTGATTTTCTGATTTTTAGATTGGATATGTGTTGGAATTATTGTGGTTTAACTAAGAATCAATATGCTTGGATTTAGATAATGGAATTCCTAAAGCTCTAGAGGAGTTAAAAGGTAAGAAGATATGTGATCAATTGGTTTTCTTGAGTTTGAAATATTATGTATCTGATCTCTGCAGCTATAATAACATCAGAGATTAGGGACAGGTTTATGTACATTGATGAATTTATCATGGTATCTAACTTCATCAATTGATGTCTTTAGATTTAGATTTTCCTGTAACTCATACATGGTCGACCATTACGATTTCTGAGTTTGCATTATTATCAATTACATTCTGTTATAAAGTCTCGCGTGAGGCTATTTTTTGTTTGTTTGCAGTTATTGAGCTTTGGGATTTATTTATCTCTCACGTTGAGATTTCCTTGGTGTTTGCGGAAGACACAATCAAACAAATATCTCTGAGGTGCACACATCTTGGCCAAGGGTAACTTATTCAATGCATAACTGCTTAAAATGCCTTCATTTACGAATTATAAGTGCAGTTAATATACACTGATGGCTAAATATTATGGCTTTACTTTTTTCTTGGTGCGATGAACATAACTGCCATACTTAATCTATACTTCACTTATCTCCTTTGATGGACTATAAATTTATTTAGGCATCGGTATTTTGTGCTAGGCCTCATCTAATTATTTTCCTTAGCACTGCTGTAGTTAGTTAACATGTCAAATTCATCCTTAATGAATACATGAGATAATTCACAGAAGACCTAAATATTTTTGCTGCCAAAGACATGAACCTTTTTGTAGTTAGAACCAGCAAACCTTAATTTTTACAAGATTGTAAATATGCATAGTGACTGCCTATGTAAGTGGCGGTCCAGATTTGTCCTCCCAACACATAAATCAAAAGCTTTGGTAATCCTTAGTAATATAACCGTTACCCAGCATGAATTGTTAAGGGTCTCCTTAGCCAACCCTAACTTTCTTTGCATCTTCCTTACTCTTTTTTCCCTTCCCCGTATAAAATGCTCATGTAGCAACAGATTCACCTCTCCATATCTTTCCCATTCCCTACTTTCTCTTTTTGGTTTTGATGAAAGATTTCTTCATCAAATATGGTAACTTTTGTTGCTTTAGATTTTGCTGCAATTAAAGAAGATGGTGATGAAATTGAGATTCCTGGTGGAGATAGGGGGTTTGTAAAGGAGAAAGTAGTGGGGAGACTTATACTGAATTTTCTGAAGATGAACTCTTTGTTGGGAATTTAACTTATATTGATTGTGAGAAATTAACTAATCTTTTTTTACGTGGTTGAGGTTGTTGAGGTATAATTTTTTCTATTTTGTATGTTTCATTTCTTTATTATTTGTTGAATCTTGACTATATGGATTTTCAGATTGAGTTTTGAGATTATAGAGGGTTGTTTATTAAACTGAAGAATAGGGTTAAGAAAAAAAAAAAAAACCATAATTTTGGTCTCTATTTTACATGCAGTAAATGATTAATGTGTCATCCTTATGTATTTCAGTATTTTTACTTTGTAAATGGTGACTACTGAATTTGGTGGGTGATATTTATTTTTTCTTTGGAAGGTAGGGCGGAGTACATATGGACGATTAGTTCCCTTTTAAATATTGTTTGCAAAGCCAAAAGCATTGTGCTGTGTTTTGATCCGTAAAATGCCCAACAGAATTGTTGCAATTGCGGCTCTGGACAACTGATTTTCTTTAGTGAGTCCAGTAAAACAAAATGTGTGGACGTCCTATACAAGATAAATGACTTTAGTTTATTTGAATCTCTCATTGTAGTTACGATTGGATGGACGATTATAAAGCGAAATAATGGCAACAGAGAACCAATCAACGTTCGCAAAAAGTACAATAACATATGCATTTTTGTAAGCTATACTTTTCTTTTACTAATTCTACAATCCTTTTATACTTATATTGGATCATATGTTTGTCAAGCTGCTTAAATTTTTTATATGAGATTGAAATATACTAACTTTGTTCATGTTTCATGTTGTTCCTAGACCCAGTGATATTGAGCTACCAACCATTCTATCTACTCTACCCTAGGTTTTGCAGTGGGTATGTTAATTTTTGTGTTCGTGGTATATGTATTAAATTATCACAACTATTTTTGTTTTCTGTTTTGTTTGTCAGAGACACAAAATGTAGAGTTTTACTGTTATTTTTTTTTTAGTTATTACGTTCAGGTGAATTACTTACACAAGCATGGACTCGCCTATACCGAGTTAAAGTTAGAAAATGTGCATATAGGTCCAGTGGATATGCATAAGTAATTCGTTATTATCCATAATTGCATCCTATTTTATCCCTGCAATCCTAGAAAAATGCCATATCTACAGCTTCAACATGATCTTTTTTTTGTTATAGATACTCTCATCATTTGATTTATTAAATAGCTGGTATTCCACGTGATGCAGTGTGAAAGTGGATACTGTATAAGAAGTATGATTTTAAGTTGTCTATGTGCCATATATGGGGTTGTATTGCTGGTAAACTAGGATGTAGTTAATGTTCAAACCCTTAAACTGGGACTACCATGATGACTGCTTCTTAAACCCTGGACCAACAATGAAAACGTTAATATGAGCCACCAGAGCAAACAAGACTTGCCTATATAAATTGAAGTACATGTTCATCTAGGATATGTTTTGGAGTTCTTATGCCATCTTTAATCACCAGTTGAAATAGTTATGTCGTTTCTCGGGATTCATGGTGAGGGTAAAAGTTTATGTACCTCTGTATTCTGCTATGTACTTTATTTAGCTACAAGAAAGATCAAAGTGAATTAATCATCAAAACTAGAAGTAAGCTTGATTGAGTCATCTGCGAAGGCGACCCAAAGTTAGAAATTCTTTAATAATTCGTTCATAACAACTTTTTTCGTAATATGCCCTAGACCCTTTTGCTTACAGTAAATTAAAACTTCCAGCTATGGCATGGGCCACAAAGTCTACCGTAATATTCCTTTAAATCAACATAGCATTTTGGGAACTTAATAATTACTAAATTTCATCATGCTTCATGTCCTTTGTGCACCTGGATCTTTTCTTTCGTTTTTCCTTGATAAAGTTCTGCAGGGATCGGTCTTGATGGTCAAAAACTTCTTTTATTCCCAAGGGCGTCTAGAAATTGAATTTTACTGGAGGCAGGGGAGTAACAACTGCTTGTGTTAAGGATTAGAATTGGTGGGCGTATAATAATACAACATGGGACTATCAAAAGATTGCATGACGTAAGGCTCAGCTTTACAATGTCAGCTCATATGCTTGGCTAAATTAGGAAGAATAATTAGTGTCAAATATGTAAAGTTTTATCGTAAAATTTGAACCGACATATGGTGGAGATTCTTACTAAGACCAGTTAGCTTTTAAATAAGAACACTAATATCATCTTAATTATTAGGACAAATGTGATGTTACTCATACTTATATAGTATTAAAAACAACATTCATTGGTAGGCTAAAGATATGGCACGCGAAGCACATTTTGGGTCAAAAAATAAATGAATTTGGTGAATCCTTTTTGAAATTTGTAATAGAGTGTATATAATAGTATACAGAGAAAGGAGCATTAGAATTCTAAATGGAAACTCTAAATTTGGAAGAAAGGTTTGTTTGTGTTTTTCTCAATTTTTTATTTAAAGATTGTAATCTGATTAAAAGTTGAAGTGGCCGGTTAATTTGTGGAACTTATACACATGTTTTTAACACATGTATACTATTGCAAATAGGGTCCGAGGAGAGTTAGTAAAGGTAAATTTTTTTTACATTACAGTGTTTCGAACCAAATCTTTGTTGCTATTTAAGTGTATTAAATGCTTTATGGATCTTTATAGTTATGATATTGTGCCTGTAATTTGTTGTTCGGAATCAACTTTTCAGACAATACCAAAGACAAAATGATCTCCCCCATGTACTTAACGGAGATTGCACATACTCACTTTGCTTCAATAAATCAATCTGTCCATGCCACTTCAATATGTTATTTGATTATTTCAAATTTCTGAATCTGCTTACACTTTTGTCTAATGATGGAATCCTTTTGGAGTTTTTAAATAGTTGGGTTTTCAAGACCTCTTCTTTAATTTTTAGGCGGCCATTTGGAAATTGGCATGTTTATATTTTTTTATTGATCATTTATAAGATAGATTGCTTCTCCTTTGAATTGTATTTCTTTTCCTTTGAGAAGTTGTGTATCAACCACGTCGAAGGTTCAGAGCCATACCAAACTCATATCTTTTACCCAAGGAACTATCTTTAAGCGAGGTCAGTGGCAAAACGGGAAACTATATTATGTGCCGCAAGTAGAAGATGAGGAGATGGAGGCCTTGGCTCTCTTTTTATTAGTTCATCACTGTACGTAATATCTATCCAAATGATTGTAGTTCAAAACCTTACTCATCTTCTATATATTTGCATCAGCTACTACAGAAAGATATAAGGTTTTGTGATGATTTATACAATAGGGATATGGATGATGCTGACGATGAAGCAGTACTATCTACATGGCATTGGAGAACGTAGGTTGATCTTGCAGAGTTGAGTTCCACAGATTATAAATGTAACATGGTCTTTCCATAGATGATTCGGCTATGCAGTTTTTCTTTTGAGATTTATGATTCAGTTATGTGTGCATCTTTGGCTCAAAATTGCTTTGGTAATAGTGTTACTGATGTAAATGATGCTTTTTTGTTCTTCAAGAGGTGCAGTAGAGCAGAGATGAGGGTAGACAAGGAAAACTCAATATTGTTGCAAAATTGATTTGTCCTTCAGAAATCCATTACTATTACTTTCAAGATGTCAAGAAATTATTTAAGTATGAAGTAGAAATGTTTTTCTTTTTTCTATGAAGTTAGTCGTAAGTGCTCGATTCATGTTCCTGCAAAATCAGTGGATTGTTGTATTGCTTGGAGGTGCAGAACTCATTAACATTTAAGGTGGAACCTTACAACTTGGTTCCGAAGGTTTTCTATGGTTGACATGTACTTTGTTAATTCTTCTGTATTATTATGTACTTGAACCATGACAGGTGAAATACACACATCACATGCGAAGAATTCATATAGAATTAGTGCCCGTGCCGTTGCGGCATGGGTTGAGCCCTAGTATATATATACAGTTGGAAAAGACGATGAGGTTGTACCCAGTCGGGCCATCGTCTGGGCCTTGAAGAGACGATGAGGTTGCATATATCCGAGCGATTATCGAATAGACGATGAGGTTGTACCCAGTCGAACCATGGTCTCAGAGCACGGTCGAGGACTATGAAGTAGGTATGTACCTTGTTGATAATAACCAAATGAAATGAGGCCAAGGGTCACTCTCCAGCCAACGACACCTCTTTTTTTTTGAATCTTGTTTTAAGGCATACCTATATATTTTTTTTGAGTCATACCAAATAAGGAAAAAATAAAGTCAATAGGTAGTAAAACAAATAACCCCTTATCCACCATATTTGATAATGATAGTAATGCCCTTATTTATATTTTCTAAAGTATATTTTTAATTTTTTTTTACTTTTTTTTTCTGAAAATAAAATAAAATAAAAGGTCAAATTTTTAAAATTTTTTCTGTATTTACAAAACCTAGATCGAGGTTTGGCTGATAACTTGTCTAATTTTTTTTTAAACATACCTAGGTTCGGCTGATGACTTATCAACTGAACTTCACTCTTTATTATCTACCGAACCTAATTAAGTTTCTAGGTACGACTCGAAACAAAAATAGACTAACCAGAACTTAGCATTGTTCTTCGTAAAGTGAAGTTCGGCCTATCATTTCCGTGTTTTATTATCAATCGGCCCTGTCACCATCACTTCAGAATGAAGAATAATGGGTAGTTCGGCTGATAATACGTTTCAATTATAAGCCAAACTTCACTCTGTAACTGCCATAAAACCTTAATTTTTTGATTTAAACCTAATTGTTAGAGTACTGCTCGGTAGAACTCGCAAGCGTTGCTATCTCTAGCTTGTTTTTCAAGTTTAGTTTTCAAAACTATAATTCTTGATTTCAGCTACTTATATCTATGTCTCGGATTAGGATAGAATGTGTAGTTGAGCCTAGACTTCACGGCGTTCATCGATTGAAGACGAAGAACTACTAAGGGGAGCTTGTGGAACTTCATCAACAAAAGGTATGTGGATACTTAAACTCATCTATCACTCAGAAGTCTATTTCTATTCTATCTCTTATTGAGACAAAGTCGTATAGCTATTTAGACTTTGTTATTATACACATTTGATATTTCGAGTTGAGTATAACTCACTTATATATTTCTCGAAATATGTGTTGGAAAGCTTTTTGCTTTAATTATGTTCATCATTATTCTTGACGAAAGTCAAAAGATGGTCGGTTGCAACTGAGTTCGGTCCGGAGCCAAAGTTTGCGTACCCGTTTGTGAATTGTTGGTTTAAGACCAATGTACTGGAACTTAAGTTTGCGTACCCGTTTGCAAACTTAAGTGGTTCAAGTTCTAAAATCGATTTTGTATGATTTCATACTCATGAACAAATATATTTATATAATAAGAAATACAATCTTTGCAAACCGTGTGTTAGAGCACTACTCGGTCGAACTCGCAAGCGTTGCTATCTCAAGTTTGTTTGTCAAGTTTAGCTGCCAAAACTAATAAGTATTGATTTCTAGTCTACTTATAGCTAAGTCTTGGATTAGGATAGTAAGTGTAGTTTAGCTTTAGACTCCATGGAGTTCATCGAATGAAAACGAAGAACTAGTCAAGGGAACTTGTGGAACTTCATCAACAAAAAGGTATGTGGAGACTTGAACTCATCTATCACTCAAAAATCTATCTAATCTATCTTCTATTTGAGACAAAAAGTCGTATTGCTATATAGACTTCAATTATACACATTTGGTATTTCGAGCCGAGTTTATCTCGCTTCTCTATTTATCGAAATATGTGTTGGTAAGCTTTCGCTTTAACCAAGTTCATCTTTTATTCTTAACGCAAGTCAAAATATGATCATGTGAAAATCTCCTTGTGACATCTTACATGATTTGTGTGAGACAGTCATTTCATGTAGACTCGGAATGTTTCGTATTGATCATTCAATCACTTGAAAATTGCTTTGAAGCTAATAGTTTGTGTGAGATAGTTATTGTCGTCTTCCAAGAATGTTTCAATAATTGAAATGGGAGTTTAGAACATGTAACCAAGATTGGATATAAACATATGTGTATTCACATTTGTGTTAATTAAGTTCAAACCCAGTAACCATAGTATGCGTACACGTACGCGTACTGGTTGGTCGATGGAAGTCCGGGAGCTAAGTATGCGTACACGTACGCGTATCGAGGGGAACTATAATTCCCGTGAATTTATGCTGGAGTTTGAAAGGTAAAATGGTATGCGTACCCGTACATGTACTGGCATAACCAAACCCGGTCCGACTACTTAGGTATGCGTACACGTTTGCATACTTAAGTAGGTTACCTTCTAAAATCAGTTTGTTCATGAACTAATACATTTATATATTAAGGAATACAATATCTTGTAAATCGTGGCTATAATGTTCATGAAATGATTTGAGTGAACCAAAATTGATTTTGCTTCAATTGTGTCTTGTATACTTCTATGAGAATATAAATAATTGAACAACTCTCTAATTAGTTAACTATTGTTGAAACAACTAAGTGTACACGTTTAGGTACGGTCACCTTTATCTAAATGTTGGTACATTTCATTTGTGTATAACAAGCTAAGTTTGATCTAACAATTGAAAGATATTAGCTTGTATCTAATCAGGTTTTCATCTAACGGTGAATATTGAATGCTTTGTTACCAAGGTAGCATTGATTGCAAACCCTGATTTGGAGACTATATAAAAGAGAACTCTAGCAACTAGGAAACCTAATCCCCACATCTATTGTGTGATACTAGTTGCGAGTAGAGTCGATTCTCCTTTAACCTTAAGTTTTTCTAAAACCCTGTAGGTTAACAACTTAAAGACTTCATTGGGATTGTGAAGCCAGACCCAACTATTTCTTTGTAGTTGCGTGTCATGATCTTGCTAAATTACATCATGATTGAGTACTATCTTCTTTAAGATTTGCTCGAGATTTATTCTCCGATAGGCAAGATTGAAAAGTAGTCACAAACATCTTCGTGTCATCGTTTGTGATTCCAAAATATCTTGTTTCGTTAATCTATTAAGATTATTGTGAGGTGATTGATATTTCTAGGTTATTTCTTCGGGAATATAAGTATGGTATATCAATTGGTTCATGTTCACCTTGATTTATCAAAAGAATGAACAAAACTCATAGGTATATCTGTGGAGACATGATTTATCTATTCAATAGACTTTTCTCGTGTGATAAGATTTATTTATCAAGTCTTCGACTTTGGGTCGTAGCAACTCTTATTTGCGGGTGAGATCAGCTAAGGGAATGAAGTGCACAGAATCCGGCGTGGTTCAAGAGGCGTAAGGAATGCGATTGCCACCTTGATCGGTGTGAGATTGATTAGGGCTCAACTACATTCCGCATCAAGTTAGCTTGGTAGTAGGCTAGTGTCATGTTTGCTTAATAAAGTGTGGTGTTCAAATCGACTAGGTCCCGGTTTTTCGATTTTTCGGTTTCCTCGTTAACAAAACTTCGTGTATACATGTTATTTCTTTTACGCATTATATTTTGTTATATAATTGAAATATCACAGGTTGTGCGTTGAATCGATCAATTGGTAAATCCAACCTTTGGTTGTTGATTGCAATTGATTGATCCTTGAACATTGGTCTTTGGTACCGTTCAAGTTATTTCTCTTATATTCAATCGAGCTCGCAAATTCTCATTTGTTTGATTGCGGATTGAATTGAGAAATTGAGATACGAACTCTTGGATATACTTTTCTTGACATTGATTCCGATTTGTCTAGTTGATTCTCTCAAAAGTATATTGGAGTTTGTCCATACAGATTGCTAAGCGAAATATTGGGTGTGGTTGTTAGACCCCCGTTTTTTCACCGTGGCTAAATGTTCATGAATTGATTCTCTTGAATTAAAACCGATTTTTCTTCAATTATGTCTCGTATAATTCTTTGAGAATTTAAAAAATTGAAAAACTCTATGAGTAACACAATTAGATTCATTTGATTATCATTCTTGATTGATTGATTATCATATGTGATCTAGAAGTGTTCGATGAACAAGGCTAATACTAAAGTGTTCATATGGCTAACTTCGGTTAACTATTATTGAGCCAACTCAATATACACGTTTAGGTACGGTTACCCATATCTAAATGAAAGTATATTTCATTTGTGTGTAACAAGCTAAGATCATCTAATGGTGGAAAGATATTTACTTGAGTCTAATCAGGTTTTCATCTAACGGTGAATATTGATTGCTTTGTTCCAAAGTTATCAAACCCTGATTTGAAGACTATATAAGGGAGAACTCTAGCAACTAGGAAAATTAATACCGACACCTCGTGTGTGATACTAGTTGCGACTAGAGTCGATTCTCCTTAACCTAGTTTTTTCTAAAACCATTATAGGTTAATGACTTAAAGACTTCATTGGGATTCTGAAGCCAGACCCAACTATTTTCTGTATAGTTGTGTTTTCTGATCTTACTTTGTTCTATCGTATTGAGTAATATCTTCTCTAAGATTTTCTCGAGATTTATCTCTCATAGGTAAGATATAAAAACTAATCACAAAGCTCTTCGTCTCATTCTTTGTGATTCCATAATAACTTGTTCCACTATCATACAGTTAAGTTATTGTGAGGCGATTTATATTACTAGGATGTTCTTAGGGAATATAAGATCGGTGTATCAATTGGTTCATGTTCACCTTGATTTATCAAAAGACGGAACAAAAATCGTAGGTATTTCTGTGGGAGACATATTTATCTATTCAATATACTTTTCTGTGTGAGACAGATTCGTTTATCAAGTTTTTGACTTTGGGCCCCTAGCAACTTTTAGTTGTGGGTGAGATCAGCTAAAGGAATCAAGTGCGTAGAGTGTTGCTGGGATTCAGAGACGTAAGGAACGCGACTATACCTTGATTAGTGTGAAATTGGTTAGGGCTAAACTACATTCCAGTCCGAAGTTAATTAGAAGTAGTATAATGTCTGTAGCGGCTTAATACAGTGTTTTTTTTTAAATCTAGACTAGGTCCCGGGGTTTTTTCTGCATTTGCGGTTTCATCGTTAACAAAATTTCCGATGTCTGTGTTATTTCTTTTTTGGTATTATATTTGTTTATATAATTGAAATATCACAGGTTGTGCGTAGTTCAATCAATTAGATAATCCAACCTTAGGTTGTTGATATAAATTGATTGATACTTGAACATTGGTCTTTGGTACCGTTCAAGTCATTTCTCATAATAATCAGGCTCACTGATTCACATCTGTTTGGTTTGCTGATCACATTGAGAAACAGAGATATAACTCTTGGATATATTTTCCTTGATTGAGTCTGATTGTCTAGTTGGGTGTGGTTATTAGACCCCCGCTTTTTCAATTGGTATCAGAGTAGGCAAACACATTTTATACCTCATAAGTTTGTGTGTAGCAATCTGACTCTATTGACAGAAGTGCTATCTCTGTAAACGTACTTCCAGTCTTCGATGGCTAGAATTACTTATGGTGGAAAATTGCTATGCATGCATTTCTTCAAGCGCGTGATTTTCAATCATGGGTTTATTTTGTTAATGGATATAATCCTCCAATGGTTACAGTAGACGGTGTTTCCATTGTAAAGGATATTGGTAGATATGAAACTAACGAGATTCTCGCCGCAAAGAAAAATTCTGACAGTTTAAATGCTATCATTCATGCCATTACCCCAGATCTTCAGCACCATGTATCTACTTGCACTCGGTCTAAGGATGCTTGGGATATCTTAGAATCCGTATTTGAAGGGTCTTTCTCTGAAAAAGAATTTAGGCTTCAAAACCTAAATTCTATCTGGGAAAATCTTCGTATGGTTGATGAAGATTAATTTGATGAGTTTAATCACAAAGTGTCTGAAATTGTTGAGGCATCCTTTGCATTAGGTAAGACTATTCCTAAAAAGGATATTGTGATGAAAATTCTCATATCGTTGCCAGCCAAATACGACTCTAAGAAACATGCCATCGTAGAAGTAAATAACCTCGAAACACTTTCCAGAAAATTCTCTTGTTGGAAAGTTAAAAATACTTTGAATAAGTGTGGGTACAACAACCTCACCCAATAATTCTCTTAGCAATCTGTATGGACTAACTCGAACATACTTTTAAGAGAATCAACTAGACAGTCGGACTCAGTCTTAATAAAAAGTATATCAAAGAGTTATATCTCAATTTCTCAATTCAATACTTACTCAAGCAAATATAAATCTGCAAGTCTAATTGAATACAAGAGAAATTAACTTGAACAGTACCAAAGACCAATGTTCAAGTATCAATCAATTTCAATCAACAACCAAAGGTTGGATTTACCAATTGATTGATTCAATGCACAACCTATGAAATTTCAATTATATAACAAAATATAATGCGGAAAATAAATAACACAGACACCAGAATTTTATTAACGAGGAACACCGCAAATGCGAGAAAAACCCCAGGACCTAAATGCAGATTGAACACACACCGTATTGCCGCTGCACAGACACTAGCCTATTACAAACTAACTTCCGGGAATGTAGTTGAACCCCAATCAATCTCACACCGATCCAAGGTACAGTTGCGCTCCCACGCCTCTCGATCCCAGCATGATACTACACACTTGATTCCCTTAGCAGATCTCACCCACAATTAAGAGTTGCTAAGACCCAAAGTCGAAGACTTTAATAAACAAATCTGTATCACATAGAAAATTCTACAAGAATAGATAAATTTGTCTCCCAAAGAAATAACTACGAGTTTTGTTCCGTATTTTGATAAACCAAGGTGAACAGGAACCAATTGATACACCAGACTTATATTCCCAAAGAACAACCTAGAAATATCAATCACCTCACAATAATCTTAATCGACTAGCGAAACAAGATATTGTGGAATCACAAACGATGAGACGAAGATATTTGTGACTACTTTTCTATCTTGCATATCGGAGAAATTAATCTCGAGCCAATTTTACAATTGTACTCAATATGATAGAAATAACAAGATCAGATCACGCAACTACAGAAAAATAATTGGATCTGGTTTCACAATCCCAATGAAGTCTTCAAGTCGTTAACCTACAGGGTCTTGGTAGAAACCTAAGGCTAAAGGAGAATCTACTCTAGCTTATACAGCTAGTATCACACATGAGGTGTGGGGATTAGGTTTTCCAGTTTCTAGAGTTCTCCTTTATATAGTATCCAAATCAGGGTTTGCAATCTAAGTTACACTTGATTCCCTTAGCAGATCTCACCCACAACTAAGAGTTGCTACGACCCAAAGTCGAAGACTTTAATAAACAAATCTGTATCACACAGAAAAGTCTACAAGAATAGATAAATTTGTCTCCCAAAGAAATACCTACGAGTTTTGTTCCGTCTTTTGATAAATCAAGGTGAACAAGAACCAATTGATATATCGGACTTATATTCCCGAAGAACAACCTAGAAATATCAATCACCTCACAATAATCTTAATCGACTAGCGAAACAAGATATTGTGGAATCACAAACGATGAAACGAACATGTTTGTGACTACTTTTCTATCTTGCCTATCGTAGAAATTAATCTCGAGCCAATTTTACCATTGTACTCAATACGATAGAAACAACAAGATCAGATCACGCAACTATAGAGAAAATAGTTAGGTCTGGCTTCACAATCCCAATGAAGTCTTCAAGTCGTGACCCTATAGGGTCTCGGTAGAAACTTAAGGTTAAAGGAGAATTGAATCTAGCTTATACACCTAGTATCACACAGAAGGTGTGGGGATTAGGTTTCCCAGTTGCTAGAGTTATCCTTTATATAGTCTCCAAATCAGGGTTTGGAATCTAAGTTACCTTGGTAACAAAGCATTCAATATTCACCAGTTAGATGAAAACTGATTAGATTCAAGCTAATATCTTTCAACCGTTAGATCGAACTTAGATTGTTATACACAAATGAAATGCACGTTCATTTAGGTTTGTGTAACTGCAGTACCTAAACGTGTACACTTAGTTGGTTCAACAATAGTTAACCAAATGGTTAGCCATATGAGCACTTTCATATCAACCTTATTCATCTTCACCATAACTAGTTCAAATGACTCAAAAGAACTAGTTAGAGAGTTTTTTCAATAGCTTAGATATCATAGAAGTATATAAGACGTAATCGAAGCAAAAACGATTTGATTCACTCGAATCGATTCATGAACATTATAGCCACGGTTTGCAAATATGCATTCCTTAGTTTATATATGTCTTAGTCCACGAATAATCGTTTTTAGAAAATAACTTACTTGCTACGCATACCGGTACACAGACTTAAATACCCGAATTGAGTTTGTTTTGGTTCACAAACTCCATCGTAAATTCTGGGACGTGAACTTCGGCGCAAGACGCATACAGGTACGCGGACTTTAGTTTCAGTTATCCTGAGCAGCAAAGTACGCATACTTTGGTTCAAGGATTATGGACTTACACACGTATGAGTTATCACACAATGTTTTTATCCAAACATGGTTATATATAACTCTCATTTCAATCATTGAAATATTCTTATAGGATGTTCAATAGAGCTTATCCACACGCTATTCTTCATCAAAGCAATTTTCAAGATATTGAAATAATCAACATGACTTTCGTCACTTGTAAAGATGAACTTGGCCGAAGCGAAAGATTACCAAAACATATTTCGAGAAATAGATAAGCGAGATAAACTAGGCTTGAAATAGAATATGTGTATAATCGAAGTCTATATAGCAATACGACTTTTGTCTCAAGATAAGAGATAGAGTAGATATACTTTTGAGTGATAGATAAGTTCAAGTCTCCACATACCTTTTAGTCGATGAAGTTCCACGAGTTCCTTGAGTAGTTATTCGTCTTGTATGATGAACACCGTGGAGTCTAGAGCTCAACTATACTTTCTATCCTAGTCCGAGACTTAGCTATAGGTAGACTAGAAATCAAGACTTATAGTTTTGGCAACTAAATGATGAGTGCCAAATAGTGCATATTTCTAAACCTTTTTATTAGCAATTAACTCATCTTTTGCGCTTTAAAATCATATATTATCCCAAATTCTGTGTTTTTATTGTTTTCAAGAATAAATACTTGTACTAATTAATTTTGTGTTTTTAGGTAATAAATAAAGCTTGGATGAATCGAAAAGCCAAAGGAAGCGGGGAATTGATGACAATGAAAGAAAGACAACAAAGACTCCCGATAGAAGGCAGTGAAGAATATAGTTTGCACCTCATCCGCAAGTTAAGAATGTTGTTTGCACGACCCAGAACTAGGAGTGGGCTTGAGAGGTTATCTTTGAAGAAGCATTAGGCCTGGGAGAAGTGAAAGAACCCAAATCCAAATCTAGACCCGTTGCATCAAAATTTGATACCAGCGCGCTACACCTAACAACTCCTCCATCGAGTACATCTACATTTTCTGCATCTGCTTCACATTCTAGCGGTGTAGTTGCAGGAAATCCCACACTACACCCCTCAATAGATTTTGCTCAATTAACTCATTTGAATATGAATTACTATAGATTTTATTGATTATTCTCTTGAAATGTTTACAAGGAAAACGAAACACGGCTAAAGAAATTACAATCGCTCTTAGTTTTCTCTCTCCCAATGACTTGCTTAACAATTCAAAAAGAACCCTCCCTCAACAGACTTACTCGACCCTTTATATAGGGTATTACATAATGGATGACAGCTAAGCTGTCCTTTATTTTCGGGAATCCTTCGCGAAGTGTCGCGAGTGTATAAGTGTTTGTCTTCGCGACACTCCTAAATCTCGCCAAGTATTCACACTTTTCTCATGTTCTGGCTGTCGTCATCCGATGCGTCATTGATTTTTCTTCCTTGCGATTCCTTCGCAGTACTGTCATTTATTATTCTCGCGAAATATAGATGTCGCGATATTCTGGTCCTACATCTTGCCTCTTCTCATGTATTCTCTGCGAAGTAGATTATGTCATGAGAATTGATGTTTCGACATGTCGCCACCGTTTATTTTCTGTTCATTTTTCTTTTACCGACAGGATTCCGTGAATTTAGGAATGACTGTTTACACGTATCGAGACTTTATTTTTTCCGGTTCCTCCGGTTACTCTTCTCCCGTCTATTTAAAGAGGAGTCTCCTTTGAAAATTCTTCTCTTCTTTTACTTCATCTTCTTTACTGTCTGCAACTTTTCTCTGTCGTTTTCCTTCATCGTCTTCCTACTATAATTCTCCTGCTACTGTTTCTATGGCCTCAAGGTCTGCTGATTCTACTAATCTTGATTATTTCATGATTGATCTCTCTTATTGTCTTTTATTTGAATATTGTTCTTCTTTTAATGTTTCTCCTACCATTTTTATTTCAGCAAAGACAAGTCCAGCACCAAGTTCACCGTTATGAACCCTAACAATCCTTCAGGTTCAAAATCGAAATCCTTTGCTTCTAAAAGGCAGCCTGCGAGTGGCAAGGTATTTAAGAAACATTTACTCTTTTAGTAACAATATTGTTGCCTCTGTTTCTTACTTAACTTGTAATCGCAGGATGACAAAAATGATGGTAGATCTCCCAAGAGGCATCGCCACTCTAAGCCTGTCGCACCTTCTGTTTCCTTTCCTGGATTCAAACTTGCTTCTTCTCCTGTTGTGCCTTCGCAAGGCGATTCATCTCTTCTAGCGATTATCTCGCAAGATAAACCAACTCCTTCTCTTCAAGATAACTCCCCTTCTCCTGCGATATCCTCGCAGGATAAATCAATTCCTGAGTTTTCTGTGAATGAAATTCTTTAAAGTGTACCCCTCTCAACTTTTTCTCTTAACACTTCTATCTCTCCTTCACCTGTTTACCAGACTTATTCAGCTGGCATTCTTATGACCAAGAATGATTCAACTTTTCCCTCCTCCTCTTCTGAGTCTATCCCTCTTACCAAAGAAAACTTAGAAGGGATATATGTAGCTTTTAAAGTTTTATTGGATATCATGAACAATGTTAAGAAAACCTCCACTGATCCTATCAAGTCTTGTGTTTTTGAATCCTTGAATAAATACTTTGGATCCGACACAGTGTCGCGAACATCTTTGGAGCAAGAAGTTAAGATCTTAAAGAACAATCTTCTCAACATTTCACTAGATCGCGACAATCTTCGCAAGAAGAATGAAGACTTAAAAGGTACATTTTGCCTCTACATTTTTTTTTTTTTTTTTTTTTTTTTTTTGAAGACTCAAGTCCTTGTTCACCCTTCAAGCTTTAAACCAGAAACGAAAAATGGAGATATATCGGTTGGAATCTCTTTGTTGAAGAAGTTCGAGTTGATAAAGATTCTTGGGTGGAGCAATATAACCAATTAGATAATCTTCATACATATGTTGTTGACCAAATAGATAATCTTTCTAAAGAAAATGTTGTTTTAGCTCAGAAACACGACTTGTTAAGTAGTGACTTATCTCGCCTCTCGTATTCTTTGACTAAAGCTAATTTAAAGTTGGAAACTTTATCAGATGAGAATGGAATTCTTTCTCAAGAGAAGCGAATCCTTTTAAACAAGGTGTCGGGTTATTATGACAGTATGATATTTGTCAAAAATTGTGTAAAGAGCAAGAACAATCACTTTGTTATTGAGAAATAATCTTGAAGAAGTTCTTGTCGAGAAAGATAAACTCATCCAGGGTAGAATAACTTTAAGTGTAAAAGCAAACCAACTCAAAGATCAATGTTCCCAACTGGAGAAATCCAATTCTTCCCTCGCAAAAGAAAATGCCACACTTATTTCTAACGAAAAAAAATTTGCGAGCTCGTTTGAAAGGATTAGTTGGAGATAACTTTGATATCGCCATGGATCAACCTGGAGAATAGTTGTTGGCGTTAACCAACACCTTATCTCGCAAAAGGAAGGTAGTCATAAAAAGTTGATTGCCTCATCTATTTCTTCTTTCATCGGTGCTTCATAATTTTTGTTTGTTATAATATTTTTGCTTTTATTCTTTGTTTTGCGTAGTACGAGAAAAATCTTCATTCCTCCCTTCTTTGCTTTGAAATCCGACCACTCAAAAATTCGCAAGGAGAATAAAATGCTTGTTACTTCCCTTATGAATTCTCATGACAGGAAGCGTAAAGAAGGTTCAACTATATGTGCGGTTACAAAGATATAGAGAGTACAAATCAGCGAGAAAGGCGCTCCTTCGTCAACTTCATCTTAAAGCCGAAGTTCTTGTGAATGGTGTTTTGCTATCTAAATATCTTGATCCCGTATCTGTTGCACCTCTGGAAGTAAGTGATGATGAGGTTCCCAATTCCCTGACAGTGATTATGATTATCAAAGCTGCGAAGAGGTTGCTAATGATGAAATTTTCAATAAGGATCCAAATGAAGAAACTTCGATGTAAATCATCCAATTTGGTGAAAAAGAAGCTGACAAAATTGTGGAAGAACCAGTAACATCTCCTGTTGTCGAGAGAGTTGATGTGGAGAATTGAATTATTTCTGTAATTTTGCATTTTTATTTAAAATTCTTTAATTGGATGACGTTTTGCGTAGGATGCTTTTGAATTTCTGTTGAAGTACTTCTTTTGATTTGGAGGATAAATTCCCTAATGATTAACTCTTATTATTTTCTCTTTATATCTTGCCTCGCACTTATAATCTCGCAAGCATGTTCATTTACCTTTTTTGTTGAAATGTATTATTGCGACAAGATCGCAGGATTTCTTCATAATGAAGAAACCTATTGATCTTGTCTTATCATTAATTGTATGGTCTTATTTTGCCTTCCTAGTTAAAGGTCTTATTTTGCCATCCCTCATCGCGACAAGATCGCAGGACGTCTTTACATTCTCATGTAATGACCCATTGACCTTGTCTTATCATTTCGCAAGTATTTTTGCCTCTGCAAGATATTTTACTTGCGATAATATAACAGGTTTAAATATTCTTACGAACATAAAATCCCGTGACATTGTCGTCTTTGCGACGAAATCGCAGGACGTTTGTACATTTTCATATACAAACCCATTGATCTCGCCTTACCTTCATGTTAGTGTTGATGGTGGATTTTCGTTTAAGGTTAAATTTGTAAGTAACCAGAAAAATCATGCGCTGACATCTTGTAAAAGATAAAGCCATTTATAAGTGACGGATACTCCTCACTTAATTCACCAAGAATGGAGCATGTAGCAACAATCCCATTGCGTGAATACATGAAATTCCTCCGAGGTTGGAGCATGTAAAGCAACAATCCCTTCTGTGAATTTCATATCGGCCTTGTATTTCTGTACCCATTATCGGTGTGGCATGGCGGCAGAGTGTTACTCTTCTGAGTAACCACGAACCTCAAGCACTATAATGAATCCATGTACGAAATATAAATGCAGTGCCGATCCTCGGTGTGTTATACTAGCCCGAGCCCTCTCGGTGTGTTATACTAGCCCGATTGAGCCCCTCTCGGTGTGTTATACTAGCCGATTGAGCATCCAGGACTTGGTATATCGGTCTCAGGATATGATCTGTCATGATCATCCAACTCCACAAGCATGATTGGATGACCACGGATCAATTCCATCACCCCCAGCGGTATGGAATACACACGGCCTTAGCTTGCCGAGATATGATTCGATCGCAGTCATCCAACTCCACAAGCATGATTGGATGACCACGGATCAATTCCATCACCCCCCAGCGGTATGGAATACCACGGCCAGGCCCGCATGGTCGACCATTGGCCTTCGCTTGTAAAGAAACCGTCCATACCAAGCATTATGGACGGAAAACCTAAATTAGGGTTTGCGGCATATTACATGTATCGCAAAGCGGTCTCAACCGTCCGTCTTCGCAGGCATAGATGGAGGGTGTAGATGTAGACTCAAAGGGCCGGAGCATGTCGACACAATCACCATGTGACCGCCTACACGCTTGACCAATCGGTCAAAGCCAACCGTGGTTGGTTACAACAAAACCGTCGCCCAAAAGAGCATGGTCGCGCGGCTTTGAAAGCCAAAATTAGGGTTCAAGCCATCACGCGCGTCCATCTTCTCCGGCACGAATGGAGGGTCACAGATTAGATTAAAGCAGTCGGTTATACCGGCATGACCACCGTGGGCCTATCTACCTCCTCTTGCGGTTCGGCCAAGGCATATCACGCTGGCCAATCCAACGCCCGCTCGAACTGCGCGGTTACATCTCCCAAATCCTAAAGGCGATCTCGACCGCTCAACTTCATAGGATGATTTGAGTGGCTTAGATCACGTTTTCATGGGATAATCGGGTATAGGTGTGAACACCAACCTACCACCTACACGGTAGTATGATCGACCAAGGCAGAGCCAATGTTGGTCGCCTCAAACAACGTGCCCAAACTAGGGATATCACGCAGGTTTCCAACTCCTTTGCGGCAAGGGATTTACGCTGCCGCAAGCCCGATCTCGACCACTCCTCTTTCTGGGGTCAAATTGAGTGGCCCGGATCGCTTTCATGAGGGAACGGAATACGGGCGCCTACACCATCATGCCGTCAACACGCATGTATGGTCGGTCCTCTCAAAATCCTTCCCATGCTTGGTTTCGACCAAGGTGAAGAGTGATGCTTGCGCACCTCTTTAAAAACCCTAATTTCATCAGCGGTCGCAGATGAGTGTCTCAAACATCATCTCATCCGTCCAGGCCTCACCGACTTGGTTATACTGACCACAGTCGGGAGTTATTTGGTTAGTGAGCGGTCATTACACATCACTTTACCACACCGTAATCGGCTTTTTGCATAAAATACACCCGATACTTCACAAGTATCGACTTGTGAATAAAATACACACTTTCGAATAACTAGTGAGTTATTCAATTCAGCATTACATGCTATCTTTCTTGGATCCACGATCCACATTCAGGTTATCAATCATGTCTTGCAGGGGATACATGCGGGGTATTGGTCTGGCGGTTTACGGCGTGCGGCGTGCACGCGCCATCACAGAACGTGTTAGGAAGTCATGGACGGTTAGAGATGAGCAGGAAAAGTGGGCAAGGCCGGTCGAGTGTTGCAGACACACAACTCCACTACTCCATCATTCCACTACCTCCACTTCCCACGAGAAACGTGAATGAGGCTCAATGACTTGTATAAATAGGTTCTCAGCCCTATTTTCCAAAAACAAGAAAACACAAGCCGAGACAAGACGAGAAAAACCAAGTGTTGATACCGTCACATTCAACCATTTTATTTACAAGTCATAAGCAAGCCAACACCTTCACAATCTCAACACCTTCTTCGCTTCCCTCCCTAAGATCAACCCCATCTCCTTCACTTTGTGCCGAAACAAGTCAGAGCGGCCATTTCTTGGTTTAGGCCGGACTTGCAGATTGATCTCTCGAATCTACAAGCACTCACCTTGTGAGTGCATTTGTTGTAGGTTTAAATTCATTCCTCATCACACCCCAAATTACCAAATTCGGCGGGAGTAATTTTCACCCATCAACAATTGGCGACCCGGTGGGAGATTAATCTCTCGGTTGTAAAGTCAATTTTTGAAATTCAATTCAATTTTATCAATCTCAAAGGGTTCAGATCTCAAAAGGGTAGATCTTAGAATCGATTCAATCAAAAAATCATTATGGTGGAATTAAAGAGGTCGGCAATCAATTACGATGGGCCGTTGTGGATAACAATCACGGTGTTGAAGTACACATCGGTGGAGCTACCGTGGTCAACACATCTCGTGGGCCGTCACTTCTACCACCGGCACCGGTGTAGCGGCGGATATCCCGGTAGGAATAACTCCTCCCATTACGAGCCGGAAGCGGCGCAAATCTGGCATCTCTTGGCGTAACGCCTCCGGCGGTTACAGGCAACAACTTTCACTCCTCCACCGGGACGAGGCGGAGACACAAGAGGAAGGTCGCCGTCTAGTACCATTGCGGACTTGATGGAGAAACGGGAAATTCTTGCTAAGACTCAAACAGATATGGCCGCAACTCGGAAAGAGGTACTCACTTTCCTTAAAACTTTGGTGAACGATTACCGCAAGATTCACGGCAGCCCTTGGAGTCGGCGAGAGGTGCATTCAATACACCCGGAGCGAGTGTTTCCCTCGAGACTCACACGAATGAAGAAACTCGTGTTGCTCTGGCGCCAAGGGGGAGAGGCCAGTCTTCAACTTCATTACGCGTGAAGATCTAGAGCGACTTCTCCAAAATCGAGGAAAAGGGGACCGAACGGACATACACCAACATCAGCCGCCGTACCCTCAAGATGTGCAGCAGATTCCTCTACCAGAGGTTACACCTCTCCCAGTTCTCCCTCTCTACGGCCAGTCTTGGTAATGCTCGTGAACACATTTCTCGATTCTTGGAAGCCTTGGGGAACATGAATACAATCATGTTCTGCGCCTAAAAAGAATTCTCAAAATCACTCACGGGGAGGCATACACAGTACAACAACATTGCGCCTAACGGCATATCAATTGGAGCGAGATGGTCGGTGCTTTCTACGGGAAGTATTTCTTCGTGTCTGAACAAATCACATTTTCGGACACTGGGAAGAATTCTCGGTGGAACAATGAACATCCCAACGACTTCGTTAAAAGATTGAGAACCCAAGCACTTTGGACATCACGACCCGAATGTTCTACCGAACGACAATTGGTGGAATCATGCATCAATGGGATGATACCCATATACCGCGCTCTGTTAGAGAATCTGGGCTTTCAAACATTCTCGAACTCCACGAAGCTGCAAACGTTCGGCAACATTTGCACCCGACATTACTAGAAAGAACCAGTTGTTCGAAGTGAAGATTTGCGTGAAAGTCGAGGAAGCGGGCGTCTCACAAACAAACAATACAACATTTGGCCCATACAGCAGAGTGTGGTAAGCGGAGGAGAAAGAGGAAAGCTTCGATAACGGAACAACAAACCAAGCGAACATCCTCAAAGCACACAAGACCGTCTCGAAAAGGAGCAGACAAAACTCTGCACAAAAGCGACAAAGACACGGGTTTTCCTTTTCCCATGAATGAAGTGATAGAGCTCTTGGAAGCGTGGATCCAAGATGATGCCGTAAAACTACCCCTATCGGGCGTCCTCCGGCCAGGAAGAAATAGCGAGATCCCAGATCTTTTGCTACCACGGGTTCGTCCATCATCCAACCAAAGATTGCAACGAGGTTGAAACAAATATTCGGGAAAAGGTAGAGACGAGGGGAACTCCGGCTTGGAAACGAAGGTGTTCATAGAGATCCTCTACCTATCGAGAAGCGCATGATTTACAGGGACTCATTCGCAATACCGTGCAATCTATGATGGAGCACATGTGTGAAATCTTATATTTCTCAAGGACAGCGTCAAGACATATTTGCGGCCCTCAACCACGTTGTGTCGGGTAGACGTTTGCATCCGGTGATGGCGGTCCAAGAACCTCGGTCTTTCTGAAAGATGCGAGCAAAGAGGCGGGGACTCTAACCGTCACTCGTTTGAGAAGCGTTGAGTTCGATAACGCGTTGATCGATACGGCTTGAGTTTAACATCATTACAGTCAAGGCCTTGAGAGCGGCAAAGATCTCGAAGCAAGAAGCTACTCGTCATCCAAGCTGCGGTCGGGGATTCGGCGGAGAGCTTAGAGATGCATATGGATACATTGATCTTGAAGTCAAATTGGGTGATGCCTCTCGCCGCAAGCAAAGTTCTACATAGTCAAAGACCATCCCAATTACGACATGATCCTAGGAAGCTCTTGGATGCGGGACAACAAAGCCATCTTTGGAAGTCTGTCCTCTCTAGGTGTCGGTACGAGAGAATCTCCAACACGCCTTGGACCCCACGATGGTTTCTTTGCCTGACAACTTTCAGACGTGACACAACTTTCCGGCGTGACACAATTTTAGGAGTAAGAGCTCGTCACACAACCCTTCCGCCCCTCATTCGAAAGGTCCAGGGGTCTCAAAAGAGATGTGAATGGGAGCGGCCCTTTCAAGCGTTTTATCGGGAGCATAGAAGGCTGTCTTGGTCAAAGAAAACAAAGCCAAGGTCCAAGTGTCTGCGCTCAAACCCATTCGGAATTGGAGACCTAGTGACGAAGGCGACTACATTCAATGTTGGAAACATGACGGTAAAGATGACCACTCTGGCTCACCCACCAAAGAGAAGATGAAGCCGTGCACAGTAGCAGATGTTATCCTAGGTGGCTCTTGCAAGCTCATCAACGATGATAACCTGGAGGGCATAACAATTCACTCACGATGGCTCAAACCTTACCAAACTTAAGATCGTACTCTCTGCTTTCCAACATACCGCTTTCGACATCTACACACCTTGAAACGCTGTGCTATATTTTTCCAGCGTGTTTCCTTTTATAATTTCATGTCATATTTGAAATCCCTCCAGAAAATGATTGCAATACTTGCATTCATAGCTAGGGTTTCAATTTTCAATTTTCAATTGAAGCATTATTTTCATCGAGAACCTCTTTACTCCTAAAACACCAAAAGTCGAGTCGGCTTAAATCGGTCCTTTGGAGCAAGAAAAAGAAACCCTAAGCAAACATCTCACGGGAGGAAGGAAATAGAGAACGTGTGCGGAAAATGATTTGAGCCATCCGCCGAGCAAAGCCGGGAAGATATTGCATCACGAGTCCATGGATATTCCATTCGGTATAACTTCTTTTATCACTAAGAATTATGTATGAAGGCGCACCCTTGCGCTGAGAAGAGTTCGATTCTGAGGCTTGGCAAAGGATTGTAAAGGAAAGCTTTATTCAAATAATCAACGAAGAAAAACCTTGAACTCGGCCATGCCCGAGTACAAGGAAGATGTTCGAGCATGCAGAATATACTTGGAAAGAAAAACAAGACAAAAGGAATTTCAATCATCAAGAGGTCGGTCTCGCCCACATCACCGTCGACTCAGTCCCCTGTCGACGCACCTCCCTCGGATCCTCCTCAAAAGCACATCGGGCATCCCCGGAAAGCGGCAGCGAGCGCCTCCATCCCAACATCTTGGCGGGAGCATCAAAGGGCATAGCAACACCGGGGGCCCGCAAATTGCCTTGAATGTTCGGGTTCGTGCGCCCATCGGAATCAAGGATTATCCGCCGTCTGGCAGGGTAATCACACTTGCCTTCATTCGGGGTCGTTCATGCTCAACTCTCGCCTCTTCAACCGCCACTGCAAATCTCTCGCCTTGCGCTTACTAGTGTGCGGCGTTTCCTCGCGCCTCGTAGCTCCTCCATGTCAAGTGCGGTGAAAGTGCCTGGAATACGTCCTCGACAATACGAAGGTGGAGATAGACATCCCTGTATAGCACTGGCCGACTTCACGAAGAGGAAGATCGATCTTAGCCATCACTTCTCCATGCGCATGGTTTTCGGGCTTGTCAACTTCAAAACTTCTTTACGGGAAGCAACGAGAATGGCGTCTACAGCTTCCATGATGATGCGAGAGAAGAAGAGGTTATGAGCACACACAAAAAAAAAAAAAAAAAAAAAAAAAAAAAAAAAAAGAGGATCATCAAAACTATCGATCGGCTAATCGAGAAAATCGGAAGCGTGCACGAGATACGGGATATAGAATAAGCGACCACGTTGAGATAATTCTTTATAATCTCACAAGTCGACGAGAATCCCGAAGGGAGAGAAGTCTCTACTTACCACCTATGAAGGCTACTAATTCGGGATAACAATCAACAAGGCTTATCAAATATGCGAGGAAGGCAGTGTATAACTAAGGAAGTACACACGAAGGAGCGTCCAGAGCTCATACATGTACAAGAGGAACCAAAGCGACTCATAGGATCAAGTCACTGCTTCCTTCGCATCCTTAATCAAGACCAACCAGTTCGAGGAAAGCGCGACAATGTGAAACTATCCAGGTAAATATGTATTCACTCCGGCTTGGTCATTTACGTATGTCACCATCTCATGCCTACCACACAATAGTGTAACCATTATGTGCTAGGCGGGGGACTTAATGTTGATGGTGGATTTTCGTTTAAGGTTAAATTTGTAAGTAACCGAGAAAAATCATGCGGTGACATCTTGTAAAAGATAAAGCCATTTATAAGTGACGGATATTCCTCACTTAATTCACCAAGAATGGAGCATGTAGCAACAATCCCATTACAGTGAATACATGAAATTCCTCGAGGTTGGAGCATGTAGCAACAATCCCCTTCTGTGAATTTCATATCGGCCTTGTATTTCTGTACCCATTATCGGTGTGGCATGACGTGAGTGTTACTCTTACGAGTAACACGAACCTCAAGCACTATAATGAATCCATGTACGAAATACCCGTGCGAGAAAGTGATCTCGGTGTGTTATACTAGCCAGAGCCCTCTCGGTGTGTTATACTAGCCCGATTGAGCCCCTCTCGGTGTGTTATACTAGCCCGATTGAGCATCCAGGACTTGGTGTATCGGTCTCGGATATGATCTAATCCATGATCATCCAACTCCACAAGCATGATTGGATGACCACAGATCAATTCCATCACCCCAAGCGGTATGGAATACACACGGCCTTAGCTTGCCGAGATATGATATGATCGCGGTCATCCGACTCCACAAGCATGATTGGATGACCACGAGATCAATTCCATCACCCCCAAGCGGTATGGAATACCACGGCCGACCCATGGTGTCGACCATTGGCCTTCGCTTGCCAAGAAACCGTCCATACCAAGCATTATGGACGGAAAACCCTAAATTAGGGTTTGCGGCATATTACATGTATCGCAAAAGCGGTCTCAACCGTCCGTCTTCGCAGGCATAGATGGAGGGTGTAGATGTAGACTCAAAGGGCCGGAGCATGTCGACACAATCACCATGTGACCGCCTACACGCATGACCAATCGGTCAAAGCCAACCGTGGTTGGTTACAACAAAACCGTCGCCAAAAAAGAGCATGGTCGCGCGGCTTTGAAAGCCAAAATTAGGGTTCAAGCCATCCACGCGTCCATCTTCTCCGGCACGAATGGAGGGTCCTGATTAGATTAAACGAGGTCGGTTATACCAGCATGACCACCGTGGGCCCATCTACCTCCTCTTGTGGTCGGCCAAGGCATATCACGCTTTGGCCAATCCAAAACGCCCGCTCGAACTGCGCGGTTACATCTCCCAAATCTAAGCCCGATCTCGACCGCTCAACTTCACCGGATGATTTGAGTGGCTTAGATCACGTTTTCATGGGATGTCGGGTATAGGTGTGAACACCAACCTACCACCTACACGGTAGTATGATCGACCAAGACCGACCAATGTTGGTCGCCTCGAAACGCGTGCCCAAACTAGGGATATCCGTAGGTTTCCAACTCCTTTGCGGCAAGGGATTTACTGCGCAAGCCGATCTCGACCACTCCTCTTTCTAGGTCAAATTGAGTGGCCCGGATCGCTTTCATGAGGGAACGGAATACTGGGCGCCTACACCATCATGCCGTCAACACGCATGTATGGTCGGTCCTCTCAAAATCCTTCCCATGCTTGGTTTCGACCAAGGTGAAGAGTGATGCTTGCGCGCCTCTTTAAAAACCCTAATTTCATCAACGGTCGCGAGATGAGTGTCTCAAACATCATCTCATCCGTCCAGGCCTCACCGACTTGGTTATACAACCACAGTCGGGAGTTATTTGGTTAGTGAGCGGTCATTACACATCACTTTACCACAAGTAATGCAGCACTGCATAAAATACACACGATACTTCACAAGTATCGACTTGTGAATAAAATACACACTTTACGAATAACGCGGTTATTCAATTGACATACATGCTATCTTTCTTGGATCCACGATCCACATTCAGACATCAATCATGTCACAAGCGGGGGATACATACATGGGGTATTGGTGCGGCGGTTTACGGCGTGCGGCGTGCAACGCGCCATCACAAGAACGTGTTAGGAAGTCATGGACGGTTAGAGATGAACAGGGAAAAGTGGGCAAGGCGGTCGAGTGTTACCGACACACAACTCCACTACTCCATCATTCCACTACCTCCACTTCCCACGAGAAACGTGAATGAGGCTCAATGACTTGTATAAATAGGTTCTCGCCCTATTTTTCCAAAAACAAGGAAACACAAGCCGAGACAAGACGGAGAAAAACCAAGTGTTGATACCGTCACATTCAACCATTTTACATTTTACAAGTCATAAGCAAGCCAACACCTTCACAATCTCAACACCTTCTTCGCTTCCCTCCCTAAGATCAACCCCATCTCCTTCACTTTGTGGCTAAAACAAATCCCGGAGCGGCCATTTCTTGGTTTAGGTAGGACTTGCCTGCAGTTGATCTCTCGGATCTACAAGCACTCACCGCGCAGTGCATTTGTTGTAGGTTTAAATTCATTCCTCATCACACCCCAAATTACCAAATTCAGCAGGAGTAATTTTCACCCATCAACAGTTAGTATTTCTGCCTCTTCAGGATCATTGCACAAATATGACAAGCCTAAATTTCCTTGCGAAAATAGAGCCTCATGACATTTGTGTCTTTTGACACTCTCCCTAATTGAGGGTGCCGCCCTTATCTTCTCCCTGGTTGCCCCTTCAAGGAGGCTTACATCGGCCATACAAGACTAGCTCCTCCCATCCAGGTCTTAGAAACAACAGTTGTTTCGTGACCTCTTATCCCTTATACCTATATGGTTTATGGTTACGAGGCGCACCCTAAGTGGAGTTTTCTTCGGGCCGAGTGCGGCATGTGCCAAGACTTGTCAAGAGTGGTAAGGAAATTCCATGCTCCCCCGCACTCTTGACTCAACCGTGTACCTCGGCGCCTTGGTCATACACTTGACTCCTTGGAAGAGACCCTCGGGCATCCAACCGAGGTATAACCTTATATATATATAGTTGGAAATCCAAGGTATCTCTTAGGATAGGCTTTTATGGGCCCCAAATTTCCATGACTCAGGCTTCAGGAGCGGTGTAACCTTCCCCCTGAGCCATGTCAAGAGATACCCCCTTATATGACGTACTTTAGGTCTTACATTTGCCTCTTGCGAAGTATCATTCGCGAACTAGGGTGTACGCCATAAAGGTTCGTCCCATTCACTCACTCTATCATTTTGTCAATTCATTCAATCATTCATTCTTGTATTTTGTTTGCGAGGTCTTCGCGTAATCAATCATGCTGTCTCAAAAATTATTTCATCCAAATTCATTTCATTCCATCCATCATTCACGGGTAAAATTTCTTGATATATAACCTATTTCATGGCCTATTTAATCTTTGTCCTACATCTTTGCCTTCAGGATCCATTAATCTATACGCCCCTGTGCCAACTATCTCCTTGACTATATAGGGTCCATCCCACTTTCTTGCCAACTTGCCACCACTTTCTCGCTGATATATAGGTGTTTCTCGCAGTACCAAGTCTCCTGGTTGAAATTCACGTATCTTGACTCGTTTATTATATTCTCTAGCCAATCTCCGTTGATAATTCTCCATATGTTGTAGTACTCTCTCTCTTTTTTCTTCTAATTCGTCCAACTTAGTTAAAATATTACCCGCACTAAGATTTTTCTCCCAAGCTTCTTTCTTTATTGTTGGAATCATAACTTCTGTCGGGAGTACAGCTTCAACTCCATATGTTAGACAAAAGGGTGACATTCCTGTAGCTTCTCTCCTAGTTGTATTGTAAGCCCATACTGCATTATGCACTTGTTCGCACCATCCTTTATTGTATCCTTCTAGCTTCTTCTTCAATATGTCTGTAATTATTTTATTTGTCGCTTCTGCTTGGCCATTAGCCTGCGGGTATAGAGGAGTTGACTTTCCACACCGTATCTGAAATGCATTAAGCAGCAACTCTATATTTTGTCCTTCAAACTGTTTCCCATTGTCAGATACCAATTGTGCGGGAATCCCAAATCTGCATATAATATTCTCGAATATGAAAGTAAAGACATCTTTATCGCGGATGTGTTGTACCGCTTTCACCTCTGCCCATTTTGTGAAGTAATCTGTAGCGACAATTAAATATCTTCTCTGCCCTGTTCCTGGTAAAAATGGTCCCACAATGTCTAATCCCCACTTTCCAAATGGCCAAACCCTTGTTGAAGAACTTAACAGAGCTCCTGGTGCATGTATTTTCTTCCCATGCCTTTGGCAATCCTCGCAACGCCTTGATATTTGTTTCGCGTCCTCATGCATATACGGCTAGTAATAACCCTGCATTTTTGCTTTGTGTGCTAAAGATCTTCCGCCACTATGATTACCAGCATCTCCACTGTGCAACATTTTCAATATGATTTCCCCTTCCTTTCTTGTTAAGCATCTGAGTGAAGGTCCGTTGAAAGATCGCCGGTATAGTATTCCATCTCTTAATTCGTAATTTGTTGCACGACTTTTTAACTTGTGTGCCTCTAATCTATTTCTTGGTGTTTCCCATTTCATCATATATGCATGAAGCTCTGCTCTCCAATCTTCTTCGCAAAGTATTTGTGCTCCATCTTCTATTACCATTACATCGGCCTCTTGTTCTTCCTCCTTATCAATTGATGGTGTTAGAAGTGTTTGTATTTTTATATTTCTCGCAGTCGGATCTGTCATCATACTTGATATAAAGGCAAAAGCATCTGCAAGTCTATTATTTCTCCTTGATATATGCCTCCATTTTATTCTTGGTATCTGCTGCGACATTTCATCAACAAGTTTCTTATACTTTTGCAAAAATGATTCATTTGTAGTATATTCCCCTTTTATTTGGCAAATGGATAACTGCGAGTCGCTGGTAATTCTCACATTTTCCAATTTCATTTCTATCGCAAACCGTAATGCATGAATTATAGCCTCATATTCTGTCTCATTATTGGTTGATGCAAACTCCAGTCTGAAAGAAAAAGCTATTTTGTTGCCTTCTGGCGAGATCATAACAATTCCCACTCCATTACCTTCTCCGTTTGATGATCCGTCTACTAATATTTCCCATCTATTTGGCTCAGTTAACAAGTCTTTTGGATCTCCGTGTTCTTCTTCTACATCCATCATTTCTTCTACTGCTTCGTCTTCTTCCAAAGGAAATTCTGCTAGAAAGTCTGCGACAACTTGTGATTTTGTTGAAGACAAAATTTCATATTTGAGTTTGCAATGGCTGATTTGAGCATTCCATCTCTCAACTCTTCCCGATCTTTTCGAATTTTTCATTACTGATTCGATTGGTATTCTTGTCACCACTTTAATTATATGTGCCTCAAAATATATGCGGAGTTTGAATGTTGCATAAACTAATGCTAAGATCAGTTTTTCAATTTTTGAGTAATTCCGTTCTGCAGCATTGAAGGTTTTGCTGATGTAATAGATCGGTTTCTCCACCCCGGCATCCACTCGCAATAATACTGCACTCAACGCATGCGAGGTCGTCGCAAGATAAATTAATAATTCTTCTCCTGGTTCTGCTTTTTGCAGAATTGAGATATCCATTAGATGCTCTTTTATCCCTTGTAAAGCTTTCTCGCATTCATCTGTCCATTTAAATTTCGATCCCTTCTTAAGTATGTTGAAAAAATGCTTGCATTTATCAGATGATCGCGAGATGAATCTTCCTAGCGAAGCTAATAATCCATTTAGTTTTCGCATCTTTTTTTCTGTCATTTGGTGTTGGCATATCGCGAATTGCTTGTACTTTCTCTGGGTCAACCTGTATTCCTTCTTTTGATATGATGTAACCTAGAAATTTTCCAGACGCAACACCAAAGGTGAATTTTTATGGATTTACTTTAATGTTGAAATGTCTCATTTGTTCAAAAATCTCTTTCAGATCTTGCACGTGATCTTCTGCCTTCTTGCTTTTTATTAGCATATCATCTACATATACTTCTAATGTCTTGTGTATCCATCTCACGAACACCTTTTCTACCATTCTTTGATACGTTGCTCCAGCATTTCACAAGCCAAATGGCATTTTTGTGTAACAATATAATCCTCTCGGGGCAAAAAAGGCAGTATGTTCTTGATCTTCTTCAGCGAGAGGAATCTGATTGTAGCCTTTGTATCCATCCAAAGATGATATTCTTTCATTTCCTGCCGCAGATTCAACCAATTGTGGAATATCTGGTAATGGAAAACTATCTTTAGGGCAAGCTTTATTTAGATCAGTAAAGTCTATACAAATTCTTATCCCTTTTTTCTTCTTTGGAACTATAACCATATTTGCTATCCATTCTGGATATTTTGCTTGCCTAATAATTCCTGCATCTAGCATCTTCTGCAATTCTTCTTCTATTTGTGGATGATATGCTGTTGCGATCTTTCTAATTCTTTGCTTGAATGGTCTTATATTTTTGTCAATTTCTAATTTATGACAAGCCACAGACGGATCTATTCCAGGCATTTCATCCATATCCCATGCGAAGATATCTTTGTAATCTCGCAACAAATCAACGGTTCTTCTTTTTTCATCTGCCTCCATTTTAGTCCCAATTTTTAGCATCTTGGGTTCTTTTTTAGTTCCAACATTCACTTCTTTTGTTTGTTCCGCTGCGACATAACTTGCTCTTGATTCTCCCATGGGGGTTGGTCCTTTCATCTCCTTCGCGAACTCATTCTCTTCTCCCGAGATTTCGCTAGGTATTCCTTTTCCTTCCTTTGCTTTTATCATATAAATTCTAAATTTCTCTTCTTTTTAGCTGCTTTTATTATCTTCTTGCGATCTTTTCGCTTCTTCACTCGTTCTTCACAATGCTTTACTTCGTCTTGATGATATATTCTTCCTTTATCAATATCTCCTCTAATTTCACCAATTCCTCGTTGGCATAGGAAATTTAATACTGGCGATGAAATGTTGACGCTTCTGACTTTAATTGCATGTACCCATGGTCTCCCTAACAACACGTTGTATGGCGATTCCATATCCACTACACTCATGGTCACCTGCGTTTCGATTTCTCCGAGCAGAATTCGCAATTTTATTTCTCCTTTAGGTCTTGTTATAGATTTACCAAAACCATGGATATAATATGCTGGGGAAATCATTTCTTTATCTTTATATCCTAATTTTTTATAAGTATGGTAAAACATGATGCTCACCAAACTCCCTGTATCCACCAAAGTCCTATTTATTGCCCATTCTTCCGCTGCTTTCGCCGGTTCTTCTTCATTTTTGCATACGTTTACTGTAATCACTAATGGAGATGTATGATTCGATCCTTCTTTAGGTACTTCTGCTGCTGTGAACGTTATTTTCTGTTTTTCCCATTCTTTCAAAGACGATGTCTTCTCCTCATCTATAATCTTCTTTCCTTCAAAATCTCGTTTATGTATCCTTCCTCTAATATTTTCATGAAATTCATTAATCATTGCTTTTGTAATTGAATTGTACTCCATATCTTCACTATATTCCATGTTTCTAAACTCCTCTACCTCATCTGATTTAACATTTTCCTTTCTCATTTTCTTGATTTAAACGATTTTAACTGCAATCTCCGATCTTCAATCTTCTTCAGTCCCTGTTTCTAGCGCATATGTAGTTGCAGGAAATCCCACACTACACCCCTCAATAGATTTTGCTCAATTAACTCATCTGAATATGAATTACTATAGATTTTATTGATTATTCTCTTGAAATGTTTACAAGGAAAACGAAACACAGCTAAAGAAATTACAATCGCTCTTAGTTTTTCTCTCTCCCAATGACTTGCTTAACAATTCAAAAAGAACCCTCCCTCAACAGACTTACTCGACCCTTTATATAGGGTATTACATAATGGATGACAGCTAAGCTGTCCTTTATTTTCGGGAATCCTTCGCGAAGTGTCGCGAGTGTATAAGTGTTTGTCTTCGCGACACTCCTAAATCTCGCCAAGTATTCACACTTTTCTCATGTTCTGGCTGTCGTCATCTGATGCGTCATTGATTTTTCTTCCTTGCGATTCCTTCACAGTACTGTCATTTATTATTCTCGCGAAATATAGATGTCGCGATATTCTGGTCCTACAAGCGGCATCTATTTCCTTCCCCAAATCGATCAAAACTAGACCAAATACATTTTCTCTTCTTCTCCATTTCACAGAACCAACACCATCAAATCCATCCCTAACCACCTCTGAACACAACCACCTCTTATCTAGCCATCAATCAAATCTCTAATATATATCTCTCTCAATCTTATCTTCTCTCTTATCAAGAACAGTAACCCTAGAAGCTAGGATTGTGAGAGATAAGATTAGGGTTATCTTCAATAGCTAAAAGCAAACATCAAATCAATAGTTACGAGAGAAGAAGCAGAGGGGACAAGAAATTCGGGCAGCGATTATGGTGAGTGGGTCTCTATCAATTTGTGAATTGAAGTCTAATTGGGAGATTTTCATGTATAAATAGGGATGGAAATTGTATGTAAAACTCATGCCCGGATTAGCCAGTGCACCAAGCTGTAGTTTATATTTTTTTTCAGTGTTATTATCATGTTTTAATTCAATAACTAGGGTTTAGATGAAAACCTTAATTTTATGTCGAGATGATTCATGTTCATGTTGTAGTTCTTGTTGTGCTTAGAATGAATTAAGAATGATAGTTAGCTAATGGATCAAATTAGCCTGTGATTAGTTGTATTGTAAGAAGACAGCTAATACTAGGGGTGAGTTAGTGATATTGGTTGATAAGTCAATCCATTTGAGACCTCTCTGGAAGAAGATCTGTGCTTAATTGATATATGAATGAATAGTTAGCCAGGTTGATCAAATGAGCCTGTGATCAGTTGTACTGTAAGATGACAGCTTATACTAGGGGTGAGTTAGTGAGACTAGTTGATAAATCATCCATTGTATTTCTCCTGTAAAGGAACAAGAATGCAACTTGAATGAGTATTGCCTTAGTATAGGATTAGGAGGTGGATTCAACTGCCCTAGCACTCTTTAACTCCTTTGTTTACAATCTGCTTTAATATTTCAGTCATTGCCAAATATCTTGTCGTATTGACACACAAAAAAAACTCTTTTGGTTACTCTTGTTTGAATCAGTAGTAGTTAAATTGTAGTTTCAACTTACACCCACCTTGTCCTTGAGGATCGACCTGTATTTGCATTATACACAATAAAGCATTGTGCACTTGCATATAATTGTAGGTACTCTTTCTAGACTTACCACTAAACTTGACAAAAAAGCTTGATATAGGAACGCTTGCGAGTTCGACCCAGCAGTGCTCCAACATACTTGATCTTGATCAGAACACAGTGGAACATGTGCGTTCAATGCACGTGGCCAACACAAGCGAATCTTCGAACTTGTCTTGGGGTGATGAATATTGCTCTAATCAGGTTGATTTTGATAAATCACTAATTATACAAAAGATCAAGGATATTGTAAAAAGGAGCAAAAGATGTGAGAAATGTCTCACTCTGTTTAATGCTTCAGATGACTCAATACAAGAAAAATCATCTCCGTTTGTCAAAATTTTGCATTCTTCCGATGTCTGCAATGAAATTTCAACTCTCGCAGCAGAAACTTCTACTAACTCAAATTATGATTCAGAGTATATGTCTGACACTGAGATTTTTAATTTCTTGGATAAAAGTGTAGAAATTCACCAAAATATCCCCAATTAAAAGGCTTCGTTGGAGAAACTTGAATCATCGCTTCAGATGAAAAATCTTGAGATTGATTGTCTTAATGATGAATTCACCAGAACCCTATCTCTAAAGGAAAGAGAGATTAATACTCTGAAGTGTGACCTGCAAAGGTTTTCTGGAAGTTCTCACAAGATCTCAGCAATGTTATTTGGTCAGAAGTGAAAAAGCGGGGGTACAACAACCACACCCAATATTTCGCTTAGCAACTGTATGGACAACTCCAATATAATTCCCGAGAGAATCAACTAGACTTGATCGGACTCAATCAATGGAAATATATCCAAGAGTTGTATCTCTGTTTCACACTATAATCGACAAATCAAGCAGAGATAGAAATCCATGAGCCCGATTATTATATGAAACAACTTGAAGCGGTACCAAAGACCAATGTTCAAGTGTCAATCAATTTATATCAACAACCAAAGGTTGGATTATCTAATTGATTGAACTACGCACAACCTGTGATATTTATATTATATAACAAAATATAATGCGGAAAAGAAATAACACAGACACACGAAATTTTGTTAACGAGGAAATCGCAAATACAGAAAAACCCCGGGACCTAGTCCTGATTTGAACACCACACTATATTAATTCTCTCGGACACTAGCCTACTCCAAGTTAACTTCGGACTACGATAGCATGTAAGTGCTACATATTATACCCATATTTATATTAGTTAGTTCTCAATATTTTGGCTAATAATACTATTTTAGTGCTTTTGTAGAAAGTACGAGCGAATTTGATCACGGGGAGTAAAAGAGCTAGATTGGAAGCTATATAAGGTAGAAGATATCATTTGTGCAACAAGAATTAAATTTTGTCAGATATGAGTCCAAGTGACGACATCATTATTTTCTCTCTCAACAAATTGATCACCAAGATACTTTGTTTATCTCACATGCAAAATATATTTTATGTGATGTGGAGCTTTATTGGAAAGTGAGTGGTATTAAGAAAATGAGAAATGTCAACATCAAAGGATAAATAAATTACTTGATAATCTTACCATTTGTGGAGGAGTATAATTGGTAGCATATGATTTCTTTCCTTTTACACTGGAATTTGATCGATAAGGATATTTTCTGCCTTTATGTGAGATAAGAAGATTTTAAGGCGGGTATATTTTTTTATTTCATCTCCATTTGTGTGCATGACTATATCTTATACTAATATAAAGAAAAGAGGTAATTGTTTGGTGAAGCCTTTTCACATGACAATAATACCCCTGTTAACTAAGCTTTTAGTTAATATTTTTATATTTACAGGAATGCCATTGTTTTAAAAATAGATCAAAAAAATTAAAACTTAAATATCTTTAAAAATACACATCGGATTTTTGCAAAATTAATATATTTGGAAAGCTCTTTAAATTATCTACCTAATGAGTACAAACAAGGATATTAAAATTTTATTTTAAGATTTTTTTTCCATTATTATCAAATTTGGTATTGTTAAAAGAATCCAATTCAAGCATGTGAATCGCACATGTGGCCTTACTAGTATGAGATAGTGAGAACTATTTTTGGGGGGAGGCCGGTTCATGGAAGGGTTTTCTCTGTTAGTGACAGACAGAGAAGGAGAAGAAAACGTCAGTTGCGGAGGTGTTTTTAGAGCACGAGAACAAGAGACGACGAACACGATAGTGGTTTAATCTTTACTATATTTTTATTATTTTTAATGGGTTTTGAGAAATCCACAATCATGTCTTGTTAGATTTCATAACTAGGGTTTTTATGGATTGAAACCACTTGGGGTATTAGGCTGCTTTGATTTGGTTATATACCAATAGACCGTTATGATTTGAATAAATTAATTCTTGAATATTGTTTATGGATTTATTGAAAATCAGTTGTTGCTTCACCGGTTTTAAAAACCTTTGTGCTTAATGAATTAGTTTTACAAATATGTTTGTCTCATTATTTGATATTCCATGCTTGGGTTAATTTCTTTGATGGGTTATGCTTAGAAGAGTCAAATAATATTTGTTAATCAATATTTTAGTTTCGTATAATTTTATCGCTGATGCAATTTGATGGTGCATGCTTGGATTTATTCTTTTGATGTGCTATGCTTAGGGTATACCAGTGACGTTTGCGACTCTAACACATATAATAGGTGATGCCAATAGAAAGAACAATAAACATATATTCATAATTATTTTTCGTTTCAGTAGTTGAAAAGAAATAGTGGTGGATACCATAAAACCTTGGTTATCGTCTCTCTCGTGAATTTTTTTTTGTTACTTGAAATTATTATTTCTTTTTCTTTTATTATTCTTTCAAAATCCAAAAACATCACTGCTTTGGTTAGTTGATTAGAGATATTGATTACTGATATTTCCACCGCTCCTTGTGGGAGCGACCCATACTTTCCTTTCTTTACTAGTTAGACACCGTGCGATTCTTTATTTAATATAGGGTTCTTCCAGAATCCTATCAGACTGGAATGTAGTTGATCCTTAACCAATCTCACACTGATCAAGGTACAGTTCTCTCCTTACGTCTCTGAACCCCATCAGGATTCTACGCACTTGATTCCCTTATCTGATCTCACCCACAACTAAGAGTTACTACGACCCAAAGTCGAAGACTTGATAAACAAATCTGTCTCACACAGAAAAGTCTATTGAATAGATAAATCTGTCTCTCACAGATAAACCTATGAGTTTTGTTCCGTCTTTTGATAAATCAAGGTGAACAGGAACCAATTGATATACCAGACTTATATTCCCGAAGAACAACCTAGAAATATCAATTACCTCACAATAATCTTATTCGTATGGTAGCGAAACAAGATATTGTGGAATCGCAAACTATGAGACGAAGATGTTTGTGACTACTTTTTATCTTGCCTATCGGAGATTAAATCTCGAGCCAATCTTAGAGAAGATAGTACTCAATCACGATAGAAAATAGCAAGATTAGATCACGCAACTACAGAGAAAATAGTTGGGTCTGGCTTCATAATCCCAATGAAGTCTTCAAGTCATTAACCTACAGGGTTTCATGAAAAACCTAAGGTTAAAGGGAATCGACTCTAGTCGCAGAATCGGTATCACACGGGGAGGTGTGGGGATTAGGTTTCAGGTTGCTAGAGTTCTCCTTTATGTAGTCTCTAAATCAGGGTTTGGAATCGATGTTACCTTGGTAACAAAGCATTCAATATTCACCGCTAGATGAAAACCCGATTAGACTCAAGATAATATCTTTCAACCGTTAGATCGAACTTCGCTTGTTATACATAAATGAAATGTACCTTCATTTAGATATGAGTAACCGTACCTAAACGTGTACACCTTGTTGGCTCAACAATAGTTAATAGCCATATCAACCTCATTCATATTAACCATAACTAGTTCAAATGACTCAAATGAAACTAGTTCTAGAGTTTTCAATTGTTATTATTCTCATATAAGTAAGACACAATTGAAGCAAAATCGATTTTGATTCACTCGAATCAAGTCATGAATATTATAGCCACGGTTTGCAAAAGATTGCATTCCTTATTATATATATATAAATGTATTAGTTCATGAACAAACTGATTTTAGAACATCATCCACTCAGGTATGCAAACGTGTACGCATACCTTAATGGACGGACTAAGTTTGGGTTCGCCATTATACGAATAGGTACGCATACCTCCAAATTAATGAGAAATTCCCGGACTTAAACCTTACGCCGGTATGCGTACCAGTATGTGCACTAGGTTCCTAGGACTTTCACAAACTAATGTGTACACATACGGGTATGCATACTATGGTTCCTAGGACATGGATTACATATATGCAAGTACGCATACTATGCTTAAATCCAATTGTTCTAAACTCTCATTTCAACCATTGAAACATTCTCGGAAGACGGGAATAGCTGTCTCACACAAACTATTAGCTTCAAAGTAATTTTCAAGTGATCGAATGATTAATACGAAATATATCGACTCTACATCAAATTAGTGTCTCACACAAATCATATAAGATGTTACCAGGCGATTTTCACATGATCATATTTTGAATTTCGTCAAGAATATAATATGAACTTGGTTAAAGCAAAAACTTACCAACACATATTTCGAGAAATATGTAAGCGAGTTAAACTCAGCTCGAAATATCAAATGTGCATCATTGAAGTCTATATAGCTATAAGACTTTTTGTCTCAAATAGGAGATAGATTAGATAGACTTTTGAGTGATAGATGAGTTCAAGTCTCCACATACCTTTTGTCGATGAAGTTCCACAAGCTCCCCTTAGTAGTTCTTCATCTTCAATAGATGAACGCCATGAAGTCTAAGCTCAAATACACTTTCTATCCTAATTCGAGACTTAGATATAAGTAGACCAGACATCAAGACTCATAGTTTTGGCAACTAAACTTGAAAAACAATCTTGAGATAGCAACGCTTGCGAGTTCGACCGAGAATTGCTCTAACAATCTCCCCCTTTGTCAATTTTAGTGACAAAACTATCAATACATATGGATTACAAAATATATAAACTTTGTAGCTTCTCATCCAAATGCTTGATCTCCTTGGTTCTTCAACATTACTCGAAATCTTCGTCTCTTCCAAGTACTGCAGTCATTCTGAACGTGTTCAACTTAGCATCAATGTTGTTGAAGATCCGTAGCTATAACAATGAGAAAACGGTTGCTCTCAATCATCGTTATTTAGTGTCATAGTATTATTACACAACATAAAAGTTTAATTGTATCACAACTTTGACAACAATACTATGGTGATATGTATCACCCCCCGTTAATCAATACTTCATCCCACATGAAAACCACTCCCCCTTACATAATGATACGTAAACCATATGTATTTGTAGTGTGAACTACACATTATATTCTCCCCCTTTTTGTCAATAAAAATTGGCAGAGGTACGAAAACTAGTGGGATCCTAATGAAATTCCATATAGATACTTCATGACCAAAAGAGAACAACATATCAACTTGTTTAGATGCAATCATATAGCCGAAACTAAATGTATTCATCAAGGAGTTTATAAAGATACAAGATAACCCTATAATATTCCACAACCACACTCCCCAAAAAGATTTTTCAATTAAGCACAAGTTCAATTAAGAACTCTCCCCCATAAAATGTCATTCCCGAAAGAACAACAAGAGCGACCTTACTTTCACAAGAAAAGAAGGATTTCTTTGGACATTAACAAATCACATGAAACATGAATTTGTATCCAAAATACTCAATTAAATTAACCACAAGAGAACCCATGATTAATTTAATCGGAAATGCTCACATAAGAGAACTTATGGAGCCGCACAAGTATATACACAAAGATGTGGATCAATGAAATACCAATCTTGCGTAATATTCAAAGATGCATTCTATCTTTCATCACTATTTGCATAGAGACATATAATCGACTTAATCTTTGTAAACAAAAGTCCATCCTAACTTCCATCAATATTTGCATAATGACATAATAGGCTTAAATTTTGTTGTCAAAAGTTCATTCATTCTTTTATCAATATTGCATAATGACATGTGAAAGACCTAACTTTTGACATGTGTATGGGACAATCATAGTTCATGTTAGAGCACTGCTCGGTCGAACTCGCAAGCGTTGCTATCTCAAGCTTGTTTGTAAATATTAGTGATCAAAACTATAAGTCTTGATTTCTAGTCTACTTATAGTGATGTCTCGGACTAGGATAGATTGTGTAGTTGAGCATTAGACTTCACGGCATTCATAAATTGAAGACGAAGACTTACTAAGGAGAGCTTGTGGAAATTCATCAACAAAGATATGTGGAGACTAAAACTCATCTATCACTTGGAAAATCTATTTCTACTCCGTCCCCTATATTAATACAAAAGTCATATTACTATATAGTTATCGATTATGCACATTTGAGATTTCGAGCTGAGATTAACTCGCTTACATATTTATCGAAATATGTGTTGGTAAGATTTCGATTCAACCAAGTTCATCTTATATTCTTGACGAAAGTCAAAAGATGATCATGTGAAAATCGCCGAGTAACATCTTACATGGGTTGTGTGATACAATCATTTGTGTAGACTTGGAATGTTTCATTATGATTATTTCAATAACTTAAAAATTGCTTTGATGCTAATAGTGTGTGAAAACGGCTATTGTCATCCTCTAAGAAAGTTTCAATGATTGAAATAGAGTTTAAAACTATTGGATTATGAACATAATATGCATTCTTGCATGTATGTGATCCATGACCGAAACTACAGTATGCATACCCGTCTATGTACTTGTAGTCCCGAAGTGCGTGTACCAAGTACACATACGCATACTTGCGTAGGGTATAGGTAGGAATTTACAGTAGGTTTTGGAAGTGTACTAAGGTATGCGTACACGTTCGCATACTTTGGCGAACCCATACTGCATCGTCTACTTAAGTATGCGTACACGTTTGCATACTTGAGTGGTTAAATTTCTAAAATCGGTTTGTTCATGAACTAATACATTTATATATTAAGGAATGCATTATTTGCAAACCGTGGCTATAATGTTCATGAAATTATTCGAGTGAATCAAACCGATTTTGCTTCGACTGTGTTCTTGTATATTTCTATGAGAATATAGCAATTGAACAAGTCTTTAAATAGTTTCATTTGACTCATTTGAACTAGTTATGGTTAAGATGAATAAGGTTGATATGAGAGTGTTCATATATCTAACCTCGGTTAACTACTGTTGAGCCAACATATATAGTGTACACGTTTAGGCACGGTTACTTAAACCTAAATGTAGGTACATTTCATTTATGTATAACAAGCTAAGTTCGATCTAACGGTTGAAAGATATTAGCCTGAGTCTAATCAAGTTTTCATCTAACTGTGAATATTGAATGTTTTGTTACAATGGTAACTTAGATTGCAAACCTTAATTTGAAAACTATATAAAGGAGAACTCTAGCAACTGAGAAACCTGATCCCCTAATTTCCTGTGTGATACTAGTTGTATAAGCTAGAGTCGATTCTCCTTTAACCTTAGTTTTTTCACGAGACCCTGTAGGTTAATGACTTAAAGACTTCATTGGGATTGTGAAGCCAGACCCAACTATTTTCTCTGTAGTTGCGTGTTATGATCTTACTTCTTCTATCGTGATTGAGTATTATCTTTGCTAAGATTTTCTTGAGATTTATCTCCGATAGGTAAGATTAAAATTAGTCACAAACATCTTCGTCTCATCGTTTGTGATTCCACAATATCTTGTTTCACTACCATACGATTAAGATTATTGTGAGGTGATTGATAATACTAGGTTTGTTCTTGGGAATATAAGTCTGGGTTTATCAATTGGTTCATGTATACCTTGATTTGTCAAAAGACGGAACAAAACTCCTAGCTATTTCTGTGGAGATGATTTATCTATTCCAATACAATTTTCTCGTGTGAGACATGATTTGTTTATCAAGTCTTCGACTTTGGGTCGTAGCAACTCTTGATTGTGGGTGAGATCACTAATGGAATCAAGTGCGTAGTATCTCTTTGGGATCGAGAGGCGTAAGGAGCGCAACTATATGTTGAATCGGTGTGAGATTGATTAAGGTTCAACTACGGTCCCAGTCCAGAAGTTCATTGGTAGTAGGGTAGTGTCTGTAGCGGCTTAATACAATGTGGTGTTCAAATCTGGACTATGTCCCGAGGTTTTTCTTCATTTGCGGTTTTCCTCGTTAACAAAATTATGGTGTCTGTGTTATTTCTTTTCCGCATTATATTTTGTTATATAATTGAAATATCACAGTTGTGCATTGAATCGATCAATTGGTAAATCCAACCTTTGGTTGTTGATTAAAATTGATTGATCCTTGAACATTGGTCTTTGGTACCATTCAAGTTATTTCTCTTACATTCAATCAGGCTCGCAAATTCCTATTTTCTAATTGCATATTGAATTGAGAGTTAGAGATATAAAACTCTTTGATATACTTTTCTCTAGATTGAGTCTGACTGTCTAGTTAATTCTCTTAAAAGTATATTGGAGTTTGTCTATTCAGGTTGCCAAACAAAATATTGGGTGTGGTTGTTGTACCCACGCTTTTTCAATTGGTATCAGAGCAGGCAAACACGTTAAGTACCTTATAAGTATTTGTTTGTAGCGCTTTGAATATGGACATAAGTGCTATCTCTATTAATGTACCACCAGTATTCAATGGCTCAAATTACTTATGGTGGAAAATTGCTATGTGTGCCTTTCTTCAAGCGCGTGATTCTCAATCATGGGTATATGTTGTTAATGGCTATAATCCTCCGGTTGTTGCAGAAGGTGATGCAATTGTTCCTAAGGATATTGGTGCATATGAACATGCCGAGATTCTCGCTGCAAAGCAAAATTCTGATGGGTAAAATGTTGATTATACATGCAATTACCCCAGATCTTCAGCACCATGTGACTACGTGCACTCGGTCTAAAGATGCTTGGGATATCTTAAACATTGGTCTTTTGTACCGTTCAATTTATTTCTCTTATAATTTTAATTGAGATCGGGGTCGCAAATTCCTATTTGTTGATTGCAGATTGAATTGAGATCGAGTTAGAGATATAAAACTCTTTGATATAATTTTATCTAGATTGAGTCTGACTGTCTGGTTGATTCTCTTAAAAGTATATTGGAGTTTGTCTATTCAGATTGCCAAACAAAATATTGGGTGTGGTTATTGTACCCCGCTTTTTCAAATAACGGACGTAAACACACATATCCCATAACAAGTTGCAATATATGAAACCATAAAGATTAATACGGCAAAATCATCTTCCAAATCAACTTTAGAATTTAAATAAATAAATCTAAAAATATTCCAAGATGAAAATCGTTGGACATAGCTATGTGTACTCACAATAATGGCTATTCCAAACCCTAGTTATCCGTTTTAAAACACAAGAATAAATTCTCAGAAGAAGTTTCCTAGACATTAAGACAAACTCATAATGCACATATAAGATGATTTGTCCTTAAAGGGTAGAATCAACCTTTTTTGCACGGATTTACACCAAGAATAGCTACCAAAGGCGTATAATAATATTTTCTTAAAAAATAAGAATCATACAAAGTCATTAACGACCATGCACCATAGTTCACAAAAGATGATTGTGAACATTCAAGAATTCCAATGCAATGTGTACTATTGCCCATTCTTGAACTTCCTTCTTTGTGATTCTCCAACAACATTCTTGTAAAATCTACAAATGAGGATTACTCCAATAATCCAAGTGCGCAAGTCCAAGAGACGTAGAACAAGTACAACGAAACGGAGCAAAACACTCAAAAACAAGAGACAGGATAGTGACCAATCTTAAGTCATCCAAATTCAAGAATTCTCATCTCCAATTTGAAGAGAAACCAAATAGGAAAAGAATGCAAAAATAATGAGGTCATTTCGAGTTCGGACGAAGAAGTTACGGCCAAAACAAGTTTACCGAATATCGACGTCTACAGGCCAGTATGCATACGGGTTTGCAAAAGAATTTTCGTGACTAGGAGCAGTATGTTTGCGTACTAAAATAACTGCATTTTGATTTTAAATGATGGTATGCATACCTGGTATGTATACCATGAAGTCCAAACATCCCGAACTACTGTTTTCAAACCTAAACATTTAAGAACCTTAAACACAGATCAAGTTAGGTAGAAATGAACGATAAGAAAGGTACGTGGATCATTATAAGTACTCTTAAGAAAATAAATAAAAACACAAATTTTGCTCAAGTTTATAGAAATACCTTTTTATATGAATCCAATCGAATTCTACAGCCTTACCAAACATAATCTGTGCGCCCCCAATTCTCTTGCTTCCCTCACCGTATACATAACAGGGAATTCCTTGATGAGGATGCACTTACAACACAATCAATTTGTGTTGAGGTGAACAATTTCTTTCTCACCACAAGTGACTGAAACAGACTTTTCCGTAACTATGGAATTTTCACCATCTATAGTTTTTGGCTTATTCTGTTTCATTTTTGGATTACCATGAAAGAGATCGCTTTTAGAACCTTTCACATCCAAACCCATCTTTCCAAAGAACATTGTAAGTTCCAACACCATGGATACTTCCTTCTCCACAATCATGGAATTTTCTGGGAGATCATTCCTTTTCACACTCAAAATATCATAGGCTTTCTTTGGTACCAACTTCTGAGTGCGTTTAGGAACAATATGAACCTTATTCCCATTACTCTTTTCTAGAGTTCTCTAAAGAGAATTGGATTGACTATTCTTTTGCAAGTTAGTCTTTTTCCAATTGGGAGCATCGGATATTGTCTTCGTCTTTTCCTAAAGGTTGGATAGTTACAACTGTAATGACAAATCTAGTTACAACTTGTATGACGTTTATAGGCAAATCTATGTTTATCACAGCACTGATTCCTTTGCCTAAAGGTTGGATAGTTACAACCTGTAACGTTAAGGGGATTAGTCTTAACATATGATCTTGGTTTCACAACTCCTTGTGATGCCCAAACAAGAACATCATGAAGTTTATCATTCCTTATACGAAAACAACATCTCCTTTCCAGGTGACCTTTGTTTCCGCAATAATGACAAATATAAGGAACGTTCTTACCCGGATTCATGTGTGTTGTTTTTGGAGGTTAATATACTTTTCTCTTTCGAACCTTAACTGCCGGTGAAGGAATTTCGGTTTTTCCATCGGTGGAAACCTTTTGTTGAGAAGAATCACTAGCCCTGACGAATTTTACCTTTTTGCTAATACTTAGATCATGTATTCCCTTATAGCCCAATCCTCGTGTATCATGATGATTTTTACTTGCTCCTAGCATATGGTTAGTTTGCTTAAACTAGTATTGAACTTTTTCAAGTCGTCTTCCAACATCTTGATTTTATCAAGAGCAGCAGCTAAATCATCCTCAATGCGTTTTTCTCGAGAGAGCTAGATAAGCGCTTTCTTTGTCATTAAAAAAACTTTGTTGAGAGCTACACTTGGCTTTGGATTCATCAAGTTCTTCTTTCAACATGAAGAGATTTCTACGAAGATTTTCGCATTCAGAATTCTTTGAACGCACATCTTCTTCACGATCTTTAAGAAATGACTGGAGAATATTATACCCACAATCATAACCCTTAAAAAGTTTTTTCATCTTCTTGTTTTCTTGACAGAGATGAGTCAAAAACTCAGCCAAGCAGGATGTTGACACTTTATTCTTTATGAGATGGTCAAAAAGCTTGATATATTGTGAGACTTCCTCATCATCTTGTCCCTCATCTGAATCACTTTCATCCGAAAGATCATCCAATTGTTCATCTAGAGTTTCCCCGATTATACACAATTTGGACAATTGAGAGGAAGTGAGAGATTTCTCGGGAAAAACAAGGCTTTTAACCAAATCGAGAATGTTTCGAATCGGGGTGATGCTTTATCCGAGATATTATCATCCATAATTAGATCGATACAAACACATACTTATGAGGTCTTAAACGTGTTTGCCCGCTCTAATACCAATTGAAAAAGCGGTGGTACATCAACCACACCCAATATTTTGCTTAGCAATCTGTATGAGCAACTCCAATATAATTCCCAGAGAATCAACTAGAAAGTCGACTCAATCAATGGAAATATATCCAAGAGTTGTATTTGTTTCACAATGTAATCAAGAAATCAAATGAGATAGAAATCCGTTAGCCTCGATTATTATGTGAAACAACTTGAACGGTATTAAAGACCAATGTTCAAGTGTCAATCGTTTATATCAACAACCAAAGGTTGGATTATCTAATTGATTGAACTACGCACAACTCCGTGATATTTCTATTATATAACAAAATATAATGCGGAAAAGAAATAACATGCAGACGTAAATTTTATAAACGAGGAAACCTTAAAAGCGAAAAAAACCCAGGACCTAGTCCCGATTTGAATACCACACTATATTAAGCCGCTACGTATACACTAGAATACTCCAAGTTAACTTCGTGATCGAATGTAGTTGAGCCCTAACCAATCTCACACCCGATCAAGGTGTGATTCCGTTTCTTACATCTCTAAACCCCAAAGCAGGATTCTACGCACTTGATTCCCTTAGTCGATATCACCCACAACTAAGAGTTGCTACGTCCCAAATTCGTAGACTTGATAAACAAATCTTTCTCACACAGAAAATTCTATTGAATAAATAAATCTGTCTCCCATAGATAAACCTATGAGTTTTGTTCCATTTTTTGATAAATCAAGGTGAATAGAAACCAATTGATATACCGGACTTATATTCCTGAAGAATAGCCTAGAAATATCAATCACATCACAATAATCTTAATCTAATGGTAGCGAAATAAGATATTGTGGAATCACAAATGATGAGACGAAGATGTTTGTGACTACTTTTTGTCTTGCCTATCGGAGATTAAATCTTGAGCCGATCTTAGAGAAGATAATACTCAATCATGATAGAAAACAACAAGATCAGATCACGCAACTACAGAGAAAATAGTTGGGTCTGGCTTCACAATCCCAATGAAGTCTTCAAGTCGTTAACCTACAAGGTTTCGTGAAAAACCTAAGGTAAAAGGAGAATCGAATCTAGTCGCAACTAGTATCACACAGAAGTGTGGGGATTAGGTTTCCCGTTGCTAAAGTTCTCTTTATATAGTTGTTTATGGTGAAAACTATTTTACGGGGTTTTGGTAATTTGGGGTATGTGGATGAGAAATGAATCTAAACCCTAAAAAATACACCGCACGGGGAGTGCTTGTGATTCGAGAAGTCAATCTATACAACTCTGTCCTAAACCAAGAAATGGTCATTCCGGACTTCCTTCGGTCACAAAGTGAAGGAGATGGGGTTGATCTTAGGGAGGGAAGCGAAGAAGGTGTTGAGATTATGGACGTGTTGGCTATTTTATAACTTGTATCGAAAGTCGAGAAATGGCTTGCAGGATGTAAGCTATCGATTACCCGTGTTTGAATACGATTGTATAAACACTTGGTTTTTTGTCTTGTCTTGTCATTGGAAATAGGGAGGAGAACCTATTTATACAAGTCATTAAGCCTAACCCACGTCTCATGGGAAGTGGAGGAAGTGGAGTGATGGAGTTGTGGAGTTGTGTGTTAGTGTCACATGACCAGTCTTGCCTACTTCTCCCATCATCACTAACCGTCCTTGACTTCCTGACACGTTCTTGTGATGGCGTGTTGTGCGCTGCACGCTGTAAACCGCCATACCAATACCCCGGTAAGTATCCCCCAGTTTGGGACATGTTTGATGTCTCGAATGTGTGGATCGTGTGACCCACAGAAAGTGGCATGTGATGCTAGATTAAATAACTAAGTTATTTAGGAAGTAGATATTTATGAAATATCATGTGTATTCTATGCAGGTAACGCATCGAATATATTCAGCATGTGTGAAGCATCGCTGTTTTAAGGCTTAACGGATTAAGTCACGAATTTAAGCGTCTTAAAATAACATCAAATCCAGCCATCTTCGAGTGATTGTTTGGAGGCTATACAGGCAAGCCATGATTTGGCCGATCACCTCATGTGGAAGAGTGGCGGACGGTGATCATGGGGATGCCTCATTGGTCGCTTAACTCCTAACCAGGGTTGCTTAACTAAGCTGGTAGAGTTTGACGGACGAGATGATCTGTGACGCTCATGTGCGACCGTTGATGAAGTTTTAGGGTTTTGAAGAGGTGCGCAAGCATCACTATTCAGCTTGGTCGAATCCAAGCATGGGAGACGTTTTTGACAGGACCGACCGGGCATGCGTGTAGACGGCTTGCCGGTGTACACGTCCGTACCTCACTGTCCCATGAAAGTGTGATCTAAACCACTCAATTTTTCCAGCAAAGAGGAACGACTGTGATTGATTTGCGACAGAAATCCCATGCCGCAAAGGATTTGAAGACCGTACGTCATGCCTACTTTAGGCGCGCGTTTCGAGACGTCCAGCCATGGTTGGCCTTGGTCGATCAGTCGGGCGTGTAGATGGGCCTACAGTGATCCTGTTGACATGCTCGGGACCCTTTGAATCTATATCTACACCCTCCATCTATGCTTGCGAAGATAGACGCTCGTGATCGATTAACGACACATGTAATATGCCGCAAACCCTAATTAGGGTTTTGAATCTAGTCATGTGTACACGACTTCAACCTAACGGTTTGGCAGGCTATGCTCCTCCTTTGGGGAGGCCGACCATGAGGGGCTCACATTGGGTCGATGGTGAACATGGTGATACCTGACTGACGGTCCTAGGCAGCCGATCTAAGACATCCAAACATATTAGTGAAGTTGGATGGTCGTGATCAATTTGAGACCTTAGTGGAATTTCCTACGACCCTTTAAGCATTACGCTTAGGCCATACATTGGGAAAACACACGTTGCTCTATAGCTAGGTCGGAGAGATGGTCGACCATCTAGGTAGAGAGGGGGCCGTGGGTGTGCAATACAAGCTTGTCCGACCGGTTATGGGATAATCCACGTCGTCCAATCATGGTGTGAAGTTGGACGGCCGTGGCTGGTTTGAGACTTCCGTTGGCGGTCTTGTGCGCACAAGCTTTTCCAAGCTACTCCACACCAGTCTAACCATCCTACTTTAGGCAGGTGTTCGGTGGTTATTTGGGAGGCATGGTATGTATTCGACCGATAAGGGCATAAACGGGCCCGATGGTGGTCATTAAGGTGGTAGCCTTTGCTCCGCCGAGGATCGTCTAGGCTAGTTAAATCATGCGGCCAACTTGCGTGGTCGTGATTGTTTTCGAGACCGACATGGACACCCGGATGCTCGATCGTGCTAGTATAGCGCACCGAGAGATGTATGCTCAATCGGGCTAGTATAACACACCGAGAGATGTATGCTCAATCGGGCTAGGATAATACACCGAGAGTTGTAGCACAGACGGGTATTTCGTGCATGCCTTATTAGTGACACTTGGAGATTCGTGTTACTTCTTTGAGAGAAACACTCGGTCGTCATGCCGCACCAATAATGAGAGTTCAAGTAGAACATCACAGAAATACAAGGCTGGTCATGCATTAATTGATAATGCTATAAATTCATGGGATTGTTGCTACATGCTCCATTTTAGGTGAATTAGTAAAGTGAAGAAGTATTCATCACTTATCGGTGGCTTTATGCTTTTCAGGATATCAACGCATAATTTTCGCTTTTTACAATTTAACCCACCATCAACATTAAGTCCCCTACCTAGCGCATAATGGTTACACTATTGTGGGGGTAGGCATGAGATGGTGACAAATTTGTATACCGAAATGATTAGGCTAAAGTAAATACGCATTTACCGCATAGATAGATATCGTCAGTCTTTGTCCGAAGTCGGGTCAAACCCGATTAGGGTTGTGGAGGAAGCAGGACTTGGTCGGTGAGTAGGTTCCCTTTGGTTTCCTCCGTACATATCCGGACAGAGCTTGGACCATTTCTTGGAATGGGTGCGCTCCCTTCCATTATACGGCTTCTCTCAAATATATCCGATAAGTATTGTTGATTATTATCCCGAATTAGTGACCTTTATAGGTGGCAAGTGAAGACTCCTTTTCTCCCACGGGATTCTCAGGCTCGTGAAATATAAAGAAAATTCTAAGGATTCCTCTTATCATTTTCTTCTATATTCCAGGTACTGCTCTGCGCTTATCCGATCTTCTGATTGATCGATGATGATAATTTTTTCTTTGTGTAACCATAACTTCTTCATCTTCGCAGTTTATCATGGAAGTGGTTGGTGATGATCACTCTGTAACTTCTCCAGAAAAAAGTTTTGAAGTCAACAAGCCTGAGGAGGCCGGTATACATGAAGAGGTAATGGCTAAAATTGATCTCCCACTCCGCGAAGTCGGTCGTGATATACAAGGGATGTCCATTCTACACCTGCGTATTTCCAGGGGACGTATTTGTGCCCTTTCAGCTGCGATCGACATGGAGGAGCAATGGAGACGCGATGAAGCGTTGTGAGTACCAACGAGCGCAAGAGCTAAGAGGTTTACAACACGGTTAAAGAGGCGGAGGGTTGAACACAAACGACCTCTTGGTGAAGATAAATGTGATTATCCAATCCACGATGGCGTGATAATCCTCGATTCTAACACAAATGAACCTGAGCGTCTGAAAGTGACCAACACAATTCCAACGCTGCCGTGGTCTTTGAGGAAGATATGGAAGTTGTCTCTGTTGATGCTGTTGAGGCGGATAGCATCGCTGCAGAAATATCCGAAGTGGAAGGCGAGTCGATCCATAGAAAGAAGTAGTAGAGGTCCACGATGGCGATGGTGTTGAAGAAGGCTCCGGTGGTGGTGGAGACACAACCAATCTTCTTGACGACTAAATCTTCCCTGTTCTTTCTTTTTTTTCTTCTTTTCTGGGCTTTCTTGTGATTTGTGAACATTCTCCTTGCACTCGGTGGCGGCTGAGTTTAAGGTATTTTTTGCTTGCTTGATTGAATAAAGGTTTTACATTGTTTTTTTTTTTTTTTTTATGTAAACCTCTCAACATGTCTATATCAAATGTGATCATATGTTGTTCTTGCAATGAAAAAAGGGAATACCATGATGAAATACCACGGACTGTCTATACTCCCGACGCGAGATCCGTGCTCTGGTCTTCTTTGGGTAAATGGTGGTTTAGACTGACTTAATTTTGTGTCTCCCTTTAGGAGGTAAAGAAGTTCCTAGATGGAAATAATATTTCAATTAATTTGAAAATTGAAAGTTGGAACCTAATTATGAATGCAAGTATCGCAATCATTTTCGGAGGAATTACAAATATGGCATGAAAAGGTAATTGTAAAAGAAGCACGCTGGAAGAATTAGCACAACGTTTTAAAGTGTGGAGGACGGTGGAAAGTGGTAGCACAACGTCTTAAGTTCGTTAGGGTTTGAGCCATCATGAGTGAATTGTTACGTCTTCCGGTTTGTCGGCGTTGATGATCTGCAAAGTATCCACCCAGGATAACATCCGCTACAGTGCACGGTTCATCCTCCCTATCGGTGGGTGAGTTAGGTGGAGTGGTCACTTTCACCGTCATGCTCCCAACCTTGAATGCGGTCGTCTTCGTCACCGGATATCCACTTCCAAATGGGTTTGGGCGTGCGAGACACTGGACCTTGGCCTTATAGTCTTTGACCAAGACAACCTCGAAGCTCTTGATAAAAATTTTGAAGGGACTGGCTTCCCATTCACATATCCTAGCCGGGGTTGGTTTGTTGGTTGGAGCCGATCCCAGGACTTATCAGAGTGAGGAGTGATTGGTTGCAAGATGGGTTGCGTGATGAGACTTACTTGAGCTCGGAACCTCTTAATGTATGCTGATGGGCTCTCTCCAGGAAGTTTTGTCACATTGGCATACATTGCGGAGTGCGGTAACATACAATCTTCGAGTCCAGACGGCTTGTTAGAGATCCTTTCGGGTGTCGTAGCTGGTAGAGGGAAAACTCCCAGTGTTGCCTTGTTGTCGTGTATCCAAGAGCGTCATAGGACCATGTCTTAATTGGGATGTTCTTTGACTATGTAGAACTTTGCTTACGTTAGGGCGTCTCCCAATTTGAATTCAAGATCGATGTATCCATATGCATCTGCAAGTTCTCCCTCTGGATTCTTAATCACAGTTGGGCTGCGAGTAGCTTCCTGCTTTGAAATCCTTGCTGCTTTCAAAGTCTTGACAATGATGACGTTGAACTCAAAGGCCATATCAATCAATGTGCTATCGAACTCGACATCCTTCAAACGAGTGACGGTTAAGAGTCCCCGGTTTCCCTTGCTTGCATCTTCCAAGAAGACTCGATGTTTCAAGACCGCTTCCTTACTGAGGAAAACGCCTGCCTGAGACAACGCGGTTAAGGGATGCAAATATATCTTGACGCTGCGCCTTGGAAAAATATAAGATCTCGCACAAACGCTCCATCATAGATTGTACTGTCTTGCGAACAGAATCCCCGGAAATCATGCAGTTCCTGATAGGGAGAGGATCTCTATGAACACCTTCTTTTCCAAGCTGGAGTTCTTCTGCTTCTATCTTTTTTCGAAGATTTGTTTCGGCATGTTGCGCCTCCTTGGTCGGATGATGGACAAACCTATGGTAGCGGCATTACTTGGGGTCCGCCATGTCTTTCTCGGTTAGCTTAATCGTCGATAGAGGAAGCTTGATAGCATCGTCTTGAATCCATGCCTCCAAAAGTTCCATTACTTCAGTTATGAGGAATGGGAAGCCTTCATATTCGGTGTCTTGTGTAGAAGTCTTGCCCACTCCCTTTTGAGAAGAAGTCGTGTGTCTTTGGATCCGCACGCTTGGGTTGTTATTCCGTTCTTTGAAGCTTTCCTTTTTCCTCCTTCGCCTACCACGCTCACAGAAGGACCAGTGTTGTATTGCTTGTTTGTGAGACACCTGCTTCCTCGACTCTCATGTATATCTTTGTTTCTAACAACCATGGTTCTCTCTATCAATGTTGGGGTAGTTGTGGCTGAACGCTTGGCAGCTTCATGGAGTTCGGAGAACGTCTGAAATCCTAGATTCTCTAGTAAAGCGCGGTATATGGGTGTTTATGGGTAAAAATCGTTTCTGCCGATTTCGGTAAATTCGGTAGGTGAGTGAGAAACTGGTTCAAACCCTAAACAAATGTGCTGCACGTGAGCACTTTATAGATTCGAGAGATCAATCTGTACAAGTCCTGCCTAAACCAAGAAATGGACGTTCCAGACTTGCTTGGCCACAAAGTGGAGGAGAAGGGTTGATTTGGGGAGGGAAGCCAAGAAAGGTGTTGAGACCGAGAATAGTGGGGAGAGTTGTGTCTCGACTTGTATCAGAAAGTAGAAGCTTCGGAAGCTTGCAAGAGATGAAAGCTTTTTGGAGAGCTTGCAAAGTTGCCATTTCTGAGAGTGTAATATTTTTCTCCTGACCGAGACTTGTTGTCTGGTGGAAATAGGTAAGACCTATTTATACAAGTCGAGATTGAAACGCACTGGCCTCATGAAGGAAGAGAATAAAGGGTGAAATAATGGGAGGAGGTGGTAACCGCAAGGTGTTTATGGGTGAAAACGTTTTCACCATTATTTCCTCATTTATTTGACCGCTTTATTCCTTTTCACGCTTTCTTAATGTGAGCGTAGTGTACGCCGCAAGTCGTGACCACCAAACCAAAACCCCGGAAAACATCCCCGGTTTGTGTTGATATCTCGAGTGTTGGTTGCACCTTGAGTGCAAGTGGCGCCGCTAGTGGCGCGTGTGGCATGTGTCATTGGCATGTGCGGAGTGCCCTTGTTGCGGGTTGTACTTCGAGCGCAAGTGGCAATGCCGGAGCTGCTAGTGGCGTGCGTGTCATGTGCCAATGGCATGTGCGGAATGCCATGGTGGTAGGTTGTACGTTGAGTGTAAGTGGCAATGCCAGAGCTGCTAGTGGCGTGTGTGGCATGTGCAAATGGCATGTGCGGAATGCCTTGGTGGTAGGTTGTACGTTGAGTGTAAGTGGCAATGCCAGAGCTGCTAGTGGCGTGTGTGGCATGTGCCAATGGCATGTGCGGAATGCCTTGGTGGTAGGTTGCATGGTTTGCAAATTAGGCTACCAGCGTGGTTTTTGGCGTGTGCCGGTGGCGCGACGGCCGAATTGTCCTAGGTTGCACGGCTTGCAAGTTAGGCTACCGGCGCGCATTAGGGCCACGGCTAGGTGATGAAGGCTACCAGAGCGTGTTGGCATGTGCCAATGGCATGCGTGGTCGTTAGGGCCGTGGCCTTGGTAGGAAAAGCTACCAGCGAGCATGTTGGCATGTGCCAATGGCATGCGTGGGCCGTGGCCTTGGTAGGAAAAGCTACCAGCGAGCATGTTGGCATGTGCCAATGGCATGCGTGGCCGTTAGGGCCGTGGCCTTGGTAATAAAAGCTACCAACGAGCATGTTGGCATGTGCCAATGACATGCGTGGCCGTTAGGGCCGTGGCCTTGGTAGGAAAGGCTACCAGCGAGGATGTTGGCATGCGTGGCCGTTAGGGCCGTGGCCTTGGTAGGAAAGGCTACCAGCGAGCATGTTGGCATGTGCCAATGGCATGCGTGGCCGTTAGGCCGTGGCCTTGGTAGGAAAAGCTACCGGCGAGCATGTTGACATGTGCCAATGGCATGCGTGGCCGTTAGGGTCGTGGCCTTGGTAAGAAAAGCTACCAATGAGCATGTTGGCATGTGCCAATGGCATGCATGGCCGTTAGGGCCGTGGCCTTGTAGGAAAGGCTACCAGGCGAGCATGTTGGCATGTGCCAATGGCATGCGTGGCCGTTAGGGCCGTGGCCTTGTAGGAAAAGCTACCAATGAGCATGTTGGCATGTGCCAATGGCATGCGTGGCCGACTTGGCCTAGGTTGCATGGTTCGTAAGCCTAGGCGCGGGCGCCATTTTGGCATGGCGCGGCTAGGGCTAAGACAGAGTGCTTGGCTTGGCGTAACGTGACTAGCGTAGCTCGGACCAAGGCAGAGTGCGTTTGTCATGGCGCAACTAGGTCGGGCTAAATGTGGCTTGGCATGATTTGCCATTTACATGGAGGTGAATTAGGGTTTTGTTCGTTGTAACCCTAAATTGAAAAAATACCCCCTATTAAATACTGACTACATGCCTTAAATGTCCTAATAAATGTGTCACTGGTGACATTAGGTTATTTTAGGGTTTTACGAGTTTGCCGTTTGTTTAAAAACCACCATCAACATTAAGTCCCCTGCTTAGCTCGGAACATGGGCTTTGTTGCGAGGTAAGCATAAGATGGTGACAAACTATCAACAACAAACCATAAAAAGAATTGAGGAGGCTTGTCTGACCTTTTATAAATAGGATTTGGAATCCTTGCCTCTGGTAGTTTTGCACAAATCGGGAGGCTGGCACAATTGGTGGGGCCGGTGCAGCTTGGGTGACATTGGGAAGTCGGCGTGAGTTGGGGAACTGAGTTTGCTAGCTGGTGGGACCGGCGCAAGGTGTGGAAGCTGTGCGTGCTTGCAGGCGTGACTTGGGCGGTCATTGGGAAGTTGGTGCAATTGGTGGGGCCGGTGCAACTTGGGCGACGCCTGGGAACTGAGCGTGCTAGCTGGTGGGACCGGCGTAAGGTGTGGAAGCTGTGCGTACTTGCAGGCGTGACTTGGGCGGTCATTGGGAAGTCGGTGCAATTGGTAGGGCCGGTGCAGCTTGGGCGACGTTGGGAAGTTGGGCGCCCTTGTGGGCCCGTTTCTTACACACACGATTTTGGTAAAGGGAAATCCTTCCCTATTTCAGAATCTTCACGCCTATATATATAAAGTCCTTTTCTCCCATCTTGCACTTTCATCTTTGCATCCTTTCCCACTAGCGGCGAGTCACAAAGAAAACCACTTCCGTGTATGTCTTCCAAGATTTCTCTTGTTTCCCTTTTATGTAGGTGTAAATCCTAAGAGTAAGCGTTTTTCTTTATATATTGCGCATATAATTTCTTGGCGTGTCTCTTGTAGAAAATATTGTATGTATGCAACCAAGGGAAATACCGCATATATTATTCGAACCCGTAGGAAAGTGCTCCATATATTATTTTGAACCCGAAGAAGGTTACTGCAGACGCACTTGAGCCCGTAAAAATACCGCGTATATAATTTTGAACTCAAGAAAATATCGTGTGGAGTCTTGAACCCGTAGAGAATACTGTACATGAATCCCGAAGAAGAATACTCAGTATATATATGCTCCATATGACTTCAACCCATAGAAATATTGTATATATGATTTTTCGGCCCTGAAAGAAATATCTGCGCGTGCGATTTGAACCCGTAGAAAATGCTCCATATATAATTTTGAATGCGAAGAAGGATACTGTAGACACACTTGAACCCGTATAAAATACCGCGTATATAGTCTTGAACTCAAGAAAATACTGCGTATATAGTCTTGAACCCGAAGAAAATATCTGCGTATACGGTCTTGAACCCGAAGAAAATATCACGTGTGCAGTTTTGAACCCGTAGAGAATACGCCTTTTTTTTTTTTTTTTTTTTTTGTATTTCGAGTTTTCTTTTGTCTGCCGGTTATGTGTCGTGAGATAATTTTTTTTTTTTTTTTTTTGTGTGCAGATATCTTGTTACTAAGTTGTTATTAAGAAATCCGACAAGATGTTACCTGAACAAAATTTCGCCTCATCGAAGGATGTCCATAATTCCAAACCAAACACGGATGATGAATTCTTCGCCAAAAAACTTGTGGCTGGAAAAATCACCTGTGTTTCGTGCCTATTTTGTTAACCGGTGGTGAAGATGAAAAGAAGACACGTTTGGTTCGCCCAGAGAACACCATACGGTTCTGTCTTCATAAAGGGGTATATTCCTCTTCCAAAATTGATTTTAGGATGTGTCAAAGCCCATTGCGTTCTTTTGATAGATGGGTCGAGTTCATGGTGAGTAAGGAGCACATAAACACCAACCTGACTCGAGCGCAGATTATTGATCTTTGTCGAGCTTGAAGAAACCTCCAGATTAGGAAGGATATCCCGGGCTTGGTTGCTTTCATCTCCAGATGGTGTTCGGACACCCATACAATCATATGTAGATGGGGTGAGATAACTTTCTCCTTGGAGAGTGTGGCTCTCTTGCTGAATCTTCCGGTAACTGGGAATCTTAAAATCCAATTATCTGAAAGCGAGGTGAAGATGCGGGATGACCTTGCCGCTAAGTTGGGAGATTACGCTCGAAAAGACTCCACTGCGAAGTCGAAGGATTCTGTCCGGAAAGAGGATGAAAGGTGTTTTTATAGCTGGTGGATGTCTCAATGGTTTCCGGATGAGCTGGAACCTGAACAGAAAATCAATGATCTTCATGTTGCAGCATTTTTGGCTCTCTGGTTGTCTAGAGACATTTTTGATGACGGTTTTGGCAAGAAGGAAATAAGACTTTGAGTTGCTAGTGATTCTTTGTGAAGTTAGCAAAGGTGAAGTTCTTCCCATTGGCAAGCTATTCCTCGGTTCCCCGTATGTGCATCCGGATCACCTAGTTGCGTAACATGAAGTTTCGAATGGTTTTCATGAAAGTGAATTCATATGTGCACGTTGCTTTTCTGCAAGTCTGGCTATGGGAGCACTTTGAGAAGTATGCTCCGAAATCGATGCCTTCGATTCCCGCGAGTTGGGGGGGTTCCCGAATTCTTCGATGGGTGAATAGGCGTCCAAAGGTTGGCATGAGCTTGGTTAGTCTTCTTGACAAGTCGTATGAAATCAGTTTTCGCCCTATGGGAGCCTGGTCCATAGGTCGGTGACTCAAATTGACACCTTTGCTTCGCTCCGATCATGTCTTTGTCTTTTGATGGAGATTTGAGCGTTGGTGAAAACTTGTTTATTCAAAGCTGCATGTACGGTTATATGCCGTCTTTCTTCATGGGGTCCTTCCAGATAGCTGCCTATAATATCGACCGTGTTGTTCGTCACATGGGTTTCGATCAAGGGGTGCCTCTTGCTTACCAACCGGTGATCCCTAAGGATTCATTGCATGCCGCCCTTAATGCCAGTGCCCTTGAGCCGGTATCCGCCTTCCCTTCTTTCAAACGGGAAGAGTAACATCGACGACCTTGGCTATAATGAGTTTCAGTGCGACGAGTTTATTATGATCCAAGATTTTGTGAATAACGTGGTGGAGAACGTTCGTTGTAAACCTTCCCAGCAGTTTTGAAGAAGTATCCAATGTTGAGAGATCTCAAGCGAAAGTTGCCTAGCAACTCGAAAAGTCCCTGTGCCAAGGAACGGAGAACGAAGAATCGTGCGGCAGGTTCCTGAGACGGTTTCAAAAGATCCTCCCGCAGCTCTCGTGTCTTTCAGTTCTTCCAATAACCTGTATGTGTCGCCTCTTCATTGGTTTGTCTCAAAACACGTGAATTTCTCAAATGAAAACATGTGTCTTGTTTCTTCCAGTGGCTTGAGAGTGTCAATGCTTTCGCTGCCCTTGCACGTTGCCAGGAGACGTCAATTTCTTCAAAGAATTCCAGCAGCACTGAGCCTTCTCATAGCGTTGATGAGTCAGAGAAAGAAGAAAGTTCGACAAGTGAGAGTGATTCTCCTGGCAAGACTGGGTTCTTTTTCGGGAAGTGGTTTGGTGAGTTTCGCGCTTCTTTTCTTTTCTTCGTTTGCTTTCTTCTTTTGAAAAATGTCTAACTCAAGTTCGCATGAGGAACGGTTCGGAGGATGATTCTGGGTAGAGCCACACGAAAACTTGCCTTTGGTGACCACCGGTGACTTGGAGATGGGTGTTAGCCAATTGCCGGGCACAGATGTGGTTCAAAATGTGGATGATTCTCTGATGGTTGCTGCCGTAGACATGGAAAAAGACACTCTGCGAGTCGTGAGGCTAGGTGCAGGCGCCATTTTTGATCCCCCGTACTTGGTTCCTTATCTCGGTCATATCTTGGTTGGCGGCTTCAACGTGCCGGCTAAGCATGAGGCGTTGTACACTGAATCTGGGAGAAGTACGGACATATGGCCACAACCAAGAAAGTCACTAGTCGATTTGCTGGTTAAGCGTGTGGAAGAGGCTTTATCTTCCATCGAGGATATGCGTGAGGTGATTTGGTCACACCATTTCTCAAGACGTTATTGCCGGCGGGAGCACCATCGCGACGTGTGCGTAGAAAAGGAGTTCAACACTTCGTGGTTTGTCGAAGGCCTTGCTGAGATCCAAAAGTTGAAACATGCAGCAATCGAAAGCCTTTCCGCCAAGGAGATTGCACGACAAGAGGTGGAACTCGAAAAGCTTTCCAAGATGTTGACTATGAAGAGAGCGGCTCTTGAAGATGCAAAGTTGACTTTCTCCAAGAAGAGCAGACTTGTTGGATGATTTTCCTTGAATGTTTCTCTCGTTAAACTTTCATTTAGGTTCTTCTTCTCTTTTTTTTTTTGAAAGACATATTGGATGTCCGGTTCAAAGTTTGATCGGTTTTGGTAGACATTTTGGTAGCTTTTGAGGATATTGGATTATTTCGGGATGAATGGTTTTGATAATATGACTCGATTATGTTTTGGGAAAGGAATATTGCTTTTATGAAAGTGTGTGCTAGCAATAGGCACAAGACGCAAAGAGTATGACGGTTTTATTAAGAACCTAAAAACAGATCGTTTATTTTGCCCAATCTAAATTTACTCACTTGCAAACACGCTCTCTCCAAGTAAAAGGCGGCTTTGCTTTGGTAGCATCGCGATTAGTCCCCAATTGCTTTGTGGTAGCGTCTTCAGCGAGTCCCCGGTTTTGGTGTAGTTTTAACAACCGATAACCGGGTTGTCGGGCGGCATTGAGTCGGATCGAGTCGCAAGTCCCCAATCACGGGTAGCATCTTCAACGAGTCCCCGGCGGGTGTAGTTTTACAACTGGTAACGGGGTCGTCTCCGGCGATTGAGTCGGATTGAGTCGCCTTCCCCTACCATCTTGACATCCGGGGTCGAAGAACGAGATCGATGGTCGACATTGTAGCCGATAGATCAATCCTCCCATTTTGTGGTCGCCAATTGTTTATGGGTAAAAATCGTTTCGCCGATTTCGGTAAATTCGGTAGGTGAGTGAGAAACTGGTTCAAACCCTAAACAAATGTGCTGCACGTAAGCACTTTATAGATTCGAGAGATCAATCATGCAAGTCCGACCTAAACCAAGAAATGGCCGTTCAGAGACTTGTTTCGGTCACAAAGTGGAGGAGAAGGGTTGATTTGGGGAGGGAAGCCAAGAAAGGTGTTGAGACCGAGAATAGTGCGGGAGAGTAGTGTCTCGACTTGTATCGAAAAGTGGAAGCACGGAAGCTTGCAAGAGATGAAAGCTTTTGGAGAGCTTGCAAAGTTGCCTTTTCTCGAGAGTGTAATATTTTTCTCCGACCGAGACTTGTTGTCTGGTGGAAATAGGTAAGACCTATTTATACAAGTCGAGATTGAAACGTACCCTTGCCTCATGAAGGAAGAGAGTAAAGGGTGAAATAATGGGAGGAGGTGGTAACCGCAAGGTGTTTATGGGTGAAAACATTTTCACCATTATTTCCTCATTTATTTGACCGCTTTATTCCTTTTCACGCTTTCTTAATGTGAGCGTAGTGTACGCTGCAAGTCGTGACCGCCAAACCAAAACCCCGGAAAGCATCCCCAGCTTGTGTTGATATCTCGAGTGTTGGTTGCACCTTGAGTGCAAGTGGCGCTGCTAGTGGCGCGTGTGGCATGTGTCATTGGCATGTGCGGAGTGCCCTTGTTGCGGGTTGTACTGAGCGCAAGTGGCAATGCCGTGAGCTTCTAGTGGCGTGCGTGTCATGTGCCAATGGCATGTGCGGAATGCCTTGGTGGTAGTCAGACACGTTGAGTGTAAGTGGCAATGCCAGAGCTGCTAGTGGCGTGTGTGGCATGTGCAAATGGCATGTGCGGAATGCCTTGGTGGTAGGATGTACGTTGATTGTAAGTGGCAATGCTAGAGCTGATAGTGGCGTGTGTGGCATGTGCCAATAGCATGTGCGGAATGCCTTGGTGGTAGGTTGCATGGTTTGCAAATTAGGCTACCAGCGTGGGTTTTGGCGTGTGCCAGTGGCGCGTACGGTCGAATTAGCCTAGGTTGCACGGCTTGCAAGTTAGGCTACCAACGCGCATTAGGGCCACGGCTAGGTGATGAAGGCTACCAGTGAGCGTGTTGGCATGTGCCAATGGCATGCGTGGCCGTTAGGGCCGTGGCCTTGGTAGGAAAAGCTACCATCGAGCATGTTGGCATGTGCCAATGGCATGCGTGACCGTCGGGGCCGTGGCCTTGGTAAGAAAAGCTACCAGCGAGCATGTTGGCATGTGCCAATGGCATGCGTGGTCGTTAGGGCCGTGGACTTGGTAGGAAAGGCTACCAGCGAGCATGTTGGCATGTGCCAATGGCATGCGTGGTCGTTAGGGCCGTGGCCTTGGTAGGAAAGGCTACCAGCGAGCATGTTGGCATGTGCCAATGTCATGCGTGGCCGTTAGGGCCGTGGCCTTGGTAGGAAAAGCTACCAGCGAGCATGTTGGCATGTACCAATGGCATGCGTAGCCGTTAGGGCCGTGGCCTTGGTAGGAAAAGCTACCAGCGAGCATGTTGGCATGTGCCAATGGCATGCGTGGCCGTTAGGGCCATGGCCTTGGTAATAAAAAAGCTACCAATGAGCATGTTGGCATGTGCCAATGGCATGCGTGCCCGTTAGGGCCGTGGCCTTGGTAAGAAAAGCTACCAGCGAGCATGTTGGCATGTGCCAATGGCATGCGTGGATGTTAGGGCCGTGAACTTGGTAGGAAAGGCTACCAGCGAGCATGTTGGCATGTGCCAATGGCATGCGTGGCCGTTAGGGCCGTGGCCTTGGTAGGAAAGGCTACCAAATGAGCATGTTGGCATGTGCCAATGGCATGTGTGGCCGTTAGGGCCGTAGCCTTGGTAGGAAAAGCTACCAGCGAGCATGTTGGCATGTGCCAATGGCATGCGTGGCCGACTTGGCCTAGGTTGCATGGTTTGTAAGCCTTGGCGCGGGCGCCATTTTGGCATGGCACGGCTAGGGCCAAGCCAGAGTGCTTGGCTTGGCGTGATGTGACTAGCGTAGCTAGGACCAAGGCAGAGTGCGTTTGGCATGGCGCATGACTAGCTCGGGCTAAATGTGGCTTGGCATGATTTGCCATTGGCATGGAGGTGAATTAGGGTTTTGTTCGTTGTAACCCTAATTTGAAAAAATACCCCCTATTAAATACTGACTACATGCCTTAAATGTCCTAATAAATGTGTCACTGGTGACATTAGGTTATTTTAGGGTTTTACGAGTTTGCCCTTTGTTTAAAAACCACCATCAACAATGGGTATCATCCCGTTGATGCACAACTCCACCAACCGACGTTCGGTGACGCTCGGATCATGAAAATCTAGTGCTTGAGTTTTGAATCTCTTAACGAAGTCGTTCGGATGCTCGTTGTTCCATTCGAGAGACGCTCCCTAGATCTGAAAAGGTGATATGCTCAGATACGAAGAAATACTTCCTGTAGAAAGCATTGACCATCTCGCCCAAACTGGATATGCTGTTAGGTGCGATGTTGTTGTACCAGGTGTACGCCCTTCCCGTAAGTGACTTCGAGAACTCTTTCAAAGTGAGAACATGATTTTACTCATGCTCCCCAAGGATTCCAAAATCGAGAGATGTGTTCACGAGCGATACCAGTACCATCGTAGAGGGAGGCGAGGATAGGTGTATCCTCTTGGAAGATGGATTCGTTGCACATCTTGAGGGTACGACAGCTGATGATGGGGTATGCATCCATCAGATTTCCTTTGCCTCGGTTTTGTATAAGTCATTCCAGGTACTCAGTGTGATGAAGTTGGATGCATGGTACCTTCCCCTTGGGCGTTCAGGAGCAACACGAGCTTCTTCACTCATGTGGGTCCGAGTGGAAATGCATGCTCCGGGTGTATTGAAGGCATCCCTTATTGGCTCCAAGGGTTGCCGTGAATCCTGTGACAATCGTTCAGTTAAGGTTTTGAGGAAAGTGAGTACCTCTTTCTGAGTTGCATCCATATCCGTTTGAGTCTTAGCAAGAATTTCCTTCCTCTCCATCAAGTCTGCGATGGTAATGGGAGATGGTCCTCCTCTTGTCCCTCTGGCTCCTCGTCCTGATGAAGGAATGAAAGTTGTTGTTCTGGTGATCATCGGAGGTGTTACACTTGAGGAGATGCCGGGATTCGCGGCTGCTCTGGCTCTGGTGATAGGAATCGTTACACTTACTAGAACACCTCCTGCTCCGCTGGCATTGGTGGTAGAAGAGACGGCTCCACGAGATGTATTGACCATAGTAGCTCCACTGAAAGGTACATAAATACTGAGAGTGTTATCTGCACTAGCTCCATCAGAATTGATTCTTGATCCTGACCTAAGTACTACCATCTTGAAACAGATTGATGATTGAATTGAATATAAGATCTACCCCTTCGAAATTGACCAAACTGAATTAGATTTTGAAGGAATTGACTTTACAACCGAGAGATTAACCTCCCACTGTGGTCGCCAATTGTTTATGGGTGAAAACTATTTCGCCGATTTTGGTAATTTGGGTAGTGTAGATGAGAAATGAATCTAAACCCTAAACAAATGCACAGGAGTGCTTGTGATTCAAGAAGTCAATTTGTACAACTCTGGCCTAAACCAAGAAATGGTCGTTCCAGACTTGCTTCGGTCACAAAGTGAAGGAGATGTGGTTGATCTTAGGGAGGGCAGCGAAGAAGATGTTGAGATTATGGAGGTGTTGGATTTTTTATGACTTGTATCAGAAAGCTGAACTGGCTTGCAGGATGTAAGCTATCAGTTATGGTGTTTGAATACGATTGTATCAACACTTGGTTTTCTGTCTTGTCTTGTCTTTGGAAATAGGGAGGAGAACCTATTTATATAAGTCATTAAGCCTAACCCACGTCTCTCATGGGAAGTGGAGGAAATGGAGTTGTGGAGTAGCGGAGTTGTGTGTTAGTGTCACACGACCAGTCTTGCCCACTTCTCCCGTCATCACTAACCGTCCTTGACTTCCTGACACGTTCTTGTGATGGCGCGTTGTGCGCTGCACGCTGTAAACCGCTAGACAAATACCCCGGTAAGTATCCCCAGATTTGTGACACGTTTGATGTCACGAATGTGTGGATCAGGACCACGTAAAGTGGCATGGTGATCTTGGATTAAATAACTAAGTCATTTAGGAAGTCGATATTTATGAAATATCGTGTGTATTTTATGCGGAGTAGCGCATCGAATATATTCAGCATGTGTGAAGCATCCATGTTTTAAGGATTAACGGAATAAGTCACGAATTTAAGCATTTTAAAATAGCATCACGTCCAGCCATCTTCGAGTGATAGTTTGGAGGCTATACAGGCAAGCCCTGATTTGGCTGATCACCTCATGTGGAAGAGTGGTGGACGGTGATCATGGGGATGCCTCATTGGTCGCTAAACTCCTAACCAGGTCTGCTTAACCAAGCTGGTAGAGTTGGACGGACGAGATGATATGTGACGCTCATCTGCGACCGTTGATGAAGTTTTAGGGTTTTAAAGAGGTGCGCAAGCATCACTCTTCAGCTTGGTCGAATCCAAGCATGGGAGAAGTTTTTGACATGACCGGCTGAGCATGCGTGTAGACGGCTTGGCGGTGTACACGTCCGTACCTTCTTTGTCCCATGAAAATGTGATCTAAACCACTTAATTTGTCCGGCAAAGTGAAACGGATGTGATTGATTTGCGACAGAAATCCCATGCCGCAAAGGAGTTGAAGACCGCAAGTCATGCCTACTTCGGGCGTGCATTTAGAGATGTCCAGCCATGGTTAGCCTTGGTCGATCATTCAGGCGTGTAGATGGGCCCACGATGATCGTGTTGACATGCTCGGGACCCTTTAAATCTACATCTACATCCTCCATCTATGCTTGCGAAGATAGACGCTCGTGATCGATTAGCGACACATGTAATATGCCGCAAACCCTAATTAGGGTTTTGGATCGGTCGTGTGTACACGACTTCAACCTAACGGTTTGGTGAGGCTATGCTTCTCCTTTGGGGAGGCCGACCATGTGGGGCCCACATTGGGTCGGTGGTGAACATGGTGTTACCTGACTAACGGTCCTAGGCCTGATCTAAGCCATCTATACATGCTGGTGAAGTTGGATGGTCGTGATCAATTTGAGACCTTAGTGGAATTTCCTGCGACCCTTTAAGCATTACGCCGGCCATACTTTGGGAAAACACACGTTGCTCTATGGCTAGGTCAGGAGATGGTCGACTAGGCAGGTAGAGAGGGGGGCCGCCGGTGTGCAGTACAAGCTTGTCCGACCGGTCATGGGATAATCTACGCCGTCCAATCATGCCGGTGAAGTTGGACGGTCGTGGCTGGTTTTGAGACTGCCATTGGCAGTCTTGTGCGCACAAGCTTTTCCAAGCTGCTCCACACCAGTCTAACCATCCTACTGTAGGCTGGTGTTCGGTGGTTATTTGGGAGGCATGGTATGTATTCGACCGATCAGGACATAAACAGGCCTGCTGGTGGTCATTAAGGTGGTAGCTTGCTCCTGTTGAGGATCGTATAGGCTAGTTAAATCATGCGGCCAACTTGCGTGGTCGTGATTATTTCGAGGACCGACATGGACACCCGGATGCTCGATCGGGCTAGTATAGCACATCGAGAGATGTATGCTCAATCGGGCTAGTATAACACACCGAGAGATGTATGCTCAATCGGGCTAGTATAACACACCAAGAGTTGTAACCTATACGGGTATTTCGTGCATGCCTCATTAGTGACAACTGGAGATTCGTGTTACTCTGCTTAGAGCAACACTCAGTCGTCATTCCCCACCAATAATGAGAGTTCAGCAGGAACAACACAGGAAATACAAGGCTGGTCATGCATTAATTGATAATGTTATAAATTCATGGGATTGTTGCTACATGCTCCATTTTAGGTGAATTAGTAAAGTGGAGAAGTTCAGTGGCTTTATCCTTTGCAGGATGTCAGCGCATAATTTTGGCTTTTACAATTTTAGCCTTAAATGAAAATCCACCATCAACAATAATCTCCAAATCAGGGTTTGCAATCAATGTTACCTTGGTAACAAAGCATTCAATATTCACCGCTAGATGAAAACCTGATTAGACTCAAGCTAATATCTTTCAACCATTAGATCAAACTTATCTTGTTATACACAAATGAAATGTAACTTTATTTAGATATGAGTAACCGTACCTAAACGTGTACACCTTATTGGCTCAACAATAGTTAAACGAAGTTAGCCATATGAACACTTTCATATCAACCTCATTTATCTTAACCATAACTAGTTCAAATGACTCAAATGAAACTAGTTCTAGAGTTGCTCAATTGTTTATATTCTCATAGAAGTATACAAGACACAATTAAAGCAAAATCAATTTTGATTCACTTGAATCAAGTCATGAACATTATAGCCATGGTTTGCAAAAGATTGCATTCCTTATTATATAAATATATTAGTTCATGAACAAACTGATTTTAGAACATCATCCACTCAAGTATGCAAACGGGTACGCATACCTTAGTGGCTGGACTAAGTTTGGGTTCGCCAGTATGCGAATGTGTACGCATACCTCCAAACTCAGCAGAAATTGCCGGACCTAAACCTTACGCCAGTACGCGTACCGGTATGTGTACTGGGTACCCGGACTTTCATAAACCAACAGGTACACATAAAGGTATGCATACTATGGTTCCCGGACATGGATTGCATATATGCATTTACGCATACTATGCTTAAATCCAATTGTTCTAAAATCTCATTTCAATCATTGAAACATCCTTAGAAGACGACAATAGATGTCTCACACAAACTATTAGATTATAAGTAATTTTCAAGTGATCGAATGATCAATACGAAACATTTCGAGTCTACATCAAATGACTGTCTCACACAAATCATGTAAGATGTTACCAGGCGATTTTCACATGATCATATTTTGACTTTCATCAAGGATATAAGATGAACTTGGTTAAAGCGAAAGCTTACCAACACATATTTCGATAAATATGTAAGCGAATTAAACTCATCTCGAAATATCAAATGTGCATCATTGAAGTGTATATAGCTATACGACTTTTGTCTCAAATATGAGATAGAGTAGATACACTTTTGAGTGATAGATGAGTTCAATTCTCCACATACCTTTTGTCGATGAAGTTCCACAAGCTCCCCTTACTAGTTCTTCGTCTTCAATAGATGAACATCGTGAAGTCTAAGCTCAACTACACTTTATATCATAATCCGAGACTTAGCTATAAGTAGACTAGATATCAAGACTTATAGTTTTGGCAACTAAACTTGACAAACAAGCCAGAGATAGCAACGCTTGCGAGTTCGACCGAGCAGTGCTCTAACAAGAAGTTTTTTGGAAACACAAATGGTTTAGGGTTCAAAAGCAAAACTGTGAGCACAAACAACTCCTTTGTTCCAGCCGGTTTTAGAATAATGTATAATGAATGTTGTGATAAACAAGAAGCAAATAAGCAAAAGAAACAATCTTATCTGATTTTTTTTTTGTGGAAATTCAAATCATGTTCAAAGTAAGTGTAAGAAATTCAAGAGGAACAACAAAAGTGTACTTCAATGGTGTTTGTGTTATTTCTTTTCTGCATTATATTTGTTTATATAATTGAAATATCACAGGTTGTGAGTTCAATCAATTAGATAATATAACCTTTGGTTGTTGATGTAAATTGATTGACACTTGAACATTGGTCTTTGGTACCGTTCAAGTCGGATCTCATAATAATCAGGCTCACGGATTCACGTATGTTTGATTTGCTGATTACATTGTGAAACAGAGATATAAATCTAGATATATTTTCCTTGATTGAGTCTGACTGTCTAGTTGATTCTCATAGAATTATATTGGAGTCAGTCCATACAGATTGCCGAACGAACTATTGGGTGTGGTTGTTAGACCCCCGCTTTTTCACTAACCTATTAATCAAAAACAAGAAAATAAGATATATGTTTGTGGGTACTTTTGTATTACATTTCCTTGCAGTGAGGATATGGTTCTGTTTATGGGTAAAAACTGATTCTACTGGAAATGGTAAATTTGGGTAAGCCGCCGAGAAACGAATCTAAACCTTAAACAAATGCACTGCATGGGAGTAATTTAGATTCGACAGATTAATCTGTGCAATCCTGGCCTAAGCCAAGAAATGGTCATTCCAGTCTTGCTTCGGTCACAAAGTGATGAAGGAAAAAGGGTTGATCTTAGGGAAGGAAGCGAAGAAGGTGTTGAGATCAAAATATTGAATTTTGAAGGTGTAATCTTTCAGTTCTTTTTTATGTTTTCTTGAATACTTGTGTTGTTGTTAACCAAAAACTCTGTTTTCGGTGTGATTCGAACCCAGCACGTTGAGTGCGTTAGGTGAATGCTCCACCATTGTGACATGGTTTATGTCTTGAGTGTTTCGTGGAAAAATGTGCAAAAAGTTGCTGAGTGGGTCTAATGTGCAAGACCAATCGTACGCAAGCAAGGCGGCATAATGGCATAGTGGCGCCTGCATAGTGGCAAAGTGGCGCCTGCTAGTGGCACAATGGCAAAGTGGCGCCTGCTAGTGACACAATGGCAATGTGGCGCCTGTCAGTGGCGCAATGGCAATGTGGCGCCATCGGTGGCTAAGTGGCGAGGTGGTGCCTGCCCATGACGTAGCGACAAGGTGGCGCCAGCTATATCTAGGCAGGATAGCATTAAAACAAGAATTATATTCTGATCAGGATATCCCGGTTAGAATATGACTCCATTAATGATGAGGAGAGTATGAGCCAAATTGGACTCTTTTTAGGCCATTGATTAGCTTTAGTTAGAAAATTATTTTGGCCCTGCTAGGATTTAGCCATGGGTTTCCAGGATCCTAATACATCATACAGGGATTTATTACGGCGCGGGCCATGAACAAAAAGTGAGGTAACACGCGGCTGCGCTGTCATGACACATTGGCATATTACTGCCGCGGAATGGCATGGCCTGTCAATTGACATACTGGCGCGGTTTGGCCGGTTGGCTAGCCGACTGGCATGGCGCCTGCGATGATCACCAAGCGCGGTTTGGGATAGTTTGTAAGCGATCCCAACACTTTGGCATAGACTGCAGCAATGGTGTTGGCACGTTGCTTGCGGTGGCATGGTGATGCCTATTTGGGTACGTTGGGGAGAGGATAAACTTAATAAATCACGTGGCCAAATCATACGGCCGTGATTATTTTTTGGAGATTGGCTTGGGCCATCTAGATTAGGTTCCTAATGGAATTAGGTGAATCGACCAACCAGCTTCCAACTTTATTAAAAGTGTGTGTGGCGGGTTTTGAGCGATCTGATTTGTTGATGGGAGAGGGGCTGGCAAGAGAAGCATGGAGCATGGCCAACGGTCACAGGCGGCGCCATTTTGGAGAGGATTGGCCGGCTATGTGGCGTGGCCGCGCCTCTTTTGTCATTTCTCTTATTTTCCATAATTCCTCTTTTGTTTCTTGTTTTCTGGTAGGACTTTGCTTTTACTAGCTCCATGGTGGATCAGTTTCCTAGTTTACCTAGGTTTGGCCTCGACAATTAGGGTTGAGATATTTCACAAGGCGCAAAAGACCTATTTTTTGCAAATTAATTAGGCTGAAACTTGAATCTTTGAGCTATCACAAAATTGAACAAATTTAACAAATTCTGTGTGCTGACACAAAATTCTTTTATTCTCAGAGAGAGATAGCGCGTCTTCTGATTGAGCATTTTCATGCAGACCTTAATTTTGATATTTCGGGAAATTCATGCTACTCAGCTGCGAGTGAACACTAATTGTCATGTCATACCAATACTAACTTTTCATCTGGGGAACATAGCATAGGAAAATACTCAATAAACCATACACTAATAAGTAATGTAGGCGAGATTTTACAGAATGTTTGGGATTGTTTCTACATGCACCATTCTGGATAAATTTTATATACATATACTGAATTCCTCAATACATATGTAAGTAAAGAGGTTGGGCACTCATCACTTTTAAATGGCTCTATCTCTTTGCAGAATGACGTCGCATTAAATACAGGGTTTTATAATTTTATCCCTGAACTAAAATCCACCATCAACATTAAGTCCCATGCTTAGCATATAATAGTGACATTGTTCCTGGGTAAGCAGTAGATGGTGACAGTCAAGATTAAAATTGAAAAGATAAAGCATGTAGATATTACCAGGAAAATTCTAATCTTCCTTCATCAACGGGACCGCGTGGCAAGTGGTGTTCGTAGTAGCGTGTTGCTAGCTCGGCTATGGAGCATGAGTGTTATTGGCCCAGCTATCTATTCCCGTTAATGGATCAAGAAGGAATCTTTCTTCTGGAAACTTTGTTCGTACAAAAAGGGGTATCAACCCATTTTCGTTTTTATCGCTCGTCGATCTGGCTCCATGCTTTCGTCTGCAGTAGCCGGCTCCTCTTCGTCACTATCAGTATCTCCATCACGAGCGTGCCAAACATCGGCAGCAAGGTGAGTACATCATGTTCTCGTCTTTTAGTTGTGAGTGTAATATCCATGAGTAGTTGATCAACTTGGATATTTAGCTCGGTGTGAATAACGTTCTTTGTTAGCAGCGGCAAATCGAGCATCAATGGCAACAAAGCAATCTCCAATAGTTATAATCAGCAACAAGGCAAGCCAGGAGAACCCAAGGTAGGTGTTTTTTTATTTTTTGCACATGTATCTAACAGTACCATCGATCTTATCCATAATATGTAATAAGGTTATGTCTCCAGAAGAACGAGTATCTAACCTCTCCCGTGGGTTTCCAAATTTTATCAAACTCCACTGCACTCTTGGGATGGATGGATGAAATTTTCAGCAATGATCATGTCAGGTCTAATCTTGGAGACTGTAGCTACGTTGTTGATCCGTCCTTGACTTTAAGTTATTTGGTGTCCTGGACTGCTGAGCCGGTGTCTGGAAGGCTTATTCTTGCCTTCCTGATTGCGATGATGATATGCTGTGGATGCTTGTACGGTCGAAATCTTCCGGAGCCGTTGGGTGACGTAGACGAGCTGAGAGGCGTTCCGTTGCGCGACGTGCTGCTATCAAGTCTTCAAGGACTTCATTCCAAACGACATCCTTTGAACCATCTTCTGAATCTTGGACTGTTGTATCGAATGGGATGCGATGAGCAATCCCCAGTTACACTTATGTATGGTCATAGATCCGATGGCGTGGACGGATATGTGAATATCTCTGCGGGGTGCTTTTGGAGTCTTTGGTGCACGTGTACAGTTTCATGTTGAGAAATTCATGCGACTTGTAAAGCTTCGACAGTGACGATGTTGACATCAGATATAACCTGGTTGAGAGAAGTGAAGGCATCCCATGCTGGTGATCTCAATGTATAATTATCCCGAGCCTATTTTCTCATGGAAGATGTGCTTCTACTGCATTCGCTGGTAAGGTGGTGACTGCGTCTAAACTTCCAAACCTGAAGGAGGATTCAGTCCCCAAGTGTAGCCTACTTTGATTGTATCACCTTGAATCCACGCCTATGGGATTTGATACAAGTTTATTGTACTCTCCTTGTTGCAATGATGGGATGCTTGGAACATCACATGGACAAACTATTCTGGATAACAAATAGGTAGAAGTGAGAGAGTTATATTGTTAATAGTGTCTCCCCCTGTTTCTTCAAGAAAAATGTTTCAGCCACGTCTATGGAGTTATCTCATGAATCTTTGATTGTTGTCAGGGATGAACTGCGATGAGCAGTCCCCAGTCGCACCTCTCTTAAGTTACTGAAGTTTTTTTCTCTGAGTAGGCTTGGGATCCGTCGCGGCCTCGTAAAGTATTACAGGCACCTTCCATACAGAGAGGTGATGATATCCTTACGCTACACCTCTGAAGAGTAGATGACCTTGTCGTGGTTGTGACTTTTTGGTTGAACGTGTCTTCTGAGCTTTGACAGTGAAGGGATTCCGTGTAAAGCCTCAGTCCCCAAGTGTGGTTTACATGTTTCTATTTTGTATGGTCGGTGGGTTGACTATGGTAAAGATATCACCATCTTGCATCCGTACTGGTGACTCTATTACTTCTTCCATGTGAAACTAAAATATGGAGAAGTACGGATTACCTTTGTAGTGGTTGTTGCTATGGTGAAGCTCTGGCTGATATCAACAAACGAGCAGCAAAGGTTCTTGGAAGCAGCTGTGATCAGAAGAGACTACATTATCGTGGTAAAAAATAGGTTGGATGGAATCGCATGGGCGTCCATGGAAGCAAAGGGATTGGCTGGACGTGTAAGCGAGTAAAACTATCCACAACCACGAGCTTTGGCGGAATGGGACAAAAAGTGGCCACAATTACAAACCTTAGCTGGATGTGATCACGATCCTTGATAGGGAGGAGTGTGGCGGCTACGACACGATCCTTGGCAGGAATGAGTGACGGCTACGGCACGATCCTTGGAAGGAAGGACTGGCGACTATGGGAACGAACCTTGGCAGGATGAAGTGGCGACTAAGGGCACGAACCTTGGCAGGAAAGAGGCGAGGTGGCTACGGACACGATTCTCGGCAGGAAGGAGTGGTGGCTACGGAACGATCCTTGGAAGGAAGGAGTGGCGTGGCAGCCACGGCCACGGACTCTGGTAATACGCAAGGATTTTCTCGGACATTATGGTCCCCAAAAAGGATTCCTCCTTTTAATATAACTCATGTCCGTGAGGTTATTTCTTTTTATCTTTCTCTTTTCTTATTTCGGAGAAGTAGCTCTTCCATGATTCTCTACATGCGGCAGCTTGCCTATTGTTGCTTTCCTGCGAACTTGGTGTATTTGCTTGATAAAAATTTCAGATTCATGTCTTCTTTCCAAACGGCCACAAAATCTTCGTCCGATATCGGAACGAGGTGATTGACCTCTCATTCTTTTGCTAAGAGGAAAATCTAACTTTTGCAAAAACAATTTATTCATTCACAGTCCGTTTGGTGGGTGAAAAGTACCTGACACCGAAAATTCAGAACTTTGCAGGAAGAATTCTGTAGGTTTTTAGTTGTCACGTAGTCGAGAGTTTCAGCTTTTATTCATAGCTCATTCATAGGATTGATGTTCCCTTTTAGTATGTTGTAAAAGATTCCCATTGAATCGTTTGGAATATGTATCACTCCCAGATTCTTCACCAATTAGCACCAGTTTCAATTTTTCCGGAGGGCAGTGTAAAAATATTTCTGGCGGAGTTCTTGCACAATGACCCGTAACCTTTCTAAACAACATCCCATGTCCGTGGGTGACACTGCTGATGAGGTGTCTCTCTTTGTGAGTTATCTGTTGATGTGTTATCACCATCAGTATACTTGGAAATCGAGGGCTTCAATTCTGGATCTCTTGACGTAGTCATCGAGATTCCTGTTATTTTGCTGGAACATCCCGGTATAGGTTCTTCTGGTAGGCAATTTGGAGAACTCTTCAGCATTACCCACTTCCCTGGGCAAAGGAAATATGGGAAACATGGATCCTTTTGGTACATCAACTTCTAGAATCTTCCTCTGCGTGAAGTTATCTCGGCTGCAGATTCTTTCCTAATATGATGATGCGGGCACGTTATCTTCTTGAGGATGCTCTCTTGACGTGTTGGCTCCAGTAGATCTGAAGATGTATTGGGCTTGCTATTGCTTTGGTCGGCATAATAGGCGATCCCCTATGAATGAGTTGAAGATGTGTCAAGCCTCCTTTGTTATTGTAGATGTACGAATTCCCAGAATTGCGCCATGGTATGGATCTACACATTTTGCCGATGAAGTGATATCGGATACTCCTGACCATAAAATGGTAGTAGTGGTGGAATGGAGATAGATCCTCGCTTCCATGATCTCTGCAGGTGCCTTTTTAAGACTCCACTGGTGTTGAGATTTGTTGTCGACTATCTCCATACTGGAACAACGGCTATGCAAATCTTCCTTTTATCTCCCTGAGTGTAGATCCTAGAGACATTAATATCAGTGATAACTTTGAGGCGTTTCTGGCTGCTCCATTCGGACCTCGAGAGAAGCCATTGTTCCCTCCTAAGTAGCAATCACGTCTTCATGTATCTTAACGCCGCTTTATGGTCCTTTGATCTGGGAGATTTACTGGTGCTCAACTATCCAAGGCATTTCCAGTAGCATTGTTTGAAATGGCATTTTTGTGAAGCTTCTTAGCGAACGGAACACCGGAATTGAAATTGGGTGTTGAACCTAAATTGAATTTAATGATTGAATTGGATCTAAGATCCACCCTTTTGAAATCGAGAAAAATGGGATGAATCCTGAGAAACTGATTTTGCAACGAGAGATTAATCTCCCACTGTGGTCGCCCTGTTGTTTATGGGTAAAAACTGATTCTACTGGAAATGGTAAATTTGGGTTTGCCGCCGAGAAACGAATCTAAACCTTAAACAAATGCACTGGACGGGAGTACTTTAGATTCGAAGGATCAATCTGTACAATTCTGGCCTAAACCAAGAAATGGACGTTCCAGACTTGCTTCGGTCACAAAGTGAAGGAGAAAGGGTTGATCTTAGGGAGGGAAGCGAAGAAGGTGTTGAGATCAAAATATTGAATTTTGAGGGTGTGCATGTTTTATGACTTGTACCAAAATTTGGAACTGGCTTGTGGAATGTAAACTTTCAGTTATTTTTTTGTGTTTTTCTGAATACTTGTGTTGTTGTTAACCAAAAACTCTATTGTCGGTGTGATTGGAACCCAGAACGTTGAGTGCTTTAGGTGAATGCTCCACCTTTGTGACATGGTTGATGTCTTGAGTGTTTCGTGGAAAAATGTGAAACAAGTTGCTGAGTGGGTCTAATGTGCAAGACCTAGTTATTCTGACCAATCGTACGCAAGCTAGGTGGCATAATGGCATAGTGGCGAATGCATAGTGGCACAGTGGCAAAGTGGCGCCTACTAGTGGCACAATGGAAAAGTGGCGCCTGCGAGTGGCACAATGGAAAAGTGGCGCCTGCGAGTGGCGCAATGGAAATGTGGCACTAGTCAGTGGCGCAATGGCAATATGGCGCCTGTCAGTAGCGCAATGGCAATGTGGCACCTGTTAGTGGCTAAGTGGCGAGGTGGTGCCTGCCCATGGCGTAACGGCAAGTTGGCGCCTGCTATATCTTGGCATATTGGTATTAGATCCAAATATGGCTCAACGATATTAGCTCTAGTTGCCACATCGAACTTAATGCCTAGGTAATGTTTTTTGGTATGGGCCGGCATAATGGCCCTTGCCAAATTAGGGTTTAGCATGTCAAAACCCTAAGTCGCACATGCAGCTATGTGGCGTGGCATGACAGCATCTCGGAAAATACTGTTTTGGCCGTTTTGAACAAAGAAATCATGGCAAGGCCAGGCGCAATGGCAATGTGGCGCCTATCAGTGGCTAAGTGGCGAGGTGGTGCCTGCCCATGGTGTAGCGGCAAGGTGGCGCCTGCTATATCTTGGCATATTGGTATTAGATCCAAATATGACTCAAAAATATTAGCTCTAGTTGCCACAATCGAACTTAATGCCTAGGTAATGTTTTTTGGCATGGGGCGGCGTAATGGCCCTGGCCAAATTAGGGTTTCGCATATCAAAACCCAAGTGGCACGTGCAGCTATGTGGCGCGGCACGACGGCATCTCGGTAAATACTGTTTTGGCCGTTTTGAACAAAGAAAAATCATGGCAAGGCCATAGTGTGGGGATGTCTATGGACGATCATGAGTGATCGTAATATGGCGTTGTCGCCATTCTTTAGAGTCTCCTGGGTCCCACATGGCTTGTGGCATGTTGTGGCCCCAGAATGGCATAATTGAGCCATGACTAGAAAATTTGGTTTCCCTTTGATTTGACCAAAGCCATTAAAGCAAAAATTCTATTCTGATCAGGATAGCCTGGTTAGAATATGACTCCGTTAATGGTGAGGAGAGTATGAGCCAAATTGGACTCTTTTTAGGTCGCTGATTAGCTTTAGCTAGAAAATTATTTTGGCCATGCTAGGATTTATCCATGGGTTTCCAGGATCCTAATACGTCATACATGGATCTGTTACGACGTGGGCCATGAACAAAAAGTAAGGTAACACGCGGCTGCGCTGTCATAACACATTGGCATACTGCTGCCGCAAAATGGCATGGCCTGTCAATTGACATACTGGCGCGGTTTGACCGGTTGGCTAGCCGACTGGCATGGCGCCTGTGATGATCACCAGGCGTGGTTTGGGATGGTTTGTAAGTGATCCCAATACTTTGGCGGAGACTGCAGCAAAGGTGTTGGCACGTTGCTTGTGGTGGCATGGTGATGCCTGTTTGGGCGCGTTGGGGAGCGGCTAAACTTAATAAATCAAGTGGCAAAATACCGTGATTGTTTTTTGGAGACTGGCTTGGGCCGTCTAGATTAGGTTCCTAATGGAATTAGGCGCATCGACCAACCAACTTCCAACTTTATTAAAAGTGTGTGTGAGGAGTTTTGAGTGATCTGATTGGTTGATGGGAGAGGGGCCGGCAAGAGAAGCATGGAGCATGACTAATGGCCACAAGCGGTGCCTATTGGAGCAGATTGGCCGGCTATGTGGCGTGGCCGCGCCTCTTTTGTTATTGCTCTTATTTGCCACAATTTCTCTTTTGTTTCTTGTTTTCTGGTAGGACTTTGCTCCTACTAGCTCCATGGCGGATCAATTCCCTAGTTTACCTAGGTTTGGCCTCGACCAATAGGGTTGAGATATTTGCACAAGGCGCAAAAGACCTAATTTTTGAAAATTAATTAGGCTGAAAACTTGAATCTTGTGAGCTATCACAAAATTGAACAAATTTAACAAATTATGTGTGCTGACACAAAATTCTTTTATTCTCAGAGAGCAGTTAGCACGTCTTCTGATTGAGCATTTTCATGCAGACCTTAATTTTGATATTTCGGGAAATTCATGTTACTCAGCTGCGAGTGAACATTAATTGTCATGTCATACCAATAGTAAGGGTTCAGCTGGGGAACATAGCATAGGAAAATACTCAATAAACCATACAATAATGAGTAATGTAGGCGAGAGTTTACAGAATATTTGAGATTTTTGCTACATGCACCATTCTGGATAAATTTTATATACATATACTGAATTCATGAATACATATGTAAGTAAAGAGGCTGGGCACTCATCACTTTTAAATGGCTCCGCCTCTTTGCAGAATGACGACGCATTAAATACAGGGTTTTACAGTTTTAGCCCTGAACTAAAAACCACCATCAACAGGTTCTTGCTCTCCAACTCCTTTTTTCACTAATTTGCATGTTATAAAAACGATTAGAGCATTTACATTTAGTCGAAGACGATGAAAATTGTAGTTGGGTTAGCGTCGGTTGAAGTAAAGAAGAGAGAAAAGAAGAAAAAAAATTAAGGAAAAAAATTTTAATTTTTTTTTTTGAAGTCGAGTCAGAGCCTAGAGCAGACATGACCGATGTATCTCGCGATGATGTACTATGAATCAGTCTTTGATCTCAAATAGGGTGATTCGTACTTATAGGAGACATGCATATCTCCGCTCTGGGTCATAAGTACACCGGGGACGTTTTTACGATCTACAGAGCCTACGTGACCAGTAGTATCTCGTTGAGGATGTATACTAGGAATCATGGCATCACAATCACCTCCGTCTCGCGAAGACATGCTGGAATTGTGGTTGTTCTGGTTCATAAGTCCACTGAGGATGTTTTTACGCTCTACCCAGCAGTATCTCGTCGAGGATGTGCACTAGGAGACACGACATCACGACCAGCAATGTCTCGCGGGGACGTATACTAGAAATCGTGGCTATGGGTGCCTTGAGGACCAAGGGCTTAATCTCTCCCGTGAGAGCTGAGTTTTGTCTATGGTCTTGAAATGACGCTTTTGCCCCTTGTCCAAATTTCACCATCTACATTAATTGAGTCCCCTACTCAGAGTAGAACCTTGATTGTTCTATGATGAGTATATAGATGGTGACAATGCGAAGTTATAATCACTCGTTCTTTTAGACTTGTAGAGTCCCTGAATATATGCTTAGTCTTCGTTTGTTCTGATTCTGAACTTGAAATCGACTCTGGACTTAGAATTTCTCATGGATATTAATGCTAGATTAGTTTTTATCTGAGTGTTGTAGTGTCATCATTGCGAAATCCATGCCTTAGGCGTATATATATTTGCGATTAGGACTTATCTGATTAAAACCCTAGTTTTTCAGCATTGCTCTTGATCGTGTAGACGAATGTTGTGATGCTTCAATGTGAGCCGCGAAGCTGGGCTAGGATTGTAGAATGAGACAATATCTTGAGCTGATGAAAACTGAAAGTCATGGCATATCTTGTTGTCTAATTGGAAGATCCACCTTGCGTCAAAATGCTGGATATGCAAGAATTGGTTTACGTGAATCTTGTGTATGAAGTTGTGTCTGCGTATGGTACCTTCTTATTTGGCAGTCACCCATAGGAAAGAAAGATAGGGCTTAGTCCCCGGTTATTGAGATTGAAGCAAATACCTTGATAGAGTTGAAACTTGGTCGCAAGTTAATGATGACTTGTAGTATGTTTTGAAATACACCAACACTTTGAATTAGTATTTGGTGAACCAGTTTTTCCTGTTGTCTTGATTTCGTCTGAGCATAACTTGCATAATTGTTCAAAATCATAATTGTTCTCTTCTTGCTAATTATTGAGCTTCGACTCTCTAGAGGAATTAGATACATGAACGAATCCTTGGATAGCCGTTAGGTTGGTGAGACATGATGAAAAATTTTGGACTCCATTTTCGGAAATGCAGAATCTTTGTCCCATAGAAGTTCTGAATTCAGACTTGTATTTTGCCTAAACACTAATTCTTTTTTTTTTTTTTACTCCTTCAGACACTCTGGAGATGCTTGAAGAGGCTTGGAAGGTATGCATCTATCTTGCGACGTCAGAATCTCGTGTGATGAGATTATGTTTGATTCCGTGTACCAATGAGACACCTCTTTTTTAGAGGAAATACCTACTTTTGAAACTAAGGGTATTTTTGTCAGAAACTACTATGAGCTTGATTTTTCTTCGGCATAAGATAGGTCGTGAACTTCCCTAGGTACATTCATGTCTTGATAGAGAGAGTTAGGCGCATGTCTGGTCTTGGTTTTGAAAATTGTGAACTCAAACTTTCCGGTTTGAGCTAAACTCCCTTTATTTTCTCTGACATTCTGCTTTTCTGGATTCCATTTCAATACCGTTCTTCTTAGAACATTTAAAGAACTAAATATTCATGTTACTAGTCCTTTGGAATGAGTATATGAGATCTTGGTCGGTCTCTGGCTGTATTAAGGCTTTCTTCTTTGAAAATGCTCAAAATTGTAATATAAGGGTATTTTGGTCAAAATCCGTTATGAGCTCGTTTTTGTTGAAGAGTGATGAGCTAAAATGGATTGAGAGAGGCTTATAGAACCGTCCGAGAGAATGAGAGAGGCTTTATCCCTTCTCTTTTAGAATAAATCCCTTTTTTTCACCAAATTCTTGAAATTAGGATTATTTCCGTCAAAACCCTAATTCTCTTCGACTGTGATCCCTCTGAAAAAATTCTGAGAGAATAAAATCACGTCCTGCTGTCCTAGGAGAGCATCCTCACGCATTAAAAGGTCTTGTCTACGATTTGGAGGAATTTTTATAAGAAAGAAAACCCTCAGTTTCCTTATTTGATCCAAATTCCTCTAATTTCTTCTTTTAGCTCCAACTCCTTTTCCTTTTATTTCAAGGCTTCCTTTTTGAAGTTAAATTGAAAATAGAAGAGATATTTAGACGTGTCTTAATGTTTGGAAACCGGTCCACCTCCTCTCACGAATTCTATTGTCACAAAAATTCAATATTCTGGTCGTGACATGCATATACGCATGCATAACTTATTCACGTGAATAATTCTCCTACTTTCTTCTCTTTTCTTGTCTAATAGCTCTTGCATATAAAAGAAATCGGCCTTCTTCTTGTTTTGATCTCGTCTTAATAATGGTTCATAACTCTTTTAATGAAGGTGACAGTAGGAGCAACATGGGCGATGCCGCAACGAGCAATGAAGTCGATTCCAATCAATCCGATCACAAAAACGTTCCATTGATTCAGTCTCTATAAATACATCACATATTTAGCCGAGATAGTTATCCCTACTACTATTTTTCTCTCTCAGACGAGTTTTTGACCTTAGTAAATAGGTTAATGATTCTCGGATCGCTTGGATCTCTCCTTGAAACGCATTGGTAATCTATTTCCATGAAAACCTACTACTAATACTTGAAACGATTTGGTAAAGACCAAGGCGATCTCCTGGGGACTCAACAGAATCTTGTAAAATCTCAGATCGATATCCAGACTAATCTGAAAACGCATTTAGAGTTACCAGTAGGGAAAGATTCAACAAATCTAGATCGAGTACACGTTTCCTAAAGAAAGAGTACTAAAACTCCTGAGAATAACACAGACGAGATCCAGCTTGTCTACAATCCTCACCAGAGAAGATGAATCTCATTACGAACGCGAAAGAGCAAATGAGCAACCATCCATCCGACCTTATCACTCTCAAGGACCTCAAGGACTAGATGACGCTCTAATCTTGGAGATTCCGGCGAATATTTAGTCCGAAATTAGTTTAGGTCAAGGGCCTTCAACCTGATCACAGGGGACTCGGGAATTTTACCTTACCATACTATTTTATTTATAACTCTTTCATTCCATATCCGATTGACCTAGTTATTTTTCTGTCGAATTTCTCCTTTCGTCGTCTACAGGATAAAAATCAACGAACACTTGGAAAGGCTCCAAAAAATTCATGACCTTGTCAAAAGTGTTGCAGAGCCGTCTAGGTTTATAAACCACTAGCCAAGATATATGTTGTTGCCATACCTGCTTCAGAGGATCATGACCAGAATGAGACTAGCTTCAGAAGGAGCCTGTCGAGGTAAGTACTGAATGTTTGGTTACTTCAAGTGACACAGTTTGTGGAGTTTCTGCAAGGGTTGGCAGTGTTGTTGTATCAGATCTTGTTGGGTCTCTCTCTCTGTAGACTTCCTCAATGCTGCATTCCAGAGACAATTCACCACCGTAACTTGAATTCCTCATCAGTGTCGGCTATCCTTCTCAAGATCGCTGAAAAATTGCCTCGACAAGGTCATTGTTAACCCTGCCAATATGACTGCTTGGTTGCATCTCATACTGCTTTCTATCTACACCCTAGCACTCTACAAAGCCGAGAAGTTTAGTTGAAGCAAAATCGTAATCGAAACGTCTGGTGGCTGCCATCAACCATGCTTTATCTGTTTGGAAGGATCCCAACGGCTGTTTCACACTGATTAACAAGATGATGTAACTTCCAGTTCGTAGTGTGTCCAAGCAGGCAGATATGAAGAAACAGGGCATAGCTAACATGACATCGTGCCGAAAGAAAATGAGTTGTGGTCATTTTGCCGCCTCAATTCGAATGCTTTCTTCAAATGGGGTTTCTCCCTCAATTCGAGTGCTTTATTCAAATGGGCTTACTCCGAATTGCAAGATAAACATCCAGCAGCGCCTCCTCCTGCTGTTCCGTGTGATGATTTTTCAGTGGACCCAATTACTGTGGATTGTCTAGCAGTTCTAGGAGCTATTAAGAGCTTCCCTAAGGGCACATCGTGCTGACGAGATGTCCTGCGGGCGCAGCATTTATTTGATGCGATGAGTGGGGAAGCGGCGGCTGTTGCGGACTATTTACTCACTTCTATCACAGGAGTTGTCAATCTTTGGTTGGCTAGAAAATGCCCCGAGGGTTTAGGTGAGTTCATAGATAGCGCGCCCTTAACACCATTACATAAGCCTGGTAGTAGTCTTAGGCCCATTGCAGTTGGCACGGTTTGGCGTAGATTGGTCTCCAAAGTGGTTGCTTTCTCCGTTGGAAATGACATGACTTCTTATTTGGGTGATTACCAATTCGGGGTTGGTGTACCTGCTGGTGGGTAGAGTATTTTACATGCTGTAAATGTCTTAATGGAGGTGAAAGGTCACTCGGACATGATGTCAATGCTGCTCATTGAATTCTCTAACGCGTTCAACATGGTGAGAAGATCTCAGCTCATCAAGGAGGTTCGTCTTCATTGTCCAAGTATTTCTCGTTGGGTAGAATTTTTTTACATGTGACCTACTAAACTCTATTACGACCAATATATTTTTTTTCTGCTCTCGGAGTCCAATAGGGTGACCCTCTTGGTCCCTTGTTGTTTGCTTTGACACTTCACCCCTGGTGAAGACTATTGCTTCCAGTTGCAAACTTGACTTGCACGCCCGATACCTTAATGATGGTACAATCATTGGTGATACACTTGAGGTGGCCAAGGCCTAACGCATAATTGAAACTGAAGGTGCAGGTAGGGGTTTACATCTCAATATAAAGAAAACAGAAGTCTTTTGGCCTTCTTTTGATCCCAGAAGTAATGATGATGGTGTTTTCCCTCCACGGAATTGGTAGACCATCTAATGGTGTTAAACTTTTGGGTGGTCTCGTGAGTCTGGATTTGAACTTTATTAGTGATATGATATTGAGTGGGGTGAACAAGATGGTTCAACTTATGTCTGTCATCAAGAAACTCAAGGATCCTCAAAGCGAGATATTATTACTTTGCAATTGCACCGGTGTTTCTAGGATATATTTTGCATTGCGACCTACCAATCCTGCAACCCTTCAACAAGCCACTGAGCTTTTCGCCGATCATTTGTCCAAGTACTTGAGACTTCTTGTCACTGGTGATGGTGCTAGTTTTGGTCCTTTACAGCAAAGATTAGCTACATTGCCCATCAAGGATGGTGGCTTGGAAATTCATAACCATGTTAAGCATGCACAAGATTATTTATTATTTGTACCTATTAGTGGGCTTAATCAATGCCTCCGGCCGAGACAGTTCAGAGCTGTTCTTTGCTATCGCCTGGGTATCCAATTGTTTATTGAGAATGGTTTATGCAAAAGTTGTAACAGATCCATGGATATCTTTGGGGATCACGCACTCCATTGTACTAAGGATGATGGAATTAAGTTTCGACATGACTTTTTACGTGACGTAATCGCTGAAATTTGCTACAAAGCTGGTGTGCCTGCGCGTAAGGAAGTTTCATTTGGTTTTCTGTCAGATGATGACAAAGAGTTAAGGCCTACTGATATCCTCGTTCTTAACTGGGAAAATGGTCAAGATGTTTGCATGGATGTTACAGAGTCTCTCACTTCACAGGTGAAGGTACTCGCTCTTTCGTTCCAGGAAAAGCTATTTCTAGTGTTGTTTCCCGGAAACGCACCAAATACTTGGATAAGCGTGTATCTAATGGCTATGGTCCAGGTGTTCTAGCTTTCTCTACCTTAGGGGACTCGGTGAGGATACTTTATGTTTTTTCAAGCGTCTGAAGAATTGTTTAGTTAGCAATGATGCTAGTAGTGGTTTGGGTAGTTTTATTTTTCATAGATTAGGTATTGATATTCAAAAAGGATTAGAGTTGGAGCCTAGCTTGTTGCTAGGTTGCCAACCAAAACTTTATAATTTACACTAGTATTTATTTAATTTTATTATTAATATTATATATAAATTAAATATGGAGGAGATATGAGACCAATTGATGTAGGCACCATTTGGAGAAGACTTGTTTCCAAAGTGGCTGCTTCATCTGTTAGTAAAGATATGAGTGTCTATTTAGGTAATTATCAGTTTGGTGTTGGTATCCCTTGTGGTAGTTAAGCTATTTTGCACTCAGTTGATCGTATTTTAGAAGAAAAAAGAACAAGCAACTTAATGTCTATGTTATTAGTTGATTTTAAGAATGCTTTTAACCTTGTTGATAGAGCAACAATGATTTCTGAAGTACGCTGCAGATGCCCCACTATATCTAGGTGGGTTGAATTTTATTATGCTTCTCCTGCTAGGCTCTATTATGGCACAACTACTCTGTCATCGGCTCAGGGAGTCCAACAAGGTGATCCACTAGGAACTTTACGTTTTTCTTTAGCTTTGCACCCTTTGGTGAGGAAGATCGTTGCACGATGTTCCTTAGACCTTCAGGCATGGTACCTAGATTATGGTACCATCATTGGGGATACTTTGCAAGTCTCTAAAGCTCTTCAAATCATACAGTCTGAAGGTCCAGCACTTGGTCTTCATCTCAATCTTCATAAAACTGAAATTTTTTGGCCAACTTTTGATGAAAGAAGTCGACTTGAAGATGTTTTTCCTACAGAAGTTGCCAGACCAACTGAAGGGGTTAAACTTCTTGGGGGACCTGTCAGTTTGAATCCGCATTTTTGCACTGATATTGTTCTCGATTGTGTGAAGAAAACTGTACACTTGATGTAGGTCATTCAAAGTTTAGGAGACCCCCAAAGTGAGCTCTTGCTACTGCGTAATTGTGCATGTATTTCCAAATTATATTTTACTATGAGGACTACTGAACCAATATACCTACAAGAAGCCCAAGTAATTTTTGACACTCATCTTTTTAGTTATATTCGACGTTTGATTGTGAATGATGGGCCTGGATATGGTGTATTGCAACATAGGTTCACTACTTTTCCTATCCGAGATGGTGGTCTAGGCATATATTTTATGTCAGACACCATTCAATATTGTTATCTTGCCTCTTGCATCCAATCTAAGCAGTTGCAGGACTCTATCTTGCGACATTCTGGTGTATGTAGCAATGGTTTAAATTACCAACTTGCTTTAGACTCTTTCTTGAAGGTATGTCATCTTGATTTTGCCTCTTTCAACATTGAGTTAACTGCCCCCATCATATGCATTTATTGGCAGCTAAGTACTTTGATGTTGTTCAACAAGAGATGTCAAATTTATATAGCATGTTTGTTAGGGATTTAGTCTTATGGAAGTGCAATAAGTTCTCTCATGCCCAGGATTATTTGTTAGCCGTGCCTATAGGTGGTCTTGGACAGTGCATTGGTCCTCGGCAATTTTGTGATGTTCTTTGTTATCGTCTTGGTATTCCACTCTTTGCAGCTGGGAGTGTTTGTTCTTTTTGCAGTCGAGATATGGATTTTTTTGGGGACCATGCTCTTCATCGTGCACACGAATAGGTTCAAAATTTCAGCATAACTTGGTTCGTGATGTTTTGTTTGACATATGTTCTCGTGCTGTCATACACGCGCAAAAAGAAGTGGATTTGGGTTTCTTATCAGCTGGAGGTGGTGCTTTAATGCCTGCAGATACTCTCATTCATGATTGGGACAGTGGCCGTGATGTATGTTTCGATGTAACTGGAATTTTACCTTTTACAGGTGGTGGAGTTCATACTTTCGTACCAGGGCAGGTTGTATGTAATGCGGTTTCGAGAAAGCGGAACAAGTACCTTGACAAGTGTACTACACATGGTTATGGTTTCGGTACTCTAGCTTTCACGACATTGGGAGAGTTAGGAGATAAGACCGTGGATTTCTTGAAGAGAGTGAAGAATTTTGTAAATATTCATGATGTAAATACTAAAATTTGTGATTTTCTTTTTTTAGATTAGGAATTGTTATTCAAAGGGGTGTTGGTGCCCAGTTAGTTGCTAGGTTGCCGACAAGTTATTTGTATTTTTAAACAATTCTGATTTTATTAGATAATAATATATACAATTATAGTTTTTATATATAATATTTTATTCAAAACAAAATTAAATAAAAACTAAGATAAATAAGTAAATATATAAATTAATCAAGGTTATCTAGGTAATTTAACTAGCTTTAGACACCCCTTATCAACCTACACTAGCTAGGGTAGGTATTTTGTATGCCTCAAAACAGGGTGTTTTTTTTCCTTTTTTTTTTTTTGGTGCGATTGGCGCAGCCACCTGTTAGCTTAAATTTCATATATATAAAACAAAAATTCTTAACAAATCGTGGGAAAAATCACCTCTCTCACATTCATTGAAATTGTGGGGCCCAAAAGTGGCCCCTACTAATCCCCCAAGAGGTGGGTCTCAGAAGTGGCCCCCTACCACTGTTTATAAAACTACGGGTAAAAACCAGGTAAAACTACATCATTGTATATAAAACTACAGCAATTCTACACACACCGTGTAGAAAAACCAGGTAAAAACTACGGCACTGACAAGACATATACTTTTTTTTTTTATGGAAAGACAAATTTTATTAATCAAATAGCCGAGCACAAGAGATTTATAATCTCATTTTTTACAAAAACATTGGAAATAACACTAGATTTTGAAACTCTTTGCTGAATATTGGTAGACATGTGCCTAAGATGTTTTATCCGAGCTTCTTTGACACTGACATATACTTACTTCTCTGTCAACGAAAACAAATAAAGTATCGTATAATATATGAGGCACTCGTGAGATAAAGTATATTGGAATTTGTGACGTTGTTTTGTGCATATAGTACATTTTATCTTGGAGGAGGGATCCCCTCACACTTTTATTATCACACTATCTCACACATTAAGCGTTATTTTTGTGAACAAAAACCAAATCGTAACGGATTTGAAGTTAATATTTTGAGGATATGTTCCTCTTACCAAGTTCTACATACCTACCAAAAATGAGTGTATTCCGAGACATATAACACCACCATCTACTACTTTGAAAATAAGCCGTTGAAAATCAACGGATTTCTGGCCGTCGAAATTAAGACCGGTAGATTGCGAGGTTTCATATTTCGGAATGTGCTCATTTTTGGTAGGTATGTAGAACTTGGTAAGAGGAACATATCCCCAAAATATTAGCTTCAAATCCGTTACGGTTTGATTTTAATTTGCGAAATGACGCCCAATGTGTGAGATAGTGTGATAATAAAAGTGTGAGGGGATCCTCCCTCAGACTTTATCTTGTGATTATGTCATTTAGAGCCCTGTTCAATATGGTAAAGCAAGACATCCAGAGCTCTAGTGGAAAATGAAAATGGACTTATTTATTCATAAATAGGAAAAATGAGATGAAATTAACGTTTCTCGACTTAGCTCAGAGCATCCACAGTGGGAGACTAAAACTAAAATTTTGGTCCTGAAACCAGACGCAGTCGAGTAGAGTAAAGATCAAAAACCAGAGTAAAACTAAAAACCAAACCATATTTGGTCTTTAGTTTGATTTTAGTCGGGCGTAATATTAAAGTACGCCTAACACCGGCGTAGGTATTAGTTACGTTTGAGGTGGGGCGTAAGTATAAAGTGCGCCTGATGGTGGGGCGTAATTCAAAGTTACGCCTGATGATGGGGCGTAATTCAAAGTTACGTTTGAATTAAAAAAAAAAAAAAAAAAAAAAATGGGGCGTAGTTTTAAAGTGAGCCTGATGGGGCGAACTTTAAAGTTGTGCCTGACCAAATTTTCCTCGTGCACCATAGCGTCGCAACACTGAGTAAACCAATTTTTTTTAGTTTTTTTTTGGTTTTTGCTCGCTCTTACACCTGAAAGGACTACTAGCAGTCCCTTTATAGTCCATTTTGGTAAATACAAATAGATGCTGCAAAGATCAAAACAATTTGAGGATCTCGCTTAGGTGAAGTTCGAACTTGGCCATATCATTCTCAAGAAATTTTGCCGAAACTTCTATCCCTTGACCACATTTTGTATCAATCATGCAAATTAGGTTCTGGTCCGGCTCAACAACTGATAGATCAGTAGTTACCCAAACTGGCTTTCCCCAGCCAAAATCAGCATCATAAAATCCAAACTTGGACCAGCTAGCCATCCACAAGGCGTTGTCACCACCAACAAAACTTAGAAAGAGTTTCTCAATGCAACCTTTATCACCCTTTACCTTGTATTTTTCTCCCCTCAACTCAGCTACTAATTCAGCTAACTGCACCTCAACCTCACCATTGGTACTTGTCGTCGTTGCTCCTGGTGATACCACCGTCGTAACTACCACACAAAGATTCCCAACTGACGCATCCGGCAATGGCGGGTCGATTTTCTTTCTAAAGCTCACGACATGGTTTACCGTTGATACACTAAGAGCGGATTTTATGGCTGCCTTCCATACCAAAGCGGTAACTATATCAACCCTTGTTGGCCTACCGCTGCATTTGTAGTTATCATGCATCTGTAACTTTTCACGCACAGATGTTATCTTTGCCGCGTCGAACACGAATCTTTTGCTGACACTTTTATCTCCTCTGCTATCGGGAAGGGGTGTGGGTGGCACTTCTGGTGGACATACCAGTTGTTCGCTAGGTGGGAAGAGAGATGCCGCTTCGAAAGAAGGAAGCAAATTCTGGTTTCCAATTGGTGCACCACCGCAACGAGCTGAGTAGGTGTTGCCTGCCCAATTACGAATGAATGCACTCATGGTGCATGCATCTGCGATCTTGTGTGATACACACAAAGAAATGGCAGTTCCACCGCAATCGAACATGTTCACCTGAACAATCACCTGTGCTTCCTTAACAAAATTCACGGAAACGACTTCAGACGGAAGTAGCAGACTTAAGGGAAATTCATCTGGTTTCATCATGAAATCACACATTTTATCTTTGATTTTCACTTCGTAAAAGTCGATCCCTCGGTCGTTGCAGTCGACAACCATGTTATCTTTCAACCTACCAGCCATTGGGTAAAAGTGAACTAGTGTTTCAGAAAGAGAGCTCTTAAGCAAGCCAAGATCATCATGGAACTTACTAGCACCGGTACTATCTGCTGTGTAAAATAGAATGACTGGAGTATAATTTGGAGGCATATATTGATCGAAAAGTGAGATGTTGAAGTTTCTAAGTTGATATGGGGTTGGAGTTGCGGGCTTAATGATTTCCTTGGAGATCACTTCAACAGCAGCACTAGACATTGTTGCCATATCCTCCTGATTGTTGTTTACAAGAACATTGCTCGAATTTATATGCGCGATCATCAACTGAACTTATCCAGATACATTTATATATATATATATATAGGGCGGCTGACAAGTAAAGGCAGAGGACAAGTAAAGTTAGTTGGTGCACGAGAAACTCGTGGTCTCCCTCTTTTTTCCCTGTATCTGTGTTGCCATTCGATGTACAAAGCCATTGTTTAATAGATGCAACAATATTTTTCTTCCCACCTTTCTTCTTATCTTAATCACCACTGATATCGTACAAGAATACTCCCCTTCTGAAAAAATGTTGCTTTGACTTTTTCAGTTTGACCTAAGCAACACTTTTCCACAAACAGAGATGGTAATAATTAATTAAACCCATCAAATATCGTTTTGTATTTGAATCAATGTTCCTCAATCATTGATTTCTTATCATGTATTGTTCATTTTTTATTTATGGCTTTTAAATAATTTGGACGAAAAGGAAGGCGACTGTGCACCCCGGCTAGCTTATCATGGGTGCACAAATGAAATTTGCCGTGTGCCCAATCAAAGAAATTATCGTTTATAATGTTGCTAATGGGGGTATTGGATTTCTGGGTATTCCAATATACATATAAGACAAAAAAAAAAATTAAAAAAAAAAAAAAAAAAAAATTGCGTTAGGGTTGGTACACCCCCCAAATAAATTGGTACCCATTAGCAGCCTTGATAATTTGTTAAAGAAAACTAACAAAGATGAATCTTCAAAATTACATGTCCAGAGAAACTAAAAAATGACGAGTATTTATTTAGAACACCACACAGCTTTTTTAATTTGACAACAAAAAATTGATTTTCTTTTTACTTTCTTTAACACAATGATCACACCACATGAACAGTAGTTTCATTCCTTCATAGCAGAAACCATGAACAGTAGTTTCAGTCTTGTTCACTTGCAACACATTCTGCTGGTTCCTGTCGTGCACAAAATTGAAGATTTTGTGATAATATCTGTACACAGACAAAGTGAATGACAAATGAAAACATCCAATACATCAACCAAATTGAAGATTTCTGATCACCATTCAAGTGGCACCATTATTATCAAGTAGACCACATAATAATATGATATATAACCATGGGACACGGTAGATTAATTCAGATTTCAGACTATGAAATGAAAAACCTGAACATGAACCCGTGACGAGTTCACAAAAGCTGAGAGCTGAAAAGTAGGTATTAGTCTTTTAGATTAGGAGGCTACAATATCAAAAATGAAATTTTCACCGACTTCATTAGGCACACGCCAAGATCTTACACCACTACATGAACACCATCAAAATCCTAAATTTAGGAATGGACGCGAAAGCCGTGTAACCAATGAGTGGTTGACCCACAGTGGTGTGTACAAATTTGGTATAAAAACCGCTGTATACATATCATTTTCGGTTTTACACCACTATGTTTCAGTCATTGATTTGTTAACAAGGCTTGTGTAATACGCACCATTTTCAAAACGACGCGTCATTCCTAAATCTAGGGTTTAGATGGAATACAAGTGTGGTTCAACATGGGCGCAGAAAGTACCACAGACTTCCAAATCCGACAGATTATACCGAAACAGGATAGACAGTTTCAACTACTAAAATTCAAATTTGCAATTTGCAATACTCAACGAGTTTATCCTGGAGGTACAAAAACTACAACTGGGTCTGGAATCGTGTGGATGTACATTTCTAGCAAAGATCTGGATGGATTTTAGCTAAAGAGGATACATTCTCAGGTTCAAAAAGTAAAATCAATCAATCCTAAAAAAATAACAGAAATCTGACCCAGAAAAAAGAAGCACAATTTGTTGAATAAGATTATTAAAATAGTTCAAGAACCTAAATATAGACAAATATGAACATCAGATAAAGAACGAATTGAATAGTCAAACAAATTGAAGATTAGTGATCACATTCAAGTGGCACCAGAAAATCAATTAGAACACACAATAATGATATAACCTCGGAATTTAGTGACTCGTAGATTAAAGCATGAAGAAAATCAGAAACTTAAAAAGCCTGGACAGGATAGCGATTTAACCTCAACCCATGAGGAAAATCAGAAAAGCTGAGAGCTGGAAAATAGGTTTTATCAAAAGTCCTTCCTATCGACCAAAGGTTTACGCATACTTTAGAAGTCCTTCCTAGGCGCCAACAAAGTGGCATTATTTTCCACTGGGCCCCACGCAGTGGTAAAGAATATACCACTTCAAAACGGGGCACCCAAGCCAAGGCGTCAATTTTTTTTGGGCGCCTAAGAGGCAGTTTTCCAAAAATATAATATAACCCATTTATTTTTCCAAACCCTTAAGAAGAGTGATTCTAGACTGATCGTGTTGATGAACCAAACCAAAACCTTCCAGACACATCAAAAGTGGGTCCCGCACTTCTGGAGAAAATAAGGGGTCCAGTTTTTGGTTTTGATGTGTCTGGACGGTTTTGGTGTGGTTTATCCACACGGTTTGTCTAGAGTTTTTGCCTTAGCAAATCTTCTCCCATAAATGATACAATTAACTTAACTAAAATAAATGTGTAACAGTTGGCTTCGGATCACTTGTCCCCTTACTGGGTGTGCCTTCGTGTCCCTCCAATGAGGTACTGCCATGTGGTAATAATTTTCTTCCCATGCATTTTTACAGTTGGGTGATCCGTTAATTTAGGAAACAGAAGAAATATTTCTTTAATGGCATAAAGCTCACCCAACTGTAAAAATGTTCCCATGCATTAATTTAGGAAACAGAAGAAATGTTCCCATGCATTAACAGGTCACCCAACTGTAAAAATGCATGGGAAGAAAATTAGTGCACATGGCGGTACCCCATAAGAGGGATAGTAAGGCACACCCAACGAGGGGACAGGCGATCCTAAGCCCAATTGTTATACAAGAAAAAATCATGGTCAGTCACCATTAAGTGGTCAATTTGCATTAAGTTTGGTAAGTATAGTACTACTAATTTGGTATTTTTATATAATGTTTAACCTAATTAATCTCCATTGATTTTGTGTATTTCTGTTAATTTTGGTATTTTAATAATTGGAAATGTAGTTAAATAAGAAAGACTCAAAAACTAGTTACCAGTTGTTGCATTTAAATGTATCTAGATCTAGTAAAAATGAAGTTGATATCTAATGAAAAATGACAATGCAATGGAAAAAGAATCAATAACAAGAATTGGACAAATAAAGAGATAGCTCTCAAGGAAAGTATACTTACAGAACCAATAATCTTTATAACATTTGAAGTTCGACCTGTATTTCCACCAACTGTCCATCTCTCTAATAGATGTGCCGGTGAACCTCATTAACATTTGTATGATACAGGTGGATACATACCATATGAGTCGATGGTTGCTGAAACTTCATCAACTGAAAAAGCCCCTACCCACTAATTGCAACATTCTTGATACGCAGAGATTCTGAGTTCTCCTGAGAGAAAGAATAAAATGTCAAGCACCAGCATTACATATTGTAGCCAGAATCAACATCTAACAAACCGAAGTACATTCACAAAAACATAAAAAATCAAAATCATAAACTGAAAACCATTGAAGTTATATCGAAAAAAAAAAAAAACATCTCGAAGAAGTTTGTAACAATTCAACCACTTCATTCGGAAGCAGCAAACATAACCCAACCGAAAAAAATAAGCCCTAAAATCTTACCAGATAAACCTTGACGAAAAGTTGGCAAATAAATCATAAAAATATAATTTATCAAAAAACATTGTTTCTTCAATAAAATGTGGAACCCGATCTAAAATGTTCAGACAGCTACAAAACAGGAAAGCAAGCCACATCAGGTCTGTGAATATGAAAATTCAAAATTGTTGCATGACATTCACCACAGAGACATGGTTTCAAGAAAAAATTTGTGATCACCATTAAAGTGGCGCCAGAAAAATTATCAATTAGACATGAGATTCACCAAATCTGAAGACGTATTACCATTTCTTAACTCATATGAGTGTTTAGATCCACAAGAAAACAAAAACACGATGCTTGAAATCTTGTTCCTGGTTGGTTCTCCAATCTTGTCTAAATCCAGTGGTAGGGAATAATTTGTTTTACTTGTTGATGTAAAAATGGGATCTTTTTTACTGCAAGTTTTTGTAGTTTAGTGAAGCAATATATAAGCTTTGGTTTCTTGCATCTGTTTTCTTCTCCATCTAATTACACAAAACCAAATCACAACAGACGCACTTACTTTATCTAAGCATAGGGATAATAACAATCAATTATCACTTTCTTGTTATTTCGTTCTTCTTGAAGTTGCATGTGAAACCTCCTAATAAATCTTCTGGTACCCTTTTGTTTTTGGCTCTAGGAAATGTAAAAAAAGATATTAATAAAGTAAGAGACCCTAGTCCATTGTGATCCTCACCACCAGTAATATGTTTTCATTGGTGGATGACATGATGTACTAAATAAAATATACAGTAATTCAGATGTGATAAGAAATCTATGAAAACCAGAGAACTTAATTCAAGTGAGAAATAAAAATTGAAGATCAAGAAAGAATCCCTTTCAATCGATTTTAATGTTCTACCAAAACCTAGAAAAAAATTAAACTTAGAATTTTCATCATATGTCAGAAGATGAAAACCCCCTTTCTCATTAATTGGTTTTAGTCTATTTGAGATAGATTAAAACCAGAACATCTTATCAATCGATTATATGTCTGAAGATGAAAACCCTCTTTCTTAGTAATTGATTTTAATCTATTGAGACAGATTTGAACCAAAACATGTTTTCGAGGAAAAAAAAAAAAAACCTAGTAAAAAACCTCAGGAACCCTAAAAATAAAAATCAAAAATAAACTAAGGGTTTGATGAAAGTACCTTAACAAAAGAACTTCTATTTCAAAGACAATGAAAACCATTGTGTTGAAGGCCTCTTTTGGTGAAAATTAGGAGCGGGAGATGAAAAAAAAAAAAGAGGGAATTTTTGGATCTCAGTTTGTTGAATATTTTGAGAGTGATAAGTTGTTGTTATTGAGACTTAATCTTCTGGGAGCGGGAGATGAAAAAAATGAGGGAGAATTTTTGAAGCTTATCGGGAACGAAATCTTCTGTAGATTTGGAGGCGGGAGAGGAAAATAAAGGGGGGTTTTTTGGAGGTGAACTTGATCCGAAGAATTTTCCGTAGAAACTTTCTTTTATAAAAACCTTGATTGTTAGGATCGATCACTTGGATTCCGCTAAGCCCGCGTACCTGTAGAAACTCTCTCAATCCTAACAATCAAGGTTTTATAAAAGAAAGTTTCTACGAAAAATTCTTCGGATCAAGTTCACCTCCAAAAATCCCCCTCTTTTTCCCTCTCCAGCCTCCAAATCTACAGAAGATTTCGTTCCTGATAAAGCTTCAAAAATTCTCCCTCATTTTTTTCATCTCCCGCTCCCATAAGATTTTCTTTCCAAAAGATTAGGTCTCAATAACAACAACTTATCACTCTCAAAATATTCAACAAACTGAGATCCAAAAATTCTTTCTTTTTTTTCATCTCCCGTTCCTAATGTTCACCAAAATTGAGTTTCAAAATCCCTGAAGTTTGCTTATAAAAGAGGCCTTCAACACAATGGTTTCCATTGTCTTTGAAATAGAAGTTCTTTTGTTAAGGTACTTTCATCAAACCCTTAGTTTATTTTTGATTTTTATTTTTACGGTTCCTGATGTTTTTTATTAGTTTTTTTTTTTCCTCGGAAAGATGTTTTGTTTCAAATCTGTCTCTATAGTTAAAACCAATTACTAAGAAAGAGAGTTTTCATCTTCTGACATAAGATGTTTTGGTTTTAATCTATCTCAATAGACTAAAACCAATTACTGAGAAAGGGGGTTTCATCTTCTGACATATGATGAAAATTCTAAGTTCAATTTTTTTCTAGGTTTTGGTAGAACATTAAAATCGATTGAAAGGGTTTCTTTCTTGATCTTCAATTTTTATTTCTCACTTGAATTAAGTTCTCTGGTTTTCATAGACATGGTTACAATAATCATATAATAACCGAAATTAGTGCCTCCTAGCTAGATTGATTCAAACCCAAAAACTTAAAGCCTAAACAATGATAGCAATTTAACTTAAACCCATGAGGAGTTCAAAAATTGAGAGCTGGAAAATAGGTTTCTGTATTAGAGGCTTCAATATCGAAAATGTTTCAATACACCAAAGTTTTAAACCAATATGTGTCAGTCATTCGTCGACACACCATTTTCAAAAGAGTTCGCCACTCCCAGATCTAAGGTTTCTGAGGCTTCAATATCAAAAATGTTTCTTATATACCAAAGTTTTACGCCAATATGTGTCAGTCACTCGTCGACCCACCATTTTCAAAAAAAATTGCCACTCCTAGATTTAGGGTTTAGATGGTGTACACTTTGAAGCTACTATAATGAGGCCGGTATAAATGTAGACCTTTACGTGAACACAATGTAAACCCTAGATCTAGGAATAATAATCCCTTTTGGGAACCATGAGACCCACACGAAAGCCATGAACAAGTAATGGCTGAGTGAAACCTCAGGTTGGACTGAATTTTGGACTCTACTTTTGGTTTACCATAATTGTTTTCGGAGTACACGTAGGGTAGTTCTGAGTCAACATGGGACCAGAAAGTACCAAAGAGTTCAAAATATGACAAATTATAATGAAACAGGACAGACATTTTGAAAACTAGTAATTTGCAAGACTTGGCGACTTTAGCCTGGTGGTACAAAACTAAAACTGAATCCGAAATCGTGTGGTGTGGATGTAACATTTCTAGCACAGTTCTAGCACAAAACTATAATAGTCAAAAGGATTATAACCGGCAAAGAATAAGCAGGGATAGTTTTGATAAGATACTGAAGCATAAGTTTTATAATCATTGGATTCTACTTGGACATCCACAACTCTTTCAAGAGTGACAGTGTTCTAGTCAATCAATTAGTAAGAACTTAAGTGCTGAACAATCCAGATTGACAACAAATTATTTGCACGAGAAAATACAAAAGACAGATCATATGTGTATTCTGTATTTTTTTTTAAATGCAATATGCTGTCAATTAAAGAAAGCAAAAGATATGGATGCGACAATTCACTCAACAAAACCACATTTCTTTATTCGACAAAGTAAAGATGTCTATCACATGAGGCCAGAAGCTTATTTTGGAAGCTGCATACCTTTCTCCCTTGACAGCGAGGAATCTTGCCATGACATCCACATGCCCATATATAGATTTGGTAGCCAAGTGCATTATAATGTCTGCAACAATTGAAATTAATTAGTAAGAGCCTAACTAAAACTCTATTAACATTGTTAAAATTGTTACAACCAGATATATATGCAATTACCTGCTCCAAGCTCCAATGGTTGTGGCAATATGGGGAAATTATACTTTATCCGCCAACAAAAGAGAACCAGTATCATGAGCAATATAAGCAATTTTCTGAAAATGAAAGGAAGACATTTTTGAGAACGAAACATTTGTTTTATTCACAAAAAGATATTCAGAGAAAGGAACGTCATGCCCATTTTGCCTTCAGAAATGGTGTAATAAGACTTGGTTCAAGATAGGCGTCCTCTTTAAGCAGGAAAACTAAACCTCCCGAAGTTATGACATTCAAAACTGTTACGCATTATCATCCCTCGTGAAGAGAACCAGAAGATAATAGTGCTAGCAGAACATTAATGAATATACAGAAATATTGGTTCATTGCTTTACTGTATATGGTTGGGTCGTGTGAATTAGTCCTAAGTGCAACTCCTATCTGTTTCCTCAATTAAGGGAACCCAGCGCATAAAAGCTAGCGGCGAAAGCTGAAGGGAAACCAGGCAACTTAATGAGTGCTGTTAAGGTTTTGTAAATGTTTTAAGCATTGTGGTTTTCTTCCATTTACCAAGGACCTTTAACACCCTAGGCACAAGGCGTACCTCTAGATACTTGATCTCCGGATCATTGCTCCTGTCCCTTTTGTCATTTTTTTGGCCTGTTTTCTGTCCTTAATCAGTCTTGTCTCCTGCAACACATTCTGTTGGTTCCTGTCATACGCAAAAACTGAAATGGAGGAGGAAAAAACAAAAGTAAGCATACTAATTATATCTTTACAACGACAAAGCAAATAACAACTGGACATTGAATATGTCAAACAAATTGAAGATTAGTGATTACAATTCAAGATCACTATATTTTAGGATTAAGACTTAAGAGGCTTCAATATAAAAAATGCTTCTTATACAAAAAGATACTCCAAAGTTTTACACCACTGTTAGTCATGCTTTCGTGTAGGACCCTTTATTTTCAAAAGGGTCTGCCATTCCTAAAGCAGTCTTTACACCTCAATCCGTTAAAATTGAGGTGTTGTATACAGTGACCATGAAACGGTTTCTACGGTTGATATTTAGTAAAAGGTTAGGAGTCAATGATCCATATAAACTAATTGTAAAACATGTGACTTGCTTATTTTGTTCGAAGAGATTAATGAGCTATTTGAGCAACAACTTTGTAGGGTGTTAAATCAAATCTAATGTGCAGATCGAAACATTTTCAATATATGTACTCGGTCTTACTGAGTAGCAATTTTTGAGCTTAGTTTTCAAACACTCACAGCTCCTTTTCTCGAGATTTTTGTCCATTGTGACGTGGTCTGCCAGAAAATATTCACAAGTCCTGCTTCTCCTCCAGAAAATACAGATGGATAACTTTCTTGACAGCACGAACTACCTTAATTGAGAAATTACCAAATCCCTCTCCCGGAACTAGATGTATCTTCACCAAGTAAGCATTTAGCAGACTTTTCTTCTATCCTTCCAATCTCTACACAACCAAAAGAAAAATCAGATAAATTGTTGATACTGAAAGCAACTAGGAAAGAAGAGTTAAATGAGAGATATGGGGAAATCGCCCGCCATATATATGTATATGTGTTTTTTGTATATATATATATATATATGTATATAAGTTGATGATTGCTGAAACTTCACCACCTGAAAATCCCCTATCCACTAAGTGCAACACTTTCCTTTCCTTGATATGTCTGAGTTCTCCGAGAGAAAATTTTAAATGTCAAGCACTAGCACTACATATTGTAGCCAGAATCAACATCTAACAAACCGAAGTACATTCACAAAAACAGCAAATTTCAAAATCAAACACTGGAAACTTCTACAGTTATATTCAAAACAAATGACATCTTGAAGAAATTTGCAATAATTCAACCACTTCATTCGGAAGTAGCAAAATTAACCCAGCACAAACAAATAAGCCCTAAAATCTTACCAAATAAACCTTAACCAATAGTTTTAAGGCAAAATTCATAAATCATAAAAATAGAAGATAAAAAGCTACAAAGCTAAAGATAAAATGCATCAAGAAACATTGTTTCTTCAGTAAAATGTGGAAACCACACTAGAATATACAGATGGCTACAAACCAAGAAAGCAAACCACATAGATCTGTGAAAATGAAAATTGTTGTATAATCTTCACCACAGTGACATAGTTCAAAGAAACATTAGTGATCACCACCGTTCAAGCGGCACCAGAAAAATTATCAATTAGACCATATAATAATGATATAACCACAGAAATTAATGAGGCCCGGAAACCGAAAGCCTGAACAGTGATAGCAATTTAACTTATACCCAAGAGGAATTCTGAAATTTGAGAGCTGGACTATAAGAGGTTTCAGTATCAAAGAGTTCATTGATCAATTAACATGACTTTCATGTAGGATCCACCATTTTCAAAAGAGTTCACCACACCTAGATCTAGGGCTTAGAAGGTGTACACTTCAAAGCTACTAGAACCGGACCAATGTTCCCGGTCTTAATGTAGACCCTTACGTGAACACCATCTAAACTCTAGATCTAGGAATGATAAACCTTTTTGGAACGATGAATCTCACACGAAAGCCATGAACATCTAATGGCTAAGTGACACCTCAGGTTGGACTGAATTTTGGACTCTACTTTTGGTCTACCATGATTGTTTTCGGAGTACACGTAGTGGAGTTCTGAGGACCAGAAAGTACCACAGAGTTCAGAATATGACAGATTATTATGAAACAGGACAGACAGTTTAAAACTAATACTAATTTGCAAGACTTGGACGAGTTTAGCCTGGTGGTACAAACTAAAATTCAGTCCGAAATTGTGTGGTGTGGATGTACATTTCTAGCACAGATCAAAATTGGTGTTTTAAGCTAGAAAGGGAGGGGAAAAAAGAGATTCACAGGTTAAAAAAAAGGGAAAATTTGTTTGCCTTCAAAACTGTTTGACACTGAATTTTGTCCCCTTAGCCTAACTAACTCTAAAGACAACTCAAACTTAGTAGTACATAACAGAAATGAAAAAAAAAAAAGACAGTTCATTGCAATGTGAAGTCCAGCGCTAATTTGCATCTAAAAGGGAATTAATGCTGTTAAGAACAAACCAGTTTGAAAGAACATGAGTCAGATGAAGTTCTTTATAAACTTATGTCATATCATGATGCATATATCCTATTACAACAGTTAATCATGGTCACTTGTTCTATTTCCTTCAAGTTTTATCCAAAGCAAATCGAATTTTGAACAAAATTATAATAATTCCAATACTTGAATGGGGAACAGCAAAATAAACACAGCAGATCAACTTGAAACATAGAAAACCTTCTTTTAAGTGCTTACTTACTCAAATGTAAAGCTGGAAGAGCGATTCTTCAAGTTGATTCTCTAGCTGGTGGTGGTGGATTGATGTAGCTCTTTCTCTCTTTCCTCTGGAGATCTGACCAAAAAATTTAGGGCAAAAAAAAAATAAATCAAATCAAATCCTAATTTCTGAACCTAAATGAGTGAAATAATTTCAAAATAGAAATCTATTACCTTTTAATTGATCGAGGGTGTATGTCTACGAAGGAGATAAACAACAGAAATAACAGTGAGATTATTCGGTATCGAGAGGTTAAATCCTAACGCGGTTGAGAAGATGATGCCGATGCTGATTGTGGTTCCACCAGAATTCCACACAGCACCAGAATTCCGCTTACCAAACCCCATTTGTGTTTCTTGATGATCCAAATCAAAAGAGTAAGAAAACCTAGAAGTGAAGCAGACGAGATGAAAAGAAAAATAGGAAACTGGGATGTAGGTGCATATTTAAATACTTCTCGAGGGAGAGAGGAGGACTAACCAGGACTCGTGCCTCGTCTTCTCAGGTCAATTGGAATTTCGTGCCAAGGTCAAGTCTAACATGACTGTGCAAAAAATATTAGTATATTTCTTCGCTATGCCGAGCAGCAAGGACCAGTCTACCATCGCACGGCGTAGTCTTCATTGTTAACGAATAACAACTAGATTTGTTATACACTGTGTGGCTATATTAACCCACTTTGAACCTCAATTAGCCTTTCCTAGGGAAACCAATTTTTATAAGTTTCTATATTTTTTTCTAAAATAAATTTGGGGATGCTACACGGCGCCACACGTGGTATACGCATCCATGTGTCTGTTTTGTCTCAATTCTCTATAATTATCGGTGTTTTGTTTGGTGTTTATATTGTCGTTTTATGTGTTTGCAGATGTTTTGGAGAAATAAAATTTTTGCAGAAAATTCGCTCGAAAAGTAATATTTGCATCCCTGAGATGAAGTACTAATGACAACCCAGACATGTGTTAAAGGCACCCAGAAGAAATATTATTTCCACCCCAAGAGATTTACTATTGACACCCTAAATTACTAACGGCAGCCCCGATCAGTTTTTAAGGGCACCCCGATTTAGATTAGGGCACTCCATTTTCATTTCTTAATAACAGATTTTGGGGGGAAGATCTGTTTGAAACTGCGAAGATTCTCGGGGAAGATTTTATCGAGTTTTAGTAGGAGATTTTCATAGGTTAGGGTTTTGGTATTATCCTGTTTAGACAAAAGAGGAATGGTAATCGTTTTTGAATAGAAGAGCATGAGGAAATAATCATTGATTCAAGATAAAACATGAGTTGAAGGTTTCGAGTTTTATTTGAGTACAGTAGAAACTCTTTAAATTAATAGCCTTGGGACCAGAGAAATTTATTAATATAGAGAGATTATTAATTTAGCGAGTTAAATTTTAGCTTGTGCAAGCCTAGTTGGGACCATCAAATTTTATTATTTTATAGAGATAATTAATTTAACGAGTATTAATTTAAAGAGTTTCTACTGTATTTATGGAAGTTACCTGCGAGTTTGGAGAGCATATTGTATTACGATGTTGTTTTGTCGAGCTAGAGGGTTTGGAAATACCAAAAACGCGTAGAATGGGTAAAGAGGGAAAGAAAGGCCGATACTTTAGGGCGAAGAAAAGGGGGATTAATTCGCGATTTTTAGGGTCTGGTGGTGAATATATAGCCTGGTTCGGAGTCATGGGAAGATATCGAATGTTAGGGGTATGCTGAGGTCAAAGAAACAGGATGCAGAGAAGAATTATAGCACAGAAAAACAAGAAGAATAGTTACAGTCGACACAAAAAATAACTATCGTTAAGAGGACCAAAGAACAGTGGAAACTGTCAATGTTTAACAGTACTTGCAAAAGATGTTTACCGACTGATATTGAAAAAGCGGGGGTACAACAACCTCACCCAATATTTCGATTAGCAATCTGTATGGACTAACTCCAATATACTTTTAAGAGAATCAACTAGACTCAATCTTATTAAAGTATATCAAAGAATTAATATTTCTATCTCTCGATTTGATCTATGCTCAAACGAATAGAAATCTGTGAGACTTTATCAAATACAAGAGATATAAAATTGGATGGTATCAAAGACCAATATCCAAGGATCGATCAATTTCTAATCAACGACCAAAGGTTGGATTTCACAATTGATCGATACAACGCACAACCTGTGATATTTCAATTATATAGCAAAATATAATGCGGAATTAAAATAACACAGACACCAGAAGTTTTGTTAACGAGGAAACCGCAAATGCAGAAAAACTCGGGGACCTAGTCCAGATTGAACACACACTGTATTAAGCCGCTACAAACACTAGCACACTACAAACTAACTTCTGTCTGGACTGTAGTTGAACCCCAATCAATCTCACACTGATCTAAGGTACAGTTGCGCTCCTTACGTCTCTGATCCCAGCAGGATACTACGCACTTGATTCCCTTAGATGATCTCACCCACAACTAAGAGTTGCTACGACCCAAAGTCGAAGACTTTAATAAACAAATCAGTATCACGAAAAGTCTACGAAATAGATAAATTTGTCTCCCACGTAAATACCTACAAGTTTTGTTTCGTCTTTTGATAAATCAAGGTGAACATGAACCAATTGATAACCCGGACTTATATTCTCGAAGAACAGCCTAGTATTATCAATCACCTCACAATAATCTTAATCGACTCAGCGAAAGAAGATATTGTGGAATCACAAACGATGAGACGAAGATATTTGTGACTACTTTTATATATTGCCTATCGGAGATATTAATATCAAGCCAATTATTATGATTGTACACAACACGATAGAATCAGCAAGATCATATCACACAACTACGAGAAAGTAGTATCGGTCTGGCTTCACAATCCCAATGAAATCTTTAAGTCATTAACCTGGTTTTCAAGAAGAAACCTAAGGTAAAAGTAAAATCGACTCTAGCTAATACAACTAGTATCACACAGGAGGTGTGGGGATTAGGTTTCCCAGTTGCTAGAGTTCTCCCTTATATAGGCCTTCAAATCAGGGTTTGCAATCAATGTTAGCTTAGTAACAAAGCATTCAATATTCATTGTTAGATAAAAACCTGATTAGATTCAAGCTAATATCTTTCAACCATTTGATCGAAAACTTAGCTTGTTACACACAAATGAAATGCACGATTTTAGGTTTGTATAACCGTACCCAAACATGTACATTTGTTGGTTCAACAATAGTTAACCAAATGGTTAGCCATATGAGCACTTTCATATCAACCATATCCTTCTTCACCATAACAGTTCAAATGACTTATATGAACTAGTTAGAGAGTTGTTCAATTGTATAAATCTTATGTAATTACACAAGACACAATCGAAGAAAAAACGATTTGATTCACTCGAATCGATTCATGAACTTTATAGCCACGGTTTGCATTTTGCATTCCTTAGTTAATATAAATATAAGTTCACAAAAATCGTCTTTAGATATAACCAACTTAAGTTCGCGAGACTTAGTTCGCGGACTTAAGTTCCCGGAAGGAGCTCTCAAACTCCAGCAGATATTCTCGGGATGAGAACTTCCGCCAGTTCGTGGACTGGGTTCGCGGATTGAGTTCACAGCTCTTGTTCCGTTTTTCCTGATCAACAAAGTACGCATACTTCGGTTCAAGGAAAGAGGACTTATACATATATGTGTTGCCACACAATGCTTATATCCAACAATGGTTATATAATTTAAACTTTCATTTCAATCATTGAAACATTCTTAGAGGACGTTATTATATAGTTGTTATTCACAAACTATTTTTTGTCAAAGTAAGCAATTTTCAAGGTGAATGAAACATAACATGAATTTCGTCACTAGGTAAAGATGAACTTGGTCAAAGCGAAATCTTACCAACATATATTTCGAGAAATAGATAGGCGAGATAAACTCGGCTCGAAATAGCAAATGTGTATAATCAAAGTCTATATAGCAAAACGACTTTTGTCTCAAAATAGGAGATAGAGTAGATAGAATTTTGAGTGACAGATAAGTTCAAGTCTCCACATACCTTTTAGTCGATGAAGTTCCACCAGTTCCTTGAGTAGTTCTTCGTCTTGTATGATGATTGCCATGGTTTTCTTGAGATCAACTACACTTACTATCCTAGTCCAAGACTTAGCTATAGTAGACTAGAAATCAAGATTTATAGTTTTGATCACTAACATTGACAAACATGCTTGAGATAACAACGCATGCGAGTTCGACCGAGCAGTGCTCTAATAATCTCTCCCTTTGTCAATTTTAGTGATAAAACTATCAATACATATGGAATACAAAAATAAATGAATTAACTTTTGTAGCTCTTATTCCATATGCCTAATCTTCAATATTACTCGAAATCTTCGTCACTTCCAAGTACTCCAATGATCCCAAAGGTTGTAAGTTCAACTTCATCGTTCTTGAAAATCCGTAGCTATAACAATGAGAAAACTAGAATTCTCAATCATTGTTATACAGTGTCATAGTATCATTTATAGCATCAAAGTTCAATTGTATCACAACTTCGAAAACAATACTATGGTGATATGTATCACTCCCCATTAGTCAATACTCTATCTCACATGAAAACCACTCCCCCTTACATAATGATCCGAAAACCATATTATTTATAGTGTGAACTACATATTAATTCTCCCCCTTTTTGTCAATAAAATTGGCAAAGGTACGAAAACGGGATCCTGATGAAATCTCCAAAAGAGACATTTCATGACCAAAAGAAAGGACATATCAACTTATTTAGATGTAATCATATAGCCGAAGCTAAACGCATTCATCAAGGAGTTTATAAAGATACAAGATAACCCCTATAATATTCCACAGTTGCACTCCCCATAAAGATTTGGCAATTAAGCACAAGTTCAATTAAGAACTCTCCCCCATAATATGTCATTCCCGAAAGAACAACAAGAGCAACCTTAATTTCAAAGAAACGAAGGATTTCTTTGGACATAACAAATCACATACAAGTATGAATTTGAATCCAAAATACTCAATTAAACTAACCACAAGAGACCCCATGATTAATTTAATCGGAAATATACAATCAAATTTACCACAAAAGTGATTAATTTAATTGGCCATGCTCGACATAAGAGAACTCACGGATCCTCACAGTATAAACACAAAAATATGGACCAAGGAAGATCAATACTGCGGAATACACAAGGATTCATTCTATTTTCCATCACTATTCGCACAATGACATACAATAAACATAATCCTTGTAAACAAAAGATTTTAACCTAAATTCCATCAATAAATGACATAATAGGCTTAACTTTTGTATTGTCAAAAGTTCATTCCTTTTTTTATCAATACATGCATATCGACATATGAAAGACTTAACTTTTGAAAAGGTATGGGAAATCATAGTTCACGGATGCAAACACACATATTCCATAACAAATTGCAATATATAAAACCATAAAGATTAATACTGCAAAAATCATCTTCCAAACAATTTTAGAATTTAACCAAATAAACCTAAAAACATGAAGATGAAAACGTAGGACATAGCTATGTGTAATCACAATAATGGCTATTCCAAACTTTGGTTATTCTTCTAAACAAAAAGAAGATTTACTAGACAAATATAGGAAAAATTAGAGTTCATTGAGAACCTCATATCTTTCAATGAATCCATCAAAGAAGGTATCACTGATTTCCTTTATTCTCTTGACCGTAGACACACCATGTTCGTGAGTTAGAACACTAACTTTGCGATCAACAACCCGAGCAAGCTGTCTAGATTTGACGCAGTCCATGATGAGCTTCTTTTGATTTCATATCAGAATATTCTGATTAGTGATCGCTGTCGTATGCGTCAAAAATAATTTCACTTTCTTACTCTAATAAATATAAATGAAGTACGTGATAAGAAAGAGTTTGTTCCCACAGAGAGGCTTTTGTTGCTAGAATTTCAGTTTCTTAGTAACCAAGGGGGGATTTTTGTTTTATCTAAGCAATAAAATAGAGCAAAGCAAATAAAATAATTTGAATAATCAATAAGAGAAGATATTGGTCACGGGATAGTATCATTCACAAACATGTATTTTCATCAATGACTAGAATTGGTATTTTAATCTCTCATTTACTAAAAGTCCTAGGATACCTTGATCTCAAGAATATCCCGTTAATTCTCTGATTTCATCACAACCAGATTAAAAGATGTATATGTGAATTCTTCATAGAAAGCAACCTAACGTGTAAAAGCACAATCAAGTTTAACTCCCTAAAAGCAATAAGTTCTATGGAATAAGACTAATCAATGCAAAACGAACGTGTAAAAGCACTAATCCGTTTTAACAAAAGTTATGATTCACTTGTGACTAGTAGGATATATCACTACAAGCACTACCCACAATTATGCTACTTAGAATCAGGGATAAACAACTTTTTCGTATTGAAAACCCAATATAGCTCTAGAAATGAATGCAAATCGGATTGATTCCGGACTCAACCTAACAAGTATTCAAATCATATGACAATATTAACAATGAATCATAAACAATAAATTATTGAGACAAAACTAATTCATTGAATCATATATCATGTTGTGAAATCCACTTTATCCCATAACCAATAATATATGTTTAGCTACTCATAGATTTTGAGTTCATCATAATCATAATCAATAATAAAATAATGAAGAAGATGACAAACAAATGAAAAGCAAACCCTAGTCGCCGCTCTCCAAAACTCCCAGTAAAAAATACGTGATCATCCAAAAGAAGAAGCTTTTCCTTTTGTAGCCTTTCCTCTTTCCAAAACTAGGTCTTCAAAACCCAAGGTCCAAGTGGTCCACCAAGCCCATATGTGAGAAATACCCATGTAGAAAATATGCTCCAAAAGTGGTCGCCGGGAAAATGGTAAAGTGGCCGGAACTTGGACGGAGAAGTAATTGGGAAGTAGCTCAGGTGACCGGCAAAGTCCACCTGATCACCGGTCAAACTGGTAACTCGGAAAGTCAAATGAGTCATCTCGGGTCAAGCAGACCGAGTCAGTGAATCAGCTCAGTGACATTATTGGGTGAGTCATCGCCAGAGTTGTGTTGTACAATGTTTGCACACCACAACCTCAATCCATCCATGATGGCTCTGCATTCTCTCAATTCTTCCATGTAGTTCTGTAGCTTCAATAACAATATCTTGCAATCTTCCATTCCTCCTTTCCTAACTCAGATTCATAACTATATAACACCGGCAATGTCTCAACAGCAGTGCACCACTTACTTCTCATCTCCGCATCATTCATATCATAACTTGCAAATATTCTCTATAATCTGCAATCAACACCAAGCACCTGCAATGCCATTGCCTGCACCTACAATGTCTCTCGCAAACACAAACATGGCTGTTACATAACCTTCAACCGTGTAAAACCATCAGCTCCTTCCCAAGCCAAAGCCGCTTCGATTAAATCCACAGCCAATCACGGCGATTACTCCCTTGATTTGTGATTTCCATTCCAATCCATTCAATACACAGCAACACCACCAGTTCATCCATGCAAATGCTCCACTTCCAGTTGCTGCTCATCGAGCATAGCACACTCGAGCCATTCCATTCTCTACATTGTATCTCAAGGCCAACACCAATTTCATTTATCCCTGCAGCTCACCCATTTTTCCATGTCTGCGGCAGCGTTAAGATCTGCAACCTTAGTAATCAACAACTTATTTTCCTCCAGTCACCAGTCACCAATACAAACACATTCCAGTGAACATCATGAACACCAGTATTGTCTTAATTTCATCTCTACAGCCGCATCTTCATGTACTTCTACTACACAACAAATCTGAATCTCCTTGTATCCTTCTTTTGCTTTATATTCTTCACTGCATCAATTGTAACTTCAACAACTCAGCTCCATTAACATCTCCCAACAAACTTGAAACTGGTTCACTCCCTCATTTGCACACTGCCTCCATTAGCACATAACTCAGGACCACCACCATTAACAACAACAACAATATTATCACCTTATTTCATCATCACAACCCACTCTCCATTCCAGACACAACATCAGTATAAACCCATACATCTCCACAACAATTTCATTTCAGTCACAACTTCACAACCACCACAGCAACTTCACTTTCCCTTGAATCAACACCATTGAAATAACACCCATATCAACACAGATTCACTGTAAACTGTTCAACACCACCAATCTCAGATTCATTTCTTCATTACTTAGATTAATCAACACAGACCCACGTCTCACACAAATAACAGCTTCATTAACGTCTCGAACCCAGAAATCATCTTCATCTTCTTCCCTGTGTTACAACTGCAACTCCACTGAATTATTCTCACTCTGGTTCCCAATCAAACCTCATGGTAAAAAATTCATTTTCTTCTCAATTCCACCACAAATTCTTTGAGAATACATCATCAATTCAAAACCCCTCTTTAACTTTTTCATTACAAACCCTAACTCCATCAATTTCTTCACCAAATCGACAGAAAGAAACCATCTCACTACCAACTTCATTCTGCAACCATTTGATTTTGCAGCAAACCCTAACTTCATAATTCCTGGATGAAACCAGCATAAGAACATGAAAGTAAGTTGAATCTTCGATAAACAACAGCTACATCTCCTCTATCACTCTTCAATCTCGATCTCTCTTTTCTGAATCAATGGTCGCCTTCTCTCAATTTCATGACAGCAGCCGGAATGATAAAAGAAATAAATTTCCTCTGAATTCTAGGGTTGTGTAGGAATGGAAGTGAATATAGCCACCCAGGGAGGCTAGATAAGGGCCAACCAAGAATGTCTTTTCCTTGCTTCTCTAGACTAAGCTGCAAATTGTTGGCTTGGCTCAACTCGGTTCCAAATGAAGGATTTCTTCTTCTTTTGCTCAATAATGACTCCATTGCACCTGATAAGCTAAAAAGTAATCATAAGATACATAATTCACAAGAAACTCGCAAAGAAAGCATAAACAATAGATATAAAATTAGGTGTTTTACAACACCTATCAATTAGCAAGGATTCTGTCCTGACCATCTAAGAGTTGGTTTATTTGTAATAGAAGATTTGTAAACTCGACCTTTGAATCGTTCTAAAAACGAGTTAAATCCTTGGCAGAATCATCAATCCAGGAGTTGTGGTCCTTTATTTGAAGCATCTTCTTTATAACCAGCTCTTGAATTGACTCACGTTCCTGATTGTCTTCCTCCATATCAAGATGCACAATCTCTTGAGATTTTGCAGAGTTCTTCATATATATAAATTTTGTTTTTAGGCGTTGATGGTGGTTTTTAGCTCAGGGCTAAATTTGTAAAAGTCTATCTACCTGACCCGGCATCAGATGTAGTAGATATTGATATGTCTGTATTTCGCAGGGAATTTGGAGAATATATCAAAATCTGACGAGTAACTATGTCTCTCTCCATATTATATCGAAACTCAATCTCCTGGATAAAATGTTCACTAGTATAGAGCCTAATGAGTGTATAAGCTCCTAGCTGCATTACTCACAAATGCCAGAGCCTGCTGAGTACTTTTCTTGTGCTTATGTTCCCTGGCAGAACCCTTAATATTGGTGTGGCATGACGGATTTTTGTTCACTCACAAAAGAGTAGCACGGACCTCCAAGTACCAAGGTTAAGGCTCTTGCACAAAATACTCAGTCAGAAAGCAAACAAATAAACAGAGCCGCAGAGTAGGAGAAAAAATGAGGGGAGCGTGGCCATGCCATAGGCTAACCGGCGCCACTTGGCCACGCCCCATGCTACCTAACCGTCCCTTACTCCTTTTTCGACCAATCAGGTCGCTTTAAACCTGAAACACTCCCATGAGTTGTAGCTGGGCCCATACTTACCGGCCCCATTTCCCTCGACCACTCAGGTTGCTCTAAAGCCACCACACTCAACCAGAAGTGTAGCCACGCCCATGCTTGGCCGTACCCTCTCCTTCCTACCGACCAATCAAGTCACTTTAAAATGCGCCACGAGCACTAGAGGTGTGGCCGCGCCTTACGTTTGGCCGACCCTTTTTCTTGACCAATCAAGTCGCTCTAAACTCGCCACCATACATTAAAGGCCAAACGCACCCTGCCGCACCACCATACTAACTGGAAAGCCAAATGCGCCCTGCCACAACAACATATTAATCGGCAAGCCAACATGCCACTCTGCCGCAGTAATATGCCAATGTGCCACAAATGACGCCACTATGTGCTAATCCACTTTCTGTTTGTGGCCAATGCCATAACGGACTCCAATTAGGATTTCATGATCGAACAAGACTTTTTTAGCCGAAACCCTAATTTTTGGTCATAGTCCACAACATGCCACGAGCCACTTTAGCCTTGGTCATGCCGCCAAGCCCTAACTTTGGCCACGACGCCAAATCCTAGCCTTGGCCATGCCGCCAAGCCCTAACTTTAGCCACGACGCCAAATCCTAACCTTGGCCATGCCGCCAAGCCCTAACTTTGGCAACGACACCAAATCCTAGCCTTGGCCATGCCGCCAAGCCCTAACTTTGGCCACGACGCCAAATCCTAGCCTTGGCCATACCGCCAAGCCCTAACTTTGGCCAAGGCGCCAAATCCTAACCTTGGCCGTGCCGCCAAGCTCTAACTTTGGCCACGATGCCAAATCCTAGCCTTGGTCATGCCGCCAAGCCATGCCATACACATTAATTAGGGTTTCGACATGCCAAACCCTAATTTGGGCAAAATTTCTACTCCAACCAAGCCAAATAACATTTCCCAGAGCGTTGGGATTGATGTGGCAACATGACCAATATTGCCCGAGTCATATTTGGGTCTAACACCAATATGCCAAAACAATTGCCACGGCTACGCCACTGGCATGCCACTATGACACGGCTACGCCAGGCGCCACTATGCTAATAGCGCCACTTTGCTATACAACAAGATATGGCCATAATCAACGGATACCCTTCCTCATGAGATGCAATCTCAGCCATCCAAGTTCGCCACCGAATTGATGGACTTGCGAAAAGTTCCAGGCAACCAGCTAGTGACCATGGCTACGTCAGGCACCACTTACACCACCGTTCAACTGGCATGCATGAGATATGCCAGTCATGCTGCAATGTCACTGGCATACGCCAAAAACGCCAGTCTGACATTACCAGGCATCAACAGAACGTAGCCATAATAAACGGCTATCTTCTTCATAAGATGCAATCTCAGCCATTCAAGTTCGCCACCAAACTGACAAACTTGTAGCAAGTTTTAGGCGGCCGGCCAAGGAAAGCCTAATAGCATCACATGTTATTTTCCTATGAAAAGTCTCTTGACTTTGACTTGCCACACATAAGAACCGACTACATGTTTTCCACGAAAACACTCGAGCCATCAAACATGTCACAACTGGGGATACTTATGGGGTATTGGTCGGCGGTTTACGGGCGTGCGGCGTGCAATACGCCCGTTATAAGAAAGTGTCATGAAGTGGGACAATTAATGGTGATGAAAGTAACGGTGTAAACTAATTCACTTCCTTCATCATGGAAGCATAATGCCTGACGGTTACACGTTACTCTATTCTTCCACCACTAAATCGTTTCCATTTCCTATGAAACCATAGTACGTTTCAATATGACTTGTATAAATAGGTTTCACCTATTTACCACAAAACAACAAGTTTTGGTCGGAAACAACACAGTATCTATAAATCACCTGGTAGATTTCCATTATGCTAGCCAGTTCTACTTTCAAATACAAGTCATAAACAACCATACCATCAGAATCAACGATTCTGGTCTCAACACTCTCTTCGCTTCCCTCCCTAAGATCAACCCTTCTCCTTCACTTTGTGACCAAAGCAAGCCTGGAACGACCATCTTTTGGTTTAGGACAGGATTGTACAGATTCATCTCTCGAATCAAAAGTACTCCCATGCAGTGCATTGTTTAGGGTTTAGATTCGTTTCTCATCCACACCTGAAATTACAAAAATCAGCAGAAACGTTTTTCACCCAAACAATTGGCGACCATAGTGGGAGGATAATCTCTTGGTTGTAAATTCAACTCTCAATTCCATCATCCTACTAGTAAATGCAATGATTCGAGGCACATCGTCCAAGAAAAGATGGATTCAGGAGAATTATGCCTGGGGACTAGAGATTCTCCGCCTTACCGCGGATCGACATGAAGATGTTTCACAAATAATAAAGAATGACTGGGGACTTTTCGTGGCAAGGAGGGTGTCACATAAAGACTCGGATTTACTCCCTGAAGATTCAGTTTTGGTGAAAGATCCTAAAGTGAGTAAGTTTTGTCAGACAATGTTTACACGATCTATTGTTTGGGTTTTTACATTTGCAATGGAAGCCGATAACCAATCATCCCAAGATTTCATATATTTCCTTTTCTCATGCAACATTCACGGTTTCACAATTCTCCCGAATGACTTTGCTATCTACATTCGCAATTCAGATATTGACATATTGATTGATCAAAGGGCCATTATTCCAAAATAATCCAAAAACTTTTATAAGAAATAATCATCTGTCAATCCAAAAACCAGAAAAATAAAATATAAACTAGGCGTTTCTTTTGCCTTTCGAAAGAAAAAAAAAAACTAAGAAAAGGAAGTTCAAAAAATAAAAAACATTCAAGGAAAACTTTCTAACAACGGCTCGTTCTTCTTGGACAAAATGTCCTTCATGCTTTGAAGAGCCGTCTGTTTCAGCTTCAACTCCTGGGACAACTTCTCGACTTCTGCCTCCTATTGATTAATCAAATCCGCGGAAGGTCCATCAACCGCTTCAGCCTGCAGCCTTTGGATCTCGGAAAATCCCTCACAGAACCAGGAGGCGTTAAACTCAAAGTTTACGCACATATCCCGATGGAATTCCCAGCTTTTGACTACATCTCTAGAAAAAGTGTGTCCAGTCACGCCACACATGTCATGGATTGAAGATAAGGTTTCCTCCATGCGCTTGACCAATGCAAAGTGACTATTAACCTTCCCGGTCGTGGCGATGTGCCCATACCTTTTCCATATCTTTGTATATAGCTCCGCATACTTCACTGGCACACTGAATCCTCTAATCAACACGTGACCTTCAAAAGGAGCCTCAAATGGAGGATCAAAAACAATACATGCGGCTGGATGTGCGACTAGCAAAGACTCTTTGGGAGCAATCACGCCCGTCGTTACGACAGCGTTTTCCGCCATGGGAGATACAACAACATCTTCATGATGATCAACCTTCGTCTCCAGATCACCAGCGGGTACGGTTACCATGACTGGAGACACTGTTACACCTTTATTTCCCTGGATATCCATCTCAGAGTTATTTTCAGAAGCAGACTCTTCCTGTAAATATCACTAATTGAACATTTATTCGGTATAAATAAATAATCCAAGAGAAAAGTGTGGAAAACTCACTGACTCATTTGTGGGCCCACAGGAAAACTCGTTGTTATATTCGGAAGTGCTCCTTTCATCACTAGATCTCGATCTTTCGTCCTCTTCGGATTCTTCTTCAAGAGATTCAGTCTCGTCGCCTCTTTTCTCAAGAGGCGCCGTCTTTTGGCCGTGGGCAAGTCTAGAAAAGATATTCGAGTTTTCAAGACCCTGAGACCAAAAAAAAAAGGAGTCAGTGAGGGAACCATACACACCTGTGTTGAAAGAACTGAAAATCACTAGAGCCGTCGAATCCGATTGAAAGCCACCTGCACGATTTTTCGACCTTTGCTCCTTTTTCTGGGGACTGTTTTCATCAAGGCTAGAGGATTTTCGCTTTCCCAAAGGAAGCTGTTTCAACAATTTATGCTTTGTTAGAACAGCGGAGGAAGGTTTTCCACGTGGCTTTGTCACAACATCCTGCACGAACTGATGAATGGCGAGAAACTCATCTTGCCAAAAGATGTTATATTTGGGACTCGTCACAGGTTTCTGAGAGCAAGAAGGGAAGAATTTTATCCGGTGCAAAGACGTTGTAATCAAGAATAGCGGGCAATGATTCATCTGTAATTGTCAGCGGGCGACGGAATGGGACTCCCTGATCAAAGCCCATATGTCGAGCAGACCTGTCAATGTTGTAAGAGACTACTTCACAAAGTCCTCTGAAAAAAGATGGCACATACCCTGATATGCAGCTTCGCAAGAACACAATTTCTCCAATGCTCATATTCTCGTCAGCAGAATGTAATATCATGTTTGGTGCGAAAGCAAAAGTGTTTGGTTGAACTATGGAGGTGCGGACCAGAGCCCATGGACGAAATTTAACTTCATGTGCGTTGTCAAGAAAATCAATGAGCTTTAAGACAGGCCTTGGACGCCTATCCAACCAACGGAGTATCCTGGAGCCGCCATACGTATCAGGAAATGAGGTTTTCGGGTTAGGAGCGTAATGTTTGAAATGCTCCCACAACCATGCTTGGAGAAAGGCGACATGGATGTACGAGTATACTTTCATGTACCATGTTCGCTACCAAGCAATCCAGAAGGGTGTACAAAAAGCCAAGAAATAAACTATCGATGGGAAGAGCAACGCCTTTCGCTAGTCTGATAGCAAATTTGATGAGCTTATGCCTTATCTCCTTCTTGCCAGAGCTATCATCAAAAATGTCTCTGGATAGCCACAAAACTAAAAATGTAGCGACATGGAGTGTATCATCCAACACTTGATCTAACTCTGGCTCATCAGAGAACCACTCAGACACCCACCAGTTATAGAAGCACTTTTCCTCATAATTCTTTTGAACATGCCACTCTGCCGCACTAACATGCCAATGTGCCACAAATGACGCCACTAAGTGCTAATCCACTTTTTGTTCGTGGCCAAAGCCATAACGGACTCCAACTAGGATATCATGATCGAAACAAGACTTTTTTAGCCGAAACCCTAATTTTTGGCCATAGTCCACAACATGCCACGAGCCACTTTAGCCTTGGCCATGCCGCCAAGCCCTAACTTTGGCCACGACGCCAAATCCTAGCCTTGGCCATGCCGCCAAGCCCTAACTTTGTCCACAACGCCAAATCCTAGCCTTGGACATGCCGCCAAGCCCTAACTTTGGAAACGACACCAAATCCTAGCCTTGGCCATGCCGCCAAGCCCTAACTTTGGCCACGGCGCCAAATCCTATCCTTGGCCATGCCACCAAGCCCTAACTTTGGCCACGACGCCAAATCCTAACCTTGGCCATGCCGCCAAGCCCTAACTTTGGCCACGACGCCAAATCCTAGCCTTGGCCATGCTGCCAAGCCATGCCACACACACTAATTAGGGTTTCGACATGCCAAACCCTAATTTGGGCAAAATTGCTACGCCAACCAAGCCAAATAACATTTCCCAGAGCGTTGGGATTAATGTGGCAACAAGACCAATGTTGCCCGAGCCATATTTGGGTCTAACACCAATACGCCACTGGCATGCCACTATGCCACGCCTACGCCAGGCGCCACTATGCTAATGGTGCCACTTTGCTATACAACAAGATATGGCCATAATCAACGGCTACCCTTCCTCATGAGATGCAATCTCAGCCATCCAAGTTCGCCACCGAACTGACAGACTTGCGGCAAGTTCCAGGCAACCAGCTAGTGGCCATGGCTACGCCAGGCGCCACTTACACCACCGTTCCACTGGCATGCACGAGATATGCCAGTCATGCTGCAATGTCACTGGCATACACCAAAAAACGCCACTGTGACATTACCAAGCGCCAACATAAGGTAGCCATAATCAACGACTACTCTTCTTCATGAGATGCAATCTCATCCATTCAAGTTCGTCATCAAACTGACGGACTTGTGGCAAGTTTTAGGAAGCCAGCCAAGGAAAGCCTAATAGTATCACATGATATTTTCATATGGCAAGTCTCTTGACTTTGACTTGCCACACATAACATCCTGCTACACATTTTCCACGCAAACACTCGAGACACAAACATGTCACAAACTGGGGGATACTCATCAGGGTATTGGTCTGGCGGTTTACAACGTGCGACGTGCAATACGCCCGTTATAAGAAAGTGTCATGAAGTGGGACAATTAGTGGTGATAAAATTAACGGTGTAAACTAATTCACTTCCTTCATCATGGAAGCATAATGCCTGACGGTTACACGTTACTCTATTCTTCCACCACTCAATCGTTTCCATTTCCTACGAGACTATGGTACGTTTCAATATGACTTTTATAAATAGGTTTCACCTATTTACCACAAAACAACAAGTTTTGGTCGGCAAAAACACAATATCTAGAAATCACCTGGTAGCTTTACATTCTTCTAGCCAGTGCTACTTTCAGATACAAGTCATAAACAATCACACCATCCGAATCAACGATTATGGTCTCAACACTATCTTCGCTTCCCTCCCTAAGAACAACCCTTCTCCTTCACTTTGTGACCGAAGCAAGCCTAGAACGACCATTTCTTGGTTTAGGCCAGGATTGTACAGATTGATCTCTCGAATCAAAAGTACTCCCGTGCAGTGCATTTTTTAGGGTTTAGATTCATTTCTCATCCACACACCCGAAATTACAAAAATCAGCAGAAACGGTTTTCACCCACAAACATTAGGGAAGGAGAAACATAATACAGAACAAGTATATATGTGTTTGTAAACACGAGTCAGAAACTCTTGTTACGAAAAAACCCTAAGAACTCACTAGAGGAGGACGCGAACAGTGGTGGACCATCAGCAAAAATCTCAAACCGAAAAAAAATAAATATACAACATACTTGAGTATTTCTTAATTATTGTCGTTGCACCTCTCAAGTTAGAAACAAAGAAAAGAATACCTGGAGTCAGGTGGTAGAGTGGAAATTAATCCCACTATGATCATCGAGAAAGGAGTTTTACATATCATTTGACAGTTTGATCTTTCTGTTCTTCGCCTTTCTTCGGTTGAAATTCATCCCAGAAAAGTAAGACACAGTGTGATTAACATATCCATCAGGAGGCTTTCTCTGAGGACTAAATCTAGGACCTCTTGCAATTGGTTCAAGAGGATCATAATAGAGAGGGATCCATATTCTAGACTTAGATTTACCTGACTCATTCTTATAAGTACAAGGAATGTGTTCATTTGTGGCACAAGAGTTTATACCATTGAGATGAACTTGTTCCTTGTGATGATTTATAGAATATAGATCATTTTTATAAGGTTTCTGGTTTTCTATGGGCATGAGATTCGCTGCAAAAGTTGACAGACTATTTACTCCATTGATAGTAGAAAGAAGCAAATTATGAAGATTCAAGATTCGTTTCCTTCTGGCAAGGCAATGGATAGCAATAGCATAGTGATTCTTTTCCCCACAAAATGTACAGATTCGTGGAGGAGAAGCAATAGCTGGCACCCGTTTTAACTTCATAACCATATGAGAGGATTGTAAGTCACGTAAATCTTTTTTGACACAACCTTCTTCTAGAGGACATTTCTTCATGTGTTGTAATTCATGAGAATTAGTTGGTACAGAAGAATTTCTCCTTAAGACAAAGTTTTCCTTTTCCAAGGATTTGCACTGTTCATGGGCTAGAATAAGAGATGCACTTAGTTTCTCTTTTTCAACACGAAGTCTGTTTAGATCTAATGAATGTGTCTCGATCAAACATTTTTCTCTAATTGAGTCTTCCTTGACAATATTCTCAAGAACACTAATCTTTTCACGATGTAGAGTAGTTTCTTGGAGGAGTTTTTCAATATTGTTAGAGAAGGACTCAATGATGTTATAGAGTTCATGTTCTCGACCAAGAGACTTTTCAAATTAATCAATAAGCTGAGCATGATCCTGATAATCACTTGATCTCGGAGAATTTTTTTGAGATTCCGTGAGCTAAATTTGAATTTTTTTGCCATAGTGTCAAATGTCTCATTGGAGGGAGAGATGTCAACATTTGAAAGGACAATTTTCCTACCTCGGGATTCGGAAGAATCATCTAAGGTGTAATCCTTTGAGGTATTCCCAAGACATTTGGCATGGTTAAAAGCTTTAGAAGACATCTTGGTATGCGTATATGCCAGAGATAAAATTCTGTCCTCGGACTCAGATTACCACAAACACAGACTTGTAAACGTGTTTGCCTGCTCTGATACCAATTGAAAAAGCGGGGGTACAAATTAAAACCTCACCCAATATTTCGATTAGCAATCTGTATGGACTAACTCCAATATACTTACAAGAGAATCAACTAGACTCAATCATATTAAAGTATATCAAAGAATTAATATCTCTGGATTTGATTTATACTCAAACAAATAGAAATCTGTGAGACTTTATCAAATATAAAAGATATAAACTTGGATGGTACCAAAGACCAATATCCAAGGATCAATCCATTTCTAATCAACAACCAAAGGTTGGATTTCACAATTGATCGATAAAACGCACAACCTGTGATATTTCAATTATATAACAAAATATAATGCGTAATAAAAATAACACGTATTAATTTAAGTTTTGTTAACGAGCAAACCGCAAATGCGAGAAAACCCCGGGACCTAGTCCAGATTGAACACACACCGTATTAAACCGCCATCGACACTAGCCTACTACAAACTAACTTCTGGGTCTGGATGTAGTTGAACCCCCAATCAATCTCACACCGATCCAAGGTACGCTTGCGCCTTACGTCTTTGATCCCACCGGGATACTACGTACTTGATTCCCTTATGATCTCACCCACAACTAAGAGTTGCTCGACCCAAAGTCGAAGACTTTAATAAACAAATCAGTATCACACGTAAAAGTCTACGAAATAGATATCTGTCTCCGCATGAAATACCTACAAGTTTTGTTCCATCTTTTGATAAATCAATGTGAACATGAACCAATTGATAACTTGGGACTTATATTCGAAGAACAACCTAGTATTATCAATCACCTCATAATAATCTTTATCGATACAGCGAAAGAAGATATTGTGGATTCACAAACGATGAGACGAAGATGTTTGTGACTACTTTTATATCTTGCCTATCTGGAGATATTAATCTCAAGCCAATCGTTACGATTTTACTTAACACGATAGAATCGGGCAAGATCGATCACACAACTATGAGAAACTAGTATCATGCCTGGATTCACAATCCCAATGAAGTCTTTAAGTCGTTAACTTGGTTTTCAAGAAGAAACCTAAGGTTAAAAGAGAATCGACTCTAGCTAATACAACTAGTATCACACAGGAGGTTTGGGGATTAGGTTTCCCAGTTGCCGAGTTCTCTCTTATATAGTCTTTTAAATCAGGGTTTGCAATCAATGTTATAGCTTAGTAACAAAGCATTCAATATTCACCGTAAGATGAAAACCTGATTAAATTCTAGCTAATATCTTTCAACCGTTGGATCGAAAACTTAGCTTGTTACACACAAATGAAATGCACGATTTTAAGTTTGTGTAACCGTACCCAAACATGTACATTTATTGGTTCAACAATAGTTAACCAAATGGTTATCCTTATGAAAACTTTCATATCAACCATATTCTTCTTCACCATAGCTAGTTCAAATGACTCAAATGAACTAGTTAGAGAGTTGTTCAATTGAATAAATCTTATGTAACTACACAAGACACAATCGAAGAAAAAACGATTTGATTCAGTCGAATTGATTCATGAACTTTATAGCCACGATTTGCATTTTGCATTCTTTAGTTAATATAAATATAAGTTCACGAAAATCGTCTTTAGATATAACCAACTTTAGTTCGCGGACTTAAGCTCCCGAAAGGAGCTCTCAAACTCCAACAGATATTCTCGGGATGAGAACTTCCGCCAGTTCGCGAACTGAGTTCACATCTCTTGTTCCGGTTTTCCTGATCAACAAAGTACGCATACTTCGGTTCAAGGAAAGAGGACTTATACATATATGTGTTGCCACACAATGCTTATATCCAACAATGGTTATATAATCTAAAATCTTATTTCAATCATTGAAACATTCTTAGAGGACGTTAATATATAGTTGTTATTCACAAACTATATTTCGTCAAAGTAAGCAATTTTCAAAGTGATTGGAACATAACATGACTTTCGTCACTAGGTAAAGATGAACTTGGCCAAAGCGAAAGCTTACCAACACATATTTCGAGAAATAGATAGGCGAGATAAACTCGGCTCTAAAAAGCAAATGTGTATAATCAAAGTCTATATAGCAAAACGACTTTTGTCTCAAAATAGGAGATAGAGTAGATAGACTTTTGAGTGATAGATAAGTTCAAGTCTCCACATACCTTTTAGTCGATGAAGTTCCACCAGTTCCTTGAGTAGTTCTTCGTCTTGTATGATGATTGCCATGGAGTTCTTGAGCTCAACTACACTACTATCCTAGTCCGAGACTTAGCTATAGTAGACAAGAAATTAAGACTTATAGTTTTGATCACTAACATTGACAAACATGGTTGAGATAGCAACGCATGCGAGTTCGACCGAGCAGTGCTCTAACAGATATATATACCATTTTCAACTGTTTCTTTGTAACAGTCAATCTGTAACATGCATGCAACTTTGCAAACTATCTGTGTTATGTATTTTCATCCTTTATAGCACTTTTTGAGTCATGTATAAATATTTTGAGGGTGTTCTCTACATGAGGAGCTAAACTCCAACACAAGGATTACGAAGAAAGTCATACTTCATGCTTGTGGTAATTATATTTAGTTCTTTTATGACTTTTTGCATTAGTTTTTAATTAATTTATAATTTTTATTGAATGGCTACTGTTTCAATTGCTGGGTCATTCTTAGTTTAATACTTTTGATGTCCCATGTTTTCGATTTACAATCATTTGCTTTGAATCTACCTTCGCAAAGACATAGAGTCAATATTTTATTACTATTTGAGCTATAATTGTCTAGAATAAATATATAAATTGTATGAATGGGTTTTATGATAAAATCTCAGGTCCTAGTATCTCACAATATTGTTATTAACCTATACATATCTTCTAGTTTAATTAATAATCAGGAATAAAATCAATCTTCACAAGTCTATATTGAACGAATGTTATTACCACTTTACAACAACTTTCAAAATCACATCAACTTTACAACAACTTTCAAAATCACATCAACTTTGGGCGCCACTGGTGCAGACTTGTTTTGAGGTTTAGGGTTTTAGATTTTTTTTTAAAAATTAAATTTTATTTTGTCGGTCGGGTCGGAGATCTGGCCTCGCTTGAGAGATTGTTCGGGGGTATCTTGGTGATTCGTCGTCGTTAGACCAGTTTCTCATTCCTTTCCTCCTTTGGGCTTTTCTTTGTTTGAGATGGTTGATCTCCCGTTACAAGATGAGGTTCCTCTGGCGTAGATTTTTAATCATCTTTTTTTATTTCATTTGGTTGGAGAGATCATATACAAAGTCGCAATAATTTTTTCATGGATTGACATATAGTTGGGATTGGCGTTCCTCGCAACATGGTGTATTTTATCTATTCGAATCTAAAGTATCCTTTTGTCTTCTGGATTCATTGTTGCTTAAGTTAGCCGTTCATGGTGCTCGATTCGTCGTGCTTCTTCCTCTTTGCTAGCTTCCTAAAGCAATAAGTCCCTCTTTGAGATTTTCACGATATCGATATTTTCCAAGGTGATTTTGTTATTTTCCATGATCGAATTCGTCTCCCAATTCATTAGCGGCATGTTAATCCTTGGCCTCTGGACCATTACCTACCTCGAGATTGGGTTGTATTCTTCCTCGACGTTGTTAATACTTCTTGCAAACTTGCTCCATCCATCGACCTATTTCGCAGGTTCCGGGTTAAAATACTTGCCATTGGGTCGCACGTATGTATCTTTCGCGAGTATGAACTACGTCTGCATACAAAAGAAACACCCCACTTCTATTTTTCGAAATAAAGCAAACAAAATTAATTTTCCTTTTGTCTTATGTTAATCTGCAAACTGACAGTTGGCTGGACAGCCTCCAACCAACTGTCGGTTTGCATAGTGTTGTTTTTTTTACATTTGCAAAATTCTCTCCCTCTAAAAATTTGCATATTAATCGCAAAAGGTTGTTGTTTTTTTACATTTGCAAAATTCTCTCCCTCTAAAAATTTGCACATTAATTGCAAAAGGTTTTTGGAAAAGAGCATCATGACCAAATACTAAGTTTAGTTTAGTAACTTTAGTGAATGAGATGCTTTTTTATGAGACTGCTCATGAGAAACCTGACATCATCTTTCCGGCTTCGTTGACCAAAAATAATCAAAATCAGTTCGAGTAAGATGCCTAGAAATATGTTTGTATAATCTCTCTAATCTCCGTGATATTAACATTCCATCTCTTGAACTGAATTTTTCAAGGTGTCCGGTGTTTATATCTCTGCTAGCAATTTGCCATTACTTATTTTCATTTCTTAAGAGAACAACAAGAGAGAAAAAAGATCTGAACTATGATAAATACTTGATAAGAAAGTGTAATTTCTTCTACGGTAGAAAATAATTTTCAAGTTTCCACCACAACGCTTTTTATGACTGAAATAAACTGAAACTATTTAGGCTTTTGAAATAAGACTAAGTCCTATGGGCTAGATTGGAGTGCTAGATTGGCCAAAAAGTGTTGCAAATCATGAAAAAAGTGTGGGAAAAAAGTTAACACTAAATCTGGTTACTTTTCTCTCCTAGCAGTTGCTCGCAGTCCACTATCGGCGTAGATTGAAACGCCGAATAGTGCGGCGCTCAAAAAGTGGCTATAAAGTTCGAACCATTCGGCGTTGAAGAAAGAATACGAAAAAAAAAAAAAGTGGAGTAGATGGAAAGAGAGAGGAAAAAGTGGGGGAGAGAGAGGAAAAGGTGGAGAGAGAAGTGAATAATTAATTTTAGAAAAAAATATTTGTGGAGAGAGAAAGGAAAAAAGTGGAGAGAGAGAGAAAAACGCCGAACGGTTAGGCGTTTAAAGCAGAATGGTTAGGCGTTTCACTGCTAGATTGGCCATCCCATAGGGGTTAGGAGGTTGCCCAGGCTGACGTGGATGACCAATCTAGCAGCTAGATATCTAGCCCATAGGACTAAGCCTTAGTAAAGGAAACAATTCTCAAACTTTTTGCGTGAAAATCTAGATATTCTGAAAACTCAAACCTAGCAACAGAAATATTCTTAATCAAAAAAAGAATGAAAACATTTTTTAAGTTGAAATCTCTCGAGTATCATTCCATACATTTTTATGTGTTCTACAATGTCGCGTATTCCATACATTTTTATGTGATCTAAAGTTGATGGTTTGATTACTAGGTATTGAAATTATGAGCCTGATTGCGCAATACATCTTATGTTTTATCAGATTCACGCTACTAGCATACTAGAAAATTGTATGATAATGGGTCTTCGCTAGTTAACTATGGCTAAGTCCTATGGGCTAGATTGGAGTGCTAGATTGGCCAAAAAGTGTTGCAAATCATGAAATAAGTGTGGGAAAAAAGTTAACACTAAATCTGGCTACTTCTCTTGCCTAGCATTTGCTCATGATCTCACTATCGGCGAGATTGAAACGTCGAATGGTGCGGCGCTCATAAAGTTGTCTCAACGCCGAACCGTTCAAGCGCTCACAAAATCTAATTTTGAGATTGAAACGCCGAACCGTTCGTTCAAAAAGTAATCAAACGCCGCATGGAGCTGGCGCTCGGAAAAACGCCGAATGGTTAGGCGCTCCTGAGATGACGTGGATGGCCAATCTAGCGGCTAGATATCTAGCCCATATGACTTAGGAGGTTGCCCAGGCTGACGTGGATGGCCAATCTAGCGGCTAGATATCTAGCCCATAGGACTAAACCTAACAACATATGAGCATATAACATGAATCATACATCAGAACCTTTTCCGTCATTACTATAGTGTATACCTCGGTAATGACCTCCTAAAACCCCAAATCAAAAATCCTTATTTTAATATTCATCTTATTCTACAAAAATTTCATTATCCAGATCAAATGTCATAATTCCCCAATTTCTCAAATTCCAATAAAGACACCTATCGACAAAAATAACATGTTATATATCCACGGTACGCAAATCATAGTGTATCTCCCATGTATTTTACCATCCTTAACTCAAATTGTATATACCTATTTTCAGTCATTATACAATTTCTTCCTGAAAATTAAATAGACGAGTTAGTTTCTTAGTCACGATGATGGACTTCGACTAAGGATGCAGATTTTTGTCACAATATAGAATTTTCAATCTACGTATTAAAAGAAGTATGTAGAGAGATAAGATAATGGTGCACATACTAATATTGTTGGAGAAGATGTTATTGATATGATTCAGACTTGTTTTAATTAATTCCTTAAAGCCCCTCTTGATGAGCGTGTGGCCAAATATAAACATATATGAGCGTGTGGCCCAACAGATTAAAACCTTTTGTGGATGGTTTGATATTCCAAAACCAAAAGATGTATTTCTGATAAATATTCTTCTTGCTAATGAGGTTATCCATATTATCAATCATTACAAAGGAAAAGAGGGTTTAGCGGCTATTAAACTTGATATGACCAAAGCTTATGACAAGTGGGAGTGGTACTTTTTAGAGAAAGTCCTTTCGAAAATGGGATTATCCTCCCAGTGGGTTAAGTTAATATTAATCAATGCATTTCAAATGTGTCTTACTCTGTCTTACTGAATGGTGTGCATATTGGTTTAATCAATCCTTAAAGAGGCCTCAGACAAGAGGACCTTTATCCTCATACCTTTATATCATCTGGTCAGAGGCTCTATCTGCCTATATAGACTCTCTGACTAGAAAAGGAATGGTTGAGGGCACTAGTGTTTGTAAAAACTCTCATAATATCACTCATTTGTTATTTGTTGATGACTCTTTATTGTTTCCTAAATCTGCTGTGAAAGACTTTGAAATCATAAAAGAGTATTTGTATAAGTATTTCCTAGTTTCTGGACAAGAAATTAATTTTGATAAGCATGGTATTTTATTTAGTAAAAAGATGCCAGATCAGTTGATGAATCAGCTATCTGATAGTTCAAATATCCATATCTGTGACTTGGGGGAAAAGATTTGGGTACCCCTATAGCTTTTCAAGCTTCAAAAATCCAAACTCATATGGGTATTCTTGAACCTGTTGATGCTAGAATTTCTACTTGGTTCCATTGACTCTTTTCTCGGCCGCTAGAACCACCCTAATTAAACATATTGAGCATGCCATCCTCTTTACCGGATGGGTGCTTTTCTTATTACTAAGTACCTTTGCGGAAAATGGATTTCCAAATTTGCAAGTTCGATGGGGAAAAGCTCTTTACCCAAAGGATGGGCCGCGTTTACTTAGCCGAGTCATTTTATGCTCTCCCAAATCGAAGTAGGATTAGGATTGAGGAAAGCCGAGTTAAACAACTTTTTATGCCAGCTAAGAATGCTTGGAAAATCATTGAAAATCCGATTGTTTCTTTTCATTACTTTAAAAGCTAGATAGTTTTCTAATACTGATTTTTTGAATACTAAATGTCCCTAGTGTTTGTTCTTGGACTTGGAGGTATTTACACACTATCAAAGAACTTATTAAATCTTTAATTTCCTGGATTTTTGGAGATGGTAAGTTCATTGACCCACGGTGTGATAATTGGATTCCTAGCTTAGAATCTGTTATCCCTAACCTCCTTGTTCCTGCAAACCCTAGTGTCACAATTGTCTATTTTATTTATCGGGAAAGTATGACTTGGAATGTTGATAGACTCACCACCCAATTTGATAATGCTTTTGTTGAGAAGATTATCTATAATCCCTTAAGCCAGCTATGCACTCCTGACATGAGGGCTTGGGACCTTTCGAAGACTGATAGATTTTCTTTAAAATCTGCTTATTTGGGGCTTAGAGGTCTTAAAACCCTCTCCAAATGGTAAGCTATGGAAGTGCATTAGGAAAATTCGTGTCCCTCATAAGAACCAGTTATTTATTTGGAAAGATGCTAGGAATGCGCTTCCTGCCGGAACTGTTCTTACTTCTTAATACTAGAATGCATATAACCTTTGTGGATTTTCCTTGGTGCACTGAACCTAATGAATCCATTATGCATGCTCCAGTTCTCTACCCTTCTTCCTTTCATGATTGGTTCCTTAACGCCTTAAGTATTACTACTTCTTGTTTAATGAACATGTCTTTTATTGAGTGGCTTTTGTATTGGTCTGTGGTAACTAGTACTAAACTTTCTGACGATGGTCAATGTCTGGTTGTTGTTATTCTTTGGTCTACATGGAGCAGTAGGAATAACCTTGTGTTTAACACTAAGAAAAACTCTCAATTTGTTACTTTTCATAGAGCAAGCGCCATGTTATTAACCAGAAAACTAAAACTCCAGATTCCCAAAAGCATCGGTATCAGTTATAACAACAAATATGCATGCCTCCTTCTTTTGGATGGATTAAATGTGAAACTGATAGAGTGTTTAATGATGTTTCCATGGATAATGGTGCACGGTATGTGATGAGGGATCATCTGAGTAAAGCCTCCTTTTGTGCTGTTATAGTCTTTGATGTGGCCTCGGCAGTTGAAGCTGAAGTTAGGGCCATATATATGGGCAGTTCTGAAAAAAGTTGTTGATCTGAAGTTTTCTCACATCATAATTGAGAGTGATACCAAGCCTTTGGTTGATCAATTTTCTGCAGGAGTTTTTGATGGTGGTCAACGTACTGATGCTATCTTTAAAGACATTTCATTTTTTTTCTCCTTCTCAATTATCGGCTTGTATTTTTAGTTTTCAACCAAGATTATGTAATTTTGTTGCTCATGCTTTAGCTCACTGTGTGAAGGCTAACTCAAACCCTATGTTCTAGTATGTACCTCCAATACGGTTTCTGCCGATTGTTAAGAGGATCATTAGTCTCTTTGAGGCCTTCATTTATAAAAACAAAAAAACTAGTGAATGTGGCTTTACGTTTATGTGGTAAGCAAGGACGTGGTTGCTTCCACAAAAAGGTGGCCCTTAGTGTGATATGAGGTACCCCTTAACCACGGCAAAGTTGTAAAAATACTGATATTGGTGCCTTTAGCGAGTCTGAGGGTGCCTCAAGGAATAGCTTAGTTGAACAAGGATGGAGAGAAATTGCAGTTCAGAATTGGAACATAGGAAATGAAAATACAAAATTTCTAAACTAAATAAAAGGATTTCGAAAACCAGTATTTTTCACTCATTTTCGATACATGCAAACTAAGGTGAGAGCCGCAAACAGTGAAGAAGTTGGGTTTAACTTTAACTAGAGGCGGTTTTTAAATGAGACGGTGAAAAAGCTAGTTGGAATGAAATTTTAGGTTTGCTAGCTTTGTTGCAGCTGTTTGTTTGAGTCGGCTTTTCAGCCTTCTCTTGTTGTGCCTAGGTGCCTTCTTCTTTTGTATTCTCTTTTTTTCTTTTTCAATAAAAAAAAAAAAAAAAAAAAAAAAAAAACTAGTTGGAATGAGAATAGGAGACCGAACTTAATATATATTACTAAAAATCAACTTCTAAGAATAGGAATGAATCTTAAGCTTACTAATCAAGCGATTCAAGTGATTTTTTTCTTATAAGTACTAACCCTCTCTACAATTATTACGAATACATCAGAAAAACAAACAAAAAACCCTTCTGCTTCTTTCTTCTTCTTCTTCTCTCTGTTGGTACGAACAAAATCTTGTGTTTTCTCTCTCGAGAAAAAAAAACAAAACAAAAAAAAGAATGAATAGAACTACAGTAAACTGTGATTATCAGCTTCGGGTTGTTAAAACTCCAGTTGCAGAAACAAGTCCAGTTTATCGAATTAACGTTACACTAAACAGTCGGTGCATCAGGTGGGTGTTAGGAGGACGTACTATTAATGTGGAAGACATGATACAAACAGATTCTATCAACCTCAACTTATTTTCTGACGAAGAACAAATACGCGCACATGTTCAGAATCTGTTATCAGGGTTCGAAAACGACGTATTAGATGAAGTAAGCGTCGAATGGTTAACTCGAAGAATACCAGTCGACACTGCAGGGAAACTACCAGGTCCGGAAACACCAGATGTTTCAGTAATTTTTGAAGTTGAAATCTCTGTTGAGTTTATGGTGAGGATGGTGGTGGTTGACGAACAAGAACAAGCAGCAGATTTTGAGGCTGACTTTGACACGGATGAAGACTCATACAATGGAATTATAAAAAATCCAGCTTCAGATTTCGAAATCAGCAAACTCAAGAGGTTCGAGTATGGTGGTGAAACTGGGGAAGCATCTGCATGCATTATTTGCATCGAAGGCCTTTCTGGAGAAGAAGTTATCAGTTTGGCTTGCGAGCATGTTTTTCACTCAGATTGTATCGTGAGATGGCTGAAAGAGAATAATTCTTGTCCCGTATGTCGCCGGTCAGTTGGACACATCAAGAACAGTGAAGGATCATCTAATTCATTTTATGGTCTGGATAAGGTGAAGGTCGAATGAAAATCTGTGCTCATTCGGAAAATCTGAGATTAGTTTATTTTTTAATTTTTTCTTAAAACTCCGGAGTATGTACATGAATTCGTATATATCAATATTATTCAGAATGTGAATGTCAAGTAAAGCTTGTAATGTATAACTGTCTTTATTCAGTATCAACTACAAAATTTAGATGCCTCTTCTTAAGCTTCAGCACAAAAAGAAAAAAAGAGAGGCTGCCTCTAATGCCACACAACTGCTGTTTCCTAGTGGTGAAAACAAAAAAAAATTGGCTTCAGAAAAAAAAATGATCGACTCCCTGCGTAGCCAGTACAAAACGCAGGTTTAGTGTATCAGCTGGCACATAAATACTACCACTCCAGCAATTTCCTCGACTGCACACTGAAAACCATAAAAACAGTCATGACTCACGACTAAAGACTTATAATCGTGTATATTCAATATCAACATACTCGTGTGTGCTGTCTTGATGAGTTCATCAACTAGAAAGAAAGAAAATGAAGTGAATTTTTTTGTTTCAAAGTAGAAACATAGCACAACTGAAAGGGTTGCTCATTTGCAATTGAAGCTGCCAAACAATAGAGTGTTCGAGTCAACAATAGAGTATTTCATGTGACGGAAGTAAAATGCTTGCGAAAGTTTTCTAGGACAATTAGGTTATGGATATTTAACTACCTGAAGATATCCATTACAAGGGTCAGCTTTAGGTGTCATCTCCATGCCTCCACCAAAGAACTTCGCGTTTCCTGTGCAGAGGGCTGTCGCTTGATGAATTAATTCTCAGTCGCCATCATTCTACGGCTCCCCGTGGGTCATTTTTCCAAATAAAACAAATCATAAAGATTGTTATCACTCAACAAACAAGAGCTACAAGACGTAGGACTACAACATCTCCTTAAGAGTTCATATAGAAGAGCCAATAGGCTCACTGGTGTACATTGGATTATGTAATCTAATGACTTACCTATAAGAATATAGCTGTAAAAGTAATCTTACAGTAATCTAATGACTTACCTATAAGAATATAGCTGTAAAAGTAATCTTACAGTAATCCAATGACTTACCAATAGGCTCACTGGTGTACATTGGATTATGTAATCTAATGACTTACCTATATAAGAATATAGCTGTAAAAGTAATCCAATGTACACCAATAGGCTCACTGGTGTACATTGGATTATGTAATCTAACCACTTGACACCAAGCATAGTTGTGTGACTATTTCCTTCGTCATGATATGAAACAATCCTGCCCAGAAGAAGCCATTTACCACCTGCCAATTCAAGCCAAAGCATGTAACACTGTTAAGACTTCTTGTTTTCCTGTTTAGATGTCAAGTCCACGACTACCATCACAAAAAAGAACTCAAGAAACCACTTGGTTTCATAGATGATAGACAACACGAACATCATGAAGAGTGCCATCACCTCTAACTGCAGCCACAGCATCAGCTCCCTCCCGTATAGCCTGCATACAGTGGGATGCAACAAAACTTCGTATGAAAAAAGCAAAGAAGATAAAAATAAAAAATCCTGCAGCTCATCAAATCCTAGTATCCCAAATTACATTTAGGTTACTGGCTCTTCATGAAAGGACAACAACGTTAAATTTCTCACCTCCCTGGTAATGACCTGAGGTCAAACTTTCACAAATCTGCTCAACGAAGTAGAAGTTACTTGAAGAATAATGCTCACTAATAACCTAAGTATAACATGAGGTCCTTTGTTGAATACTCACTTAATAATTCTTTTTACAGATTTCACCAACTAGATAACTACGATGTCTCCATTAACCACCAAATTCACCCTTAATTATATCAATGAAGTCAAATTCATCATGATCAAACCCATACTTTCAGTTCGGACTAATTTTACAGCTTAAGACCATTATCAAATGAGATTGTTTAGGCTAGTTTCTGACTCCACTTCCATGCGGACTGTAAATCTGTACCTTGTAATATCAATATTGTTTACACTGATATTCTAGCTTTGGTGGTTTGAGATCAATGGCAGTTGAATTATACAAAAACTTCCTTGTAGGTGGCTATCTGCTTGTGAAGTCGAAGCGCTGGAACAGTACATACAGTGCTGGTTATCGACGAAATAATTGATTCTCAGGTTCCAAGGTTTTGCAATTAAGTTATAAAGTGACGCCTCTCATCAGTTCAGAAAAGTACAAGGGCCGAGAATTTGCAATAAAGACCTGAGAAACACCTCACAATCTCAGCAAAAACACCTGAGATTGTGACTAAAATTGTGAAGGGCCATGAATAACACCTGAGAAACAACAGAAAACAATAAAGACTGAAGAGTACCGCTGTATTACATCTCACAATCTCAGGGGGGAAAACAGCGTATAAAATTTACTAATTGCTGATCACCTCAGCTGGCATATAGCTATTTCTTTTGCCTGTTCAAAGACATTTTCCTTCTTTTATTAGTATAGAGTCTATACACACTACTCGATATAAGAAGTGAAAATTTCTTTTTTTAGTAAACTTAAGTGGGTGTCTATATTAAAACTCTCAGAAGTAAAATATACCTCCAAATTATACTGATCACCAAATAAGTGGCACAAGAAAAATTATCAATTAGACTCAATTAGACTATATAATAATGATATAACCATGGAAATTAGTGCCTCGTAGCTAGATTAGTTCAACCCCAAAAACTTAAAGCCTGAACAATGATAGCAATTTAACTTAAATCCATGAGTTCAGAAAGATTGAGAGCTAGACTAATAGGATTATGGATAGGCTTCAATATCGAAAATGTTTCCAATGCACCAAAGCTTTACGGCAATATGCGTCAGCCATTCATCAGTTAACATGACAAGTGGGACCCGCCATTTTTAAAAGAATTCGCCACTCCTAGATCTAGAATTTAGATGGGTACACTTCGAAGATACTAGAGGCGGACTAATGTGGCTGGTCCACATGTAGACTTTTACGTGTACAACATCTAAACCCTAGATCTAGAAATGACGGACCCTTTAGGGAACAACGAGTCCCACACGAAAGCCATGAACAAGTGGCTGAGTGACGTCTCAGATTGGACTGAATTTTGGACTCTACTTTTGATCTATCATGAGTGTTTTCAGAGGACACATGGTGTAGTTCTGAATCAACCCGGGACCAGAAAGTACCACAGAGTTCAAAATCTGACAGATTATAACGTAACAGGACAGGCAGTTTAAAAACTTGTAATTTGCAAGACTCGGATGAGTTTAGCCTGGTGGTACGAATCTAAAACTGAGTCTAAAACCGTGTGGTGTGGATTACATTTCTCGCACAGATCTAGATTGATGGCTTAAACTAGAAAGGAAAATAAAAAAAAAAAAAAAAAAAAAAAAAAAAAAAAGCATTCTCAAGTTAAAAAGGGAAAATTTGTTTGCCTTCGAAACTGTATGACATTGAATTTAGGCCTTCAGCTTTAGTGTTACTAACTCTAAAGACAGCTCAAACCTAGTAGTACAGAACAGAAATTAATGCCATTACGAACAAACCAGTTGAAAGTACATGAGTAAGATAAATTTCTTTAACAACTACTGCCATATCATGCACAACATGAGTTGTTGGAGTGATTCGCATGTTTTGCGGTTGAATTTACTCTACACAGATAAATAGAGATTCAAATGTTACCATTGAGATTTTGTAAAAAACTCAACTTGAGATGAAAAATGGGTTTAGTGATCACCGTTCAAGTGGCACCAGAAAATTATCAATTAGACCATATAATAATGATATAACCACAGAAATTAGTGACTCATAGCTAAATTAATTCAGACACAGAAACTGAAAGCCTGAACAATGATAGCAATTTAAAAGTTGAGAGCTGAAAAATAGATTTTTAGATAGGAGGCTTCAATATTGAAAATTTATCCACTACATCAAAGTTTTAAGACAATAGGTGTCAGTCATTGGTCAGTTAACATGGCTTTTACATGCAGGACCTCCATTTTCAAAAGAATTCGCCACTCCTAGAACTAAGATTTAGATGGTCTACACTACGAAGCTACTAGAGCCGGGCCAATGTGCTCGGTCCAAATGTAGACTCGTACGCGCACACAATCTAAACCCTAGATGTAGGAATGATAAACCCTTTGGGGAAGGGTGAGTCCCACACGAAGGCCATGAACAAGTAACGGCTGAGTGATACCTCAGGACGGACTGAATTTTGGAGTTTGGACTCTACTTTTGGTCTACCATAAGTGTTTTCGGAGTACGCGTAGTGTAGTTCTGAGCCAACATGGGAGCAGAAAGTACCAGAGAGCTCAAAATCTGACAGAGTATAATGAAACAGGACAGAAAGTTTAAATTATTAATTTGCAAGACTCGGACAAGTTTAGCCTGATGGTACGAAACTAAAACTGAGTCTGAAATCATGTGGTGTGGATGTACATTTCTAGCACAGATCTAAATTGGTGTTTTAAGATAGAAAAAAAAGAAGACATTCTCAGGTTAAAAAAAAAAGGGGGGGAAATTTTGCCATCAAAACAACTCAATGTTCTCCCTTTAGACTTTAGCCTAATAACTCTAAAGACAATTCAAACTTACTAGTACATTATAGGAATTAAGAAAACAACCGTTCATTGCAACGTGAAGTCCATCCTAATTTGCATCTAAAAGGGAATCACCGCCACTATGAGCTGGAAAGTAGATTTTGGATCAGGAGGCTTCAATATTGAAAATGAAGTTTCACACCGACTTTGTAAGGTTTACGCCAAGATCTTACACCACTAGGTGAACACCATCTAAAATCCAGATTTTAGGAATGGTTAATCCTTTTGGAATAGTGGACCTACAGGAAAGCCATTTGTAATCAATGACTGGTTGACCCATAGTGGTGTATAAATTTAGTACAAAATCTGGTGTACACATAGCATTTTCGGTTTTACACCACTATGTATCAGTCATTAACTTGTTAACATGGCTTCCGTGTAATACTCACTTTCAAAACGATACGTCATTCCTAGATCTAGGATTTAGACGGAATACATGTAGTTTTGTTCTGATTCAACATGGGACCAAAAAGTACCACGGATTCCAAATCCAACAGATAATAATGAAACAGGGTAGACAGTTTACTAAAATTTAAAATTGGCAATTTGGAAGACTGGGACAAGATTAGGCTGGTGGTACAAAAACTAAAACTTAGTCTGAAATCGTGTCGGAGTACATTTCTAGCACAAATCTAGATGGGTGTTTTAAGCTTAGGAGGATACATTCTCAGGTTTAAAAGCTAAATCAATTAATCAACCAATCCATAAAAGGAGAAATTTGACAGGAAAAAAAAAAAACAGAATTTATAATCAGATAACGAACAACTAAACAGTTACACATCAGATAAAGAACGGAAACATCGAAAACACCAGATAACAAACTAAACATCGAATACGTAAAAAAAATTGAAGATTAGTGATCACATACAAGTGGCACCAGAAAAATTACCAATTAGACCACACACTAATGATATAACCTCAGAATTCAGTGACTCGTAAATTAATTCAGACCCAGAAACTTAAATCCTGGACAGGAATAGCGATAGCGAAAATGCTTAATGAACACCAGGATCTTTACATCGACTTTGTCAGGAATACGCTAAGATCTTACACCACACTACGTGGACACTATGTAAACCCTAGATCTTGGATGAACCCTTTCGGGCCTACGCGAAAGCCATGTGTAACCAATGAGTGGTTGACCCATACGTATGAAATTTTGAGTGAAAATCCGGCGTATAAATATCATTCTCGGATAAACATCACTACGTGGTTAACACAGCTATCGTAAGAGACCCATCATACCTAGACCTAGCGGTTACATAGAGTACACATAGTGTAGTTCTGAGTCCACACGGGAGCAGAAAGTACCACAGAGTTCGAAATCTGACAGATTATAACCAAACAGGATATAGACAGTTTCAGGTCAATTACTTAAATTTAAAACTAGTAATTTGCAAGACTTGGAACTATAACTGAATCTGAAATCATGTGGATATACATTTCTAGCACAGATCTAGGTTAGTGTTCTATGCTAAAGGAAAACCAATAGAAAGAAGAAAAGAAACAGACATTCTCTGGTTAAAAAAAAAAAAGTAAACTGGATCATTCTAAAAAAAAACAGAAATTTGTTGCATAAGAATTTTATAATCAATTTAAGAACTATGTATATAGATATGAATAGCTACAAACAGCTGAATAAAATCATCATATAAACACACCAACTTAACTAATCTAAGATGATTATGAAACATACCAACTTTTTTATCAAAAAGGAACATCTTATTTTTTCATTTAGATTTAGATGGAACAGGGCTAAAAGGGGAATGCTCTTAATTTTAGTAAGTTCAAGTGTAGTAAGCATTTGAAGTAATACTTGGAAATGTAATTAATATAGGAAAACTGAAAAAACGCATTTAATGTATCCAGATCTAATAAAAATGAAGTTGAAATCTAATGAAAAAAATGACATTGCAATGGAAATGGGAATTAATCACAAGAATTGCATCAAATAAAGAGATAAGATCACAAGGACAGTACACTTACAGAGCCATTAAATAGATGTGCCTGTTCGCCTCATTAACATTCGCCTCATACAGATGGATACACCATATGAGTCGATGGTTGCTGAAACTTCATCAACTGAAAAGCCCCGACCCACTGAGTGCTCCTTCTCTTGATACGTAAATATTCTGAGTTCACCTAAGAGAACGAATGTAAATGTCAAGCACCAGCATCACATATTGTAGCCAGAATCAACATCTAACAAACCGAAGTACATTTCAAAAGAACAGAAAAAATCAAAATCATAAACTGAAAACCCCTACAGTTATATCGAAAAAAAATCACATCTCAAAGAAGTTTGTAACAATTCAACCACTTCATTTGGAAGCAGCATACTTAACCCAACCGTAACAAATAAGCCGTAAAATTTTACCAGATAAACCTTGACGAAAAGTTGGCAAATAAATCATAAAAATATAATTTATCAAGAAACATTGTATCTTTGGTAAAATGTGGAACCCAATCTAAAATGTTCAGGTAGCTATAAACCAGGAAAGCAAGCCACAGGTCTGTGAATATGAAAATTGTTGCACGACCTTCACCACAGAGACATAGTTTCAAGAAAAATTTTGTGATCACCATTTAAGTGGCACCACAAAAACTATCATTTAGACCATATAATAATCATATAACTACAGAAATTAGTGTCTCATAGCTAGATTAATTCAAACCCAAAAACTTAAAGCCTAAACAATGATAGCAATTTAACTTAAACCCGTGAGGAGTTCAAAAAAATTGAGAGCTGGAAAATAAGTTTCTGTATTAGAGGCTTCCATATCGAAAATGTTTCAATACACCAAAGTTTTATGCCAATATGTGTCAGTCATTCACCGACACACCATTTTCAAAAGAGTTCGCCACTCCTAAATCTAAGGTTTCTGGATACAAGGCTTCAATATCGAAACTGTTCCTAATATACCAAAGTTTTACGCCAATGTGTTAGTCACTCGTCGACCCACCTTTCAAAAGAGTTTGCCACTCCTAGATCTAGGGTTTAGATGGTGTACACTTAGAAGCTACTAGAGCCGGACCAATGTGGCCGGTATAAATGTAGACCTTTACGTGAACACAATGTAAACCCTAGATCTAGGAATGATAATCCCTTTTGGGAACGATGAGACCCAGACGAAAGCCATGAACAAGTAATAGCTGAGTGAAACATCAGGTTGGACTCTACTTTTGGTCTACCATAAATGGTGTTGGACTGAACTTTGGACTCTACTTTTATTCTACCATAATCGTTTTCGGAGTACACGTAGTGTAGTTCAACATGGGACCAGAAAGTATCACAGAGTTCAAAATATAACAGATTATAATGAAACAGGACAGACATTTTAAAACTAGTAATTTGCAAGACTCGGGCGACTTTAGCCTGGTGGTACAAAACTAAAACTTAATCCGATATTGTGTGATGTGGATGTAACACTTCTAGCAGAGATCTAAATTGGTGTTTTAATAAGACACGAAATATGTAAAGCGTGTTGCCACAAAACTATAATAGTCAAAAGGATTATAACCAGCAAAGAATAAGAGAGGATAGTGTTGATAAGATACTGAAGCATAAGTTTTATAACCATTGGATTTTACTCGGACATCCACAACTCCTTCAAGAGTGACAGTGTTCTAGTCAATCAATTAGTAAGAACTTAAGTGCTGAACAATCCAGATTGACGACAAATTATTTGCACGAGAAAATACAAAAGACAGATCATATGTGTATTCTGTATTTTTTTTTAAATGCAATTTGATGTCAATTAAAGAAAGCAAAAGATATGGATGCGACAATTCACTCAACAAAACCACATTTATTGATTCGACAAAGTAAAGATGTCTATCACATGAGGCCAGAAGCTTATTTTGGAAGCTGCATACCTTTCTCCCTTGACAGCAAGGAATCTTGCCATGACATCCACATGCCCATATACAGATTTGGTAGCCAAGTGCATTATAATGTCTGCAACGATTGAAATTAATTAGTAAAAGCCTAACTAGAACTCTATTAACATTGTCAAAATTGTTACAACCAGATATACATGCAATTACCTGTTCCAAGCTCGAATGGTTGTGACAATACGGGAAAATTATACTTTATCCGCCAACAAAAGAGAACCATTATCATGAGCCATCTAAGCAATTTTCTGAAAATGAAAGGCAGACATTTTTGAGAAGGAAACAAAAAACATTCGTTTTATTCACGAAATTGGAAAGAAAAAAAAAACATTTCAGAAAAAGGAACGTCATGCCCATTTCGCCTTCAGAAATGGTGTAATAAGACATGGTTTAAGATAAGCGTCCTCTTTAAGCAAGAAAACTAAGCCTCCCAAAGTTATCACATTCGAAAATGTAACGCATTATCATCCCGCCTCCCAAAGTTATCACATTCGAAAATGTTACGCATTATCATCCCTCATGAAGAAAACTAGACGATACTAGTGCCAGAAGAACATTAATGAATATACAGAAATATTGGTTCATCGCTTTGCTGTATATGGTTGGGTCGTGTGAATTAATCCCTATTTATTACTCCATTAAGGGAACCCAGCGCATAAAAGCTAACAGTGAAAGCTGAAGGGACACCAGGCAACTTAGTGAGTGCTGTTAAGGTTTTGCAAATGTTTTAAGCATTGTGGTTTTCTTCCATTTACCAGGGACCTATAAATAACACCCTAGGCACAGACGTAACTCTAGATACTTGGTCTCTGGATCGTAGCTTCTGTCCTTTTTGTCATTTTTTTGGCCTGTTTTCTGACCTTAATCAGTCTTGTCTCTTGCAACACATTCTGCTGGTTCCTCCCATACGCAAAAACTGAAATGAAGGAAAAAACTAAGTAAGCATGCTAATTATATCTTTACATCGACAAAGCAAATAACAACTGGACATTGAATACGTCAAACAAATTGAACATTAGTGATTACCATCCAAGGTCACTACATTTTAGGATTAAGACTTGAGAGGCTTCAATATAGAAAATGCTTCCTATACAAAAAGATCTGTACTCCAAAGTTTTACACCACTGTCAGTCATGCTTTCGTGTAGGACCCTTTATTTTCAAAAGGGTCTGCCATTCCCAAAGCAGTCTTTGCACCTCAATCCGTTAAAATTGAGGTGTTGTATACAGTGACCATGAAACGGTTTCTATGATTGATATTTAGTTAAAGATTAGGAGTCAATGATCCACATAAACTAATTTTAAAACATGTGTCTCGCTTTACTTGTTTGAATAGATTAATGAGCTATTTGAGCAACAACTTTGTAGGGTGTTAAATCAAATCTAATGTGCAGATCGAAATGTATTCAATATATGTACTCGGTCTTACTGAGTAGCAATTTTTTAAGCTTAGTTTTCAAATACTCACAGCTCCTTTTCTCGAGGTTTTTGTCCATTGTGACGTGGTCTGCCAAAAAATATTCACAAGTCCTGCTTCTCCTCCAGAAAATACTGACTGATAACTTACTTGACAGCACGATCTACCTTAATTGAGAAATTACCAAATCCCTCTCCCGGAACTAGACGTATATTCATTCACCAAGTAAGCATTTAGCAGAGCTTTCTTCCATCCTTCCAATATCTGCACAACCAAAAGAAAAATCAGATAAGTTGTTGATATTGGAAGCATGTAAATGTGCGATTTCCCCATATATATTTATATGGAGGGCGATTTCCCCATATATATTTATATGTGTTTGTGTGTATATTTTAAATGCGCCGGTGAACCTCATTAACATTTGTCTGATACAGATGGATACACACATACTTCATCACCTGAAAATCCCCTATCCACTAAGTGCAACATTTTCCTTTTCTTGATATGTCTGAGTTCTCCGAGAGAAAGAATGTAAATGTCAAGCACCAGCACTACATATTGTAGCCAGAATCAACATCTAACAAACCGAAGTACAGTCACAAAAACAGCAAATATCAAAATCGAACACTGAAAACTTCTACAGTTATATTCAAAACAAATCACATCTTGAAGAAATTTACTTCATTCGGAAGCAGCAAACTTAACCCAACAGAAACAAATAAGCCCTAAAATCTTACCAAATAAACCTTAACCAAAAGTTTTAGGGCAGAATTCGTAAATCATAAAAATAAAAGATAAAAAGCTACAAACCTAAAGATAAAATGTATCAAGAACCATTGTTTCTTCAGTAAAATGTGGAACGCACACTGAAATATTCAGATGGCTACAAAGAAAAATTAGTGATCACCACCGTTCAAGCGGCACCAGAAAAATTATCAGTTAGACCATATCATAATGATATAACCATAGAAATTAGTAACTCGTAGCTAGATTTAATTCAGGCCCAGAAACTGAAAGCCTGACCGGTGATAGCAATTTACCTTAAACCCAAGAGAAGTTAAGAAAAGTTGAGAGCTGAAAAATAGATTTTTGGATAGGCTGTTAGAGGTTTCAGTATCAAAAATGTTCCCAATACACCAAAGTATTAAGTCAATATGTGTAAGTCATTGATCAGTTAACATGACTTTCACGTGGGACTCACCATTTTCAAAAGAGTTCGCCACTCCTAGATCTAGAATTTAGATGGAGTACACTTCAAAGCTACTAGAACCGGACCAATGTTGCCGGTCTAAATGTAGACCCTTATGTGAACACCATCTAAACTCTAGATCTAGAAATGATAAACCCTTTTGGGAATGATTAGTCTCCATGAACAAGTAATGGCTGAGTGAAACCTTAAAATATGACAGATTATAATAAAACAGGACAGACAGTTTAAAACTAGTAATTTGCAAGACTTGGACGAGTTTAGCCTGGTGGTACAAAACTAAAACTGAGTCCGAAATCGTGTGGTGTGGATGTATATTTCTAGCACAAATCTAAATTGGTGTTTTAAGTTACAAAGGGAAAAGGGAAGAAAAAGAGAGATTCTCAGGTTAAATAAGGGAAAATTTGTTTGCCTTCAAAACTGTATGACACTGACTGTTCTGCCTTTAGACTTTGCCTAACTAACTCTAAACACAACTTAAACTTAGTAATACATATTACAAATTAAGAAAACAACCGTTCATTGCAACGTGAACTCCAACCTAATTTGCATCTAAAAGGGAATTAATGCCGTTATGAGCTGGAAAGTAGGTTTTAGATTAGGAGGCTTCATAACAAAAATAAAATTTTACACCGACTTTGTTAGGCATATGCCAAGATCTTACACTACTAGGTGAACACCATCTAAATCAAAGATTTTAAGAATGGTTAACCCTATTGGAATAGTGGACCTACGCAAAAGCCTTTTGTAACCAGTGACTGGTTGACCCACTATGTATCAGTCATTAATTTGTTAACATGGCTTCCGTGTAATACCCATTTTCAAAACGATAAGTCGTTCCCAGACCTAGTGTTTAGATGGAATTCACGCAGTTTTGTTATGATTCAACATGGGACCAAAAGTACCATGGATTTCCAAATCCGACAGATTATAACCAAACAGGATATAGACAGTTTCAAGTCAATTACTTAAATTTAAAACTAGTAATTTGCAAGACTTGGAACTATAACTGAGTCTGAAATCGTGTGGACATACAGTTCTAGCAGATCAAGAAAAGAAACAGACATTCTCTGGTTAAACAAAGTACTGAATCATTCTAAAACAGCAGAAATTTGTTGAATTAGAATTTTATAATCAATTTAAGAACTATCTGTATAGATATGAATAACTACAAACAGTTGAATGTCAGATAAAATCATCATACATTATTGTTTTGCATTTGAATCTTAATTTTAGTAAGTTAACAGTGAAAAGATTCAATTGTAGTAAGCATTTGAAGTAGTACTTGGAAATGTAGTTTAAACAAGAAAAACTGAAAAAACTAGTTATCAGTTGTTGCATTTAGTGTATCCAGGTCTAGTACAAATGAAGTTGAAATCTAATGAAAAAATGTCATTGCAATGGAAGAAATATGTAACAGGTCAACTACTTCATTTGGAAACAGCAAACTTAACCCAAAAGAAACAACTAAAACCTAAATTCTTACCAGTTATAAATCATAAAAGTTGGATAAATTTATAAATCATAAAAATAAAAGACAAAAAGCTACAAACCTAAAGATAAAATTTATCTTGTTTCTGCAGTAAATTGTGGAACTTGGGTCTAAAATGTTCAGAATTCAGATAGCTACAAACCAGGAAAGCAACCCAGATACGTCTGTAAATATGAAAATTGTTGCATGACCTTCACCACAGATATAGTTTCAAGAAAAAATTTGTGATCACCATTTGAGTGGCACCAGAACAATTATCAATTAGACCATATAATAATGATATAACCACAGAAATTAGTGCCCCATGGCTAGATCAATACAAACCCAAGAACTAAAAGCCTGAACAATGATAGCAATGTAACTTAAACCCATGAAGAGTTCAGAAAAAATGAGAGCTGGAAAATAGGTTTTTGGATAAGAGGCTTCAATATCGAGAAAAAATGAGAATGTTTCCGATACACCAAAGTTTTAAGCCAATATGAGCCACTCATTCATCAGTTAAAATGGCTTTCATGTGGGAAAGAGTTCGCCACTCCTAGATCTAGGAAATAGATGGGATACCCTTCGAAGCTACTCGAGGCGGACCAATGTGGCTGGCCCAATTTAGACCCTTACGAGTACACCATCTTTTCCCTAGATCTAGAAATGATGAACCCTTTTGGGAACAATCCACATGAAAGCCATGAACAAGGAAAGGACTGAATTTTGGACTCTACTTTTGGTCTACCATAATTGTTTTCGGTGTACACATAGTGTAGTTCTGAGTCAACTTGGGACCAGAAAGTACCACATAGTGTAGCACAGATCTAGATTGGTGGTTTAAGCTAAAAAAAAAAAGACATTCTCAATTTAAAAAAGGGAAAATTTGTTTGCGTTCAAAACTGTATGACACTGATTTAGGCCCTTAGGCCTTAGCCTTACTAACTCTAAAGACAATTTAAACTTAATAATACATAATAGAAATTAAGAAAACAACAGTTCATTGCAATGTGAAAGTCCAGCGCTAATTTGCATTTGAAAGTGAGTTAATGCCATTATGAACAAATCAGTTTGAAAGAACATGAGTAAGATGAAGTTCTTTAGCAACTAATGCCATATCATGCACAACATGAATTTACTATTGAATTTACTGTATGCTATATCAAAGGGGATTCAAAAGTTTAACATTGAGATTTTATCATTTTTCTAATGCCCACTTTGACTGATTTCAGTTTAGGAACCCTAAATCTTAATAAGACTCTGTCAAAGCTACCTTTGCATTTAACAGTTACCTGCTTATCTAGTTCAACCGAGTTACCCGCAGTGGGGAGCCCCTTGATCTTAACTGAGTTCAGATGATGACCCTAAATCTTCTTCTTCCCCTCAACACGTCCCTTCACAATGAAGATAAAGAAAATTATTAGTAAAGGAGATTACACCACTAATTTTTAGGTAAAAAATCTCTGTTATAGAGAAAACTTGAGACATGGAGATCTCCATTCTCTATTCTTGCCTGGGCATCTAACTTACATCCTAGCACTTGTCCTATTTGCTTTGAATTTCATCAAAAACACATCACATTTTGAAAAAAATACTTGCAAGTGAAACAGCAATATAAATACAGAAAGATTCGATCAAAATATTTAGGGGTGCAAAAAAAAATTAAAATTACAGAAATAAATCCTAATTTCTAAACCTAAAGAGTGAAATACATTGCAAAATAGAAATTGCCAGTAGTACCTTTTAAGCTCTGCGATTGAAAAGATGGTGATGATGATGATTGTGGTTCCACCAAACAACAATTACATTTACTATAACCCATTTGGGTTGTTGCCTGATTCAAATCAACCTTTAACTTAAAAAAGAAAACCTAGAAATGAATAAAAAGATGAATAAAGAGTTGTTCTTCTTCGCAGAAAGGATGAAATTCAGCAGGTGAAGTTGCTCTATGTGGTGATTTCGTCAAATTTTCATGAGAAACTGGAAGTAGGTGCACTGTTTAAGAAGTGCTACGGAGAGAGAGAGGAGGCCGCGGACTAACCAAAGAGTTGTCTTGAGATCTGGTCGATACAGTATTTGCGAAAAAAGAAAAGCTCAATTTGAAACGGAAGTGCTTCATATCCCCAGTCCCACTATCTTCCGCGTTATCTCACCTCAATTTGAAACGGAAGTGCTTCATGTAACACTAAGAGCAAATCCTATGGGTGGTGTCACTCTTTCAAATGAAAGAGTGCACTACCAATTTGAGCAGATTAGAGGCTGCTATGGGTAGTCTTTACCTCACTTTTCCCCCAAACACGTTCATACACTCGTTCAGCTGAACGAGTAGTTGGGGAGTGTAACACTAGACGGGGGACAGTCCCCGTCAAAAAAATTTGCAACTTTTTGAACTAGACGGGGGACTGTCCCCCGTCTAAGTAGTTTTTTTTAAGTTTTTTTCTTTTGACGGGGGACAGTCCCCCGTCTATATTGGTTTTTAGTATCTCACGGGGGATTGTCCCCCGTGAGCGTTTAAGTTTAGTTTTTTTAAAAATAAATTTTCCCTCCATTTATTATTTTATTATAAATTTTTCAAATTTTTTTGTAAACGAGAGATAGTTTCCCGTCTAGTGTTCCCTTTCATTTTTGCCCACAGTGGCTTCACTCGTTCATATGAGCGAGGGGTCCTTCGAATGGGCGAGTTAGTCTCCAAATGGAGACTACCCATAGGATATGCTCTAAGAGCAAATCCTATGGGTAGTGTAACTCTTTCATTCCGAAAGAGTGACTACCAATTTGGTCTAATTAGAGGCTGTTATGGGTAGTCTTTAACCCACTTTTCCCCCAAACCCGTTCATGTACTCGTTCAGATGAACGAGTGGTTGCGAATGTAACATTAGACGGGGGACAATATTGTATGTTAGGGCACCTATTGAACTTTGTAAAAATAACTCAATTTGAAATGCTAAGCGGGTTAAAAGAAATTGCTCTTCCACTATTTATTTTTTTTATTTTTTTCCCATAAGGAAAGATGGGTTTTAACGATCTGAAATTTATTAAATTACCTCATTAAACTTGAGGTTTAAAGGATACATAGTGGTGGAGAATAACCATTCCACCAATTGAAATCAGTAACATCAATATCAATTACTCCCTCCGTACCTATATTATATAAGCGGAATTTTCATTTTTCCTTGTACAATTATATAAGCGGAGTCCAAAATTCAAAGTGATTTTTTACTTATATTACCCCTATTTATTTGCTTGGGAATCATCACAATTGAGTATATGTCTCTAACATTGGGAATATAATTAAGGGTAAAACAGGAAAAAACATAAAAATTTATAAAATCAAAAATGTTTTCTTAATCCAAGAGAATTGGTCCCTCCGCCTATATATGGGGTACGGAGGGAGTACATTATTAGAAAACAGAAAGAATAACCTAATACTAAATTTCTGATTCGAAACTTAAAGAAACAAAAAACTGAAATTGTATTGATTTACATTCCGTCGACGAAATTGACATCCTTCTAATGGTCATTAATTCAAACCATTTTGATTCCTGGTCTTTTGATTTTTGATCATTAACATCGTATATGTTAAATGCTTCCATGTAAAGGAAGTAATATGCCCAAAATAATATCATTACTGCCAATCTTGGCCTTGTTTGCTGAAAAAGATCAATGTTCATGATGTAATTGATAACAATGAAGCAACAACACCATAAAATAACACCAACTTGGCTAATATATAACAAATCTAGATGACATGGAGAGGTCATTAGACCGATCAAAGCAAAATATGAAAAAAAACCTAAGTAGAAAAATTGCTGGGTCAACAATTTGTTTTAATGAATAATATTATACAAACTAATAATACTAACCTTGATTTGCCCGACAGATCTGAAAAATCAAATCTAATCTGGACAGATCCAGGATTTTAAACGAGTTTTACTGTTTTTTCCTGTGTTTTTTGGAGAGAAGAGAGGAAAGAGAAGAGAGCGGTTTTTGATGATCCCTTTTAGTAAAGGGCTCCTCCACTACCGAAAAACACCGAGCCAAAACAAGTTTCTCAAGAAAATGGATATTTCGGGGGTGGAAATTCTACCACCAGAAGCTGATGTACGGTTATTTTTCTCTTGGATATGTGCATTCTGATCAACATTTCCTGTGGCAATGTGCATGCCTAGGTACTAGGTTCAAAATATTAGTATTGTAGAGATTTATTATTCACTATCTAAATTTAATTATTAGGATGATGTACGACATATTCGACTATATGATCCAGGGGCGAATCCATAACAAAAACTTAACAGGACATATATGTTTTGTTTTTGAAGATTATAATCAAATTGGATATATGTGATATAAGGTTTCATAAAATGCATAAAGGAGAAGAAAAAGTCTAACTAATTGCAAGGTCTATTGAATAAAAAACAAATACTATAACCAAATAAAACTTCATAAGAAAATAAAAGGCTGAATATAACTTTTTTATGTAATTAATGTATTTACTTAGAAATTAAATTTATGTAGAGGAAAAGAATTGAATCAGAAGAATGTATTGATTAATTTTCAGTGATTACAAAATTTGTATCCTCCTGTACTTGAAACAGAATGTTTTCACGAGTTGATAATAACCAAACACCGCTTAAACAAGACACTCTAGCTAATTTAGCTAAGATGTCTGATATTTTTTTTTCTTTGGGCACATAACAACAATGCCAAGAAATATTATTACTAAAGATACTTTTGATGTCAAGAATCATGTTGCGGATTCTCCAGTCAATATTAAAACTTTCTTTAATCACTGCATTTGCTACCAGTTGCGAGTCCAGTTCAAATTCCACTCTTTCCAGGTTCATTTATTTGGCCCATTGAATTGCCTCCCATAAGCCTCTGCACTCCACTTGTTCTGGACTCAACACGGCTCTTTAAGAAGATGCATTTTAACCCCCTATGTGTACCTGCAAAATCACGAACTATAAGTCCAATACCAATTGTTTTGTTAGAATAATGAAAAAACCCATCAACAATAACTTTTTAAGTGCCCACGGGAGGAAGTGACCAATGAAGATTAGTTCTTCTCTGTCTAGAAATTTGAGGAACAAGATTAGATGTTTTTATCTTAAGTTGCTCAATTTCTTTCTTGCTTCTGTAAATGATGGTGTCTGGAGAAATCTTCAAACCCTTAAACACAGTATCACATATGGATGACCAAATACACCAAGCCACTGTAGCTATTTTGCAGATCTCTTCTTCTTGTATCTGGTGATCTAAAAGCTTGTCAAACCAACTGCAGAACCAATCTATAGTATGTGTGCATGTTTGAGTGTGAATACCAAGTCCAGCACAACAGACTGCTCTAGAGATATTACAATGCAAGATGCAGTAAGAAGAAGTCTCAGGAGTTTGAGCACAAAGGGGACAACCATAGTCTCCATTCTGAATAACACATGTCAGCTTGTCTCTTGTTTGAAGAATATCTTTGAGGCATTTCCATAGAAATTGAGCAGTTCTTGGTAACAAAGGTAGCTTCCATAGTATCTTAAAAATAGATTAAATCCTTTGTCCAGCTGATAGGTTTTAATTTTGTTTTTCAAACATCTTCTTGCATGTTGATTTAACAGTGAACATACCATTTGTTTCTAGGGTCCAACCATTATGTCTTCATGTTGCATATGAACAGACATATTGAGTATTAATCTGGCCACTAGAGCTTCAAAAAGAGAGAAGATAAGAGCATGATTCCACCCTCATGAATCTGAGAAGAGCTGATAAACATGAGTATAATTATGATAATTAAGAGCACCGGATTTTGGAGAAGAATGAACTGACAAGTTAGGAATCCATCTATAACTCCAGATCAAGATTTTGTGACCATCTTCAATGCTCCAACAACTATATTTCTTAATAAAGTGAAGCTCACAGCTTATGCTTCTCCAGGACCAAGTGGAATTAGGATTGTCTTCGATATTAAATACTTTGCCATCTGGGAAGTATTTTTCCTTAAGAGATAAAGCACACATTGAAGTATTATCTATGCATAATCTCCAAGCAGACTTAGCAAGACGTGCTCTATTCAACAATTTGAGATCTCTAAACCCCAAACTACCTTCTTCTTTGGGTTTACTAACATTTTTCCAAGAGATAGCTGGCTTACCTTTGTTAGTTTTCTTTTTTCTCCAAAATGTATCTTTGAGTTGAGTTCATTTTTTTGATAGAGACATCTGGAAGTTTGAAACTAATCATGTGGTGGATTGGAATGACATTTGTAACATTCTTCACCATGACAGACCTGTCAGCTTCAAAAATATTTATAGAAACCCATCTTGAAAGTAGCTTCCATTTTATCTATGAGGTTAGATAAAGGAATCCTCTTATTCCTTCAAACAAAGAAGGGTAATCCCAAATATTTTTCCTCACTAATGTTAAGCTTCCTAAGTTGAAGAATATCACTGATAATTTTACCACATGAAGGACTTGTGTTCTTATTGAAATAAATTGTTGATTTATGTAAGTTTATGAGCTGACCAAAACATGCACTGAAATCTTCAATCACTTGTAATAGTTTATTGATTGGCCTTACAAAACATAAGACAATCATATGCAAACAATAAATGGTTTATTTTTGGTGATGATCTAGATATTTTCATGCATGTAAGTTGTTTTGTGCTTTCAAGATGGTTATTTGTCTTGAGAATGCCTCCATTGCCAGGATGAATAAATATGGAGAAAGAGGATCTCCTTTTATAGTTTCCCTTGAGGGCTTGAAAGAAGGAGAAAGAGAACCATTGATCATAATTTCAACAGAAGTTGTACTTATACATTGTAGTATAAGATGACAAAACTTCTCACATAATCCAAATTGCTTTAGAACTTCAATAAGAAAGACCCATTCCAGTCTATCAAATGCCTTAGACATGTCCATTTTGAGTTCTAGATGACTAGTTCTTTCCCCTTTCTTCTTCATAGCTTTTACCAGTTCTTGAACTAAACATATCTTTTCTGAAATCAATCTACTAGGAACATATGTTGATTGCGCATTGGAGAGATAATATCAACCATATGTTTTTTGAGTCTGCGAGCTATAATTTTAGAAATCAACTTGTAGATTGTGTTGCATAAAGCTATAAGTCTGCAATATTCTGGTTTATGAGCTCCACTGATTTTAGGAATAAGAGTAACTCTTGTATTATTAATCTTCTTGAGCGGAGAAACCCGAGTTAAAGAAAGCTTTCACCATCTTACAAATCTTCCATTGAGTTTGATAAAATCCTGGTGGGAATCCATTAGGTCTTGGGAAGTCCATGGTTGCATTGTGATAAGAGCACCATATATTTCATCATCATCTAAAATCCTTATAAGAGTCATATTGTCTTGTTCAGTAATACAAACGGGGATACGCTGGAGAAAATGAAAGGAATCAGCAGGATGAGAAGTAGAACCAATCTTCTTGAAATGAGAAACTAAAAGATTCTCAATATAATTCCTATCCTGACACCATGAAGAGAATCAATCTTATTTCTAACTCTTCTTTGATTTGCTTTTATATGGAATTTTTTTGAATTTCTATCCATATCATTGTAGAAATGATCTCTAGACTTCTGCATATTAGAGCTAGCTTCAATGTCATTAAGATTATCAATCTATATTTCTAACTTCTTGACTTCTTTTGTATTGTTATCGTGAATGTCTTGTGCTTGCAGTTGAGATAAATCTTCTTGAAGTTGTGTGATTCTTGATTGAATATGACCAAAAGTATATTTACTCCATTTAGAAAGAATGTATCTTGTATTAGTAAGCTTTATTTGATAAGAGGTATGTTGCAGAACCTGAAGGTTAGTTTTTCAAGCACTCAAGATTTCATTCTTACAAGCATCATTTTGCAACCAATGTTCAAAAAAAATCCAACACTTACCTGAAGTAATAGACTTGTTATACATGGTTAAGATAATATGAGCATGGTCAGAACCTTTTTAAGGGAGAATATGAGCATGGTCAGTGCTTCCGATCAAAGTAGTACTCCATTCATCTGAAGATTTTGTAATTGTTGACTTAGTACCTACTACTCTTCTCATTTGTCTAGAACAATTATCATGTATCTGAGTGTTTTGCATTTTCCAGTGATGGCAGAGATCTGAGAGTTAGAAGTTGAGGCCATTTTTCCTTGAAAATCAGAAGTAGAGTTTGATGGGTAGCTTGGTTTCAACACTTTTGGGTTAAAAAGAAAGATTATAAAACTCATATAACTATAATTAGTTATACTCGAAACTAATTAGTCTTAGTTTTTCATTTCAAAACACGTTAAGAAAATCATTATGTTTTCGGTAAAGTAGGAATTATAGAGGACTCCTTTGATTCTAGGATAACTTTGTACATGGACGGAGCCAGGAGATATACCATATTAGGTCAAATAAATTTTGTTCCGACGTTCACAAAAAAAAGGTATTGATCCATATCCAAACTAATGTTTTAATTAATCTGGAAAGTAACACGGTCTAAAATCTTACACTTTTGCAATATCACTACTAATCTCATTCTGAATATATCATGTGAATAAATTTTGTACATTCATACCAGTTCTGCTGCGTACTTCACCCAAACTATTGATAATAAAGGTATCATTGAAGACAATCTTTCGAAATTATGGTGCATAAATAAAAAACCAAACGGACATGAAATATCACTGATAACAGCACTAGACCCCCATCTAAGAACTGCTAAGCTAGATATGATCTTTTTTACTAGAACGGGATATTCAAACAACTTCAAGAACATGCCTGGTATAACATTAGAAACAACTCATTAGCACAAAGAATGCAGATGACTCGCGGTGATGTACGATAAAATGATATTATCTATCCGACATATATAATATCTAAGTAACATACAAAATGGGCTCACCTCATCATCACCTTTGAAGTAGTCACACTACTATATTAGCATAAACAATTTACAAAATCGAAAAACGCTAGCATTGTATGATTGATAATTAACCTCCCATAAATATATTATCATTACATGAAGCCTAATATTTGAATGTGCTAGTTACATTTACTTACATGTTTCATTTATACAACAGATAAAGAAAGACGAACATTAATTTTTGCATCTGGCTCAACTATTTGAAGGAATTTGCAATGTTTCGAAACGAAGAAAGTTGGAAGAGACAATTTATCGAACAACAAGCTTAATGGATTCACTACAAATGCATTCATATAAGAAGATTGTAGAGGATTTAGAGGAGATTTGAGAAGGGTTTATGAGGGAATTATAGGTTCAAGAAGAGGGGATGAGAATGAGAGGCTCAGAAAAAAAGAAGATAAAATTAAGATTCTATAATATGTATGTACAAGCAAGAGAGAGACAGCTAATATAGTGCTCTACTACCCACGTACAACATGTGAGTAAATTAGCTAAAGGCACCTAGACTAAGATAAGGGCTGACAGACATGAAGTGACCCATAACATATTACTAGCCTAGGCTATGACAAATGTCGTCTTCTTTAGAGATTCTTGTCCTCAAGAATCAATTTGGGGTAGTGCTGCTTCATGAAGTTGGAATCCTCCAAAGTATCTTCAGCTGGAGTAGAGTAAGCCCAATGAACCAAAACCCGAGGAACAACTTGCTTATTCTTTTGTGTCAGGAGAGATCCTAGCACTTGTAATGGAGCGACCTTCAACCTACTAGTAGAATATAAGGAATGAAGTATAGTTTGGGAAATTAACCTTGTACCCAACTTCAATTTGAGCAGTGAAACATGAAATACCGGATGAATTTTGGATGTAGCAGGTAAACTGAGACGATAAGCAACCCCACTCTGACCAGTACCTTGTAAGGATCAAAGAACTATGCAACTAACTTTAGATTTCTTCTCAGCTGCACAGAAGTTTAGCGATAAGGTTGTAGTCTAAGATAAACCATGTCCTCTTCCTTAAATTCTCTCTTAGTTATGTTCTTGTCGGCATGTTGTTTCATCCTATGTTGTGCCTCTTCCAATGTAGATTTCAGTAGGACCCCCATAACTTGTATTTTCTGCAGATAGTCATCAACTGAAGCTTTTGTAGATGGTGGATAAAAGAGACCATACTGGGGTGGTGAATATTCATGAAGTACTTGGAATGAAGTAAGTTTAAGGTTGGTATGATAGGTAGTGTTGACCACCACCACTCAGCCATTGATAGCCAACTGACCCATTTAGTTGGATTATAGCTTGTCATACATCTTAGATAAGCTTCTAGACAAGCATTCATTGTTTCTGTCTGGCCATCTGATTGAGGATGATATGTTGTGGTCATATGTAAGGCAGTGCCAATCTTGGTGAAGAGTTCTTGACAAAAGGTACTCAAGAATATATTGTCTCTGTCAGTCACAATGGAATTAGGCAATCCATTAAGCTTATAAATGGTGGATAAGAATACTTTGGCAATCGAAGAAGCCGTGAAAGGTTGTCCGACAACAATGAAGTGGTTGTATTTAGTGAACTAAGTACAGGCAAGCCAGTGATAAAGTCCATATTGATGTGTTGCCAAGCCTGGTATGGTACAGGAAGAGGTTGCAGCAATCCCTCAGGTGGACTGTTAGAACCTTTATGTTGCTAGCAGGTATCACATTCTTGACTATATTGCACTAAGTCTTCATTTAAGCCAAACCTAAAAAAATAATCTTAGCTCTTTGATAGCTTGCATGTTGTCCGGAATGGCCACCCACTGAAGAAGAATGAACTACAACTAAAATTTGTTGTTTCAATGTGCCTTTTCTACCAATATAAATTCTATTTTTGAATATGATAATTCCCTGGGTATAAGAATAATAAAGTACCCCATCTGGAGAAATCATCATTTGAGGAATTAGATCCTTGGCCAAGCTATCATCCTCATAACTCTTGATTACTTCAGCAAACCAAGCAGGCTGAATTTTTGTTAGGATGTGACATTCAAGAATAATATTTGGTTGATGTGATACTCTAGATAAGGCATCAACAACCATGTTGTTTGTTCCCTTCTTATAACACAGTTCATAGTCATACCCAAGCAGTTTAGCTAACCATTTTTGTTGAAGCATAGTGTGCATCCTCTGTTCAATTTTTTTTTTTGATGTTTGATGATCTGTATATATAGTAAAGTGAGTACCCAGTAAATAAGTCCTCCATTTGGCTACTGCCGTGACAATGAGAAACATCTTTTTTTTCATAAGTTGAATGAGATAAAAACCTTGCACCCATTCCTTTACTGAAGAAGATGTTAGAGCACTGCTCGGTCGAACTCGCAAGCGTTGCAATCTCAAGCTTGTGTAAAGGTTTAGTTGCCAAAACTATAAGTCTTGATTTCTAGTATACTTATAGCTAAGTCTCGAATTAGGATAGAAAGTGTAGTTGAGCATTAGACTTCACGACGTTCATCTATTGAAGACGAAGAATTACTAAGGGGAGCTTGTGGAACTTCATAACCAAAGGTATATGGAGACTTGACCTCATCTATCACTCAAAATTGTATCTACTATATCTCCTATTTGAGACAAAATTCGTTTATCTATATAGACTTCAATTATACACATTTGATATTTCGAGTTGAGTTTAACTCGCTTACATATTTCTCGAAATATGTGTTGGTAAGCTTTCGCTTTAACCAAGTTCATCTTGTATTCTTGATGAAATTCAAAAGATGATCATGTGAAAATCGCCTGGTAACATCTTACATGATTTGTGTGAGACAGTCATTTGATGTAGACTCGGAATGTTTCGTATTGATCATTCGATCACTTGAAAATTGCTTTGAAGCTAATAGTTTGTGTGAGACAGCTATTGTCGTCTTCCGAGAATGTTTCAATGGTTGAAATGAAAGCTTAGAACAATTGGATATAAGCACAGTATGCGTACTTGCATATGTGCAATCCAAGTTCGGGTACCATTGTATGCATACCCGTATGCGTACTATTTGGTTTAGTCAAGGTCCGGGAACTTAGTACGCATACCTGTACACATACTGGCATGGCGTTTAAGTTTCGAGACTTTACTGAGTTTGTGGTATGCGTACAAGTTCGCGTACTGGCGAATCCAAACTTAGTCCGGCTACTTAGGTATGCACACCTATTTGCATACTTGAATGGGTTATGTTCTAAAATCGGTTTGTTCATGAACTAATATATTTATATATTAAGGAATGCAATCTTTTGCAAACCGTGGCTATAATGTTCATGACTTGATTCGAGTGAATTGATAGGTGTTATAAACACCTTAATTATTATCTATAGTTTATGCTTTCTTTGGTATGTTTTCGTGTGAATTATGTGTCTTATGTTTACTTTTGAGTGTTTAGGTACTTTGGAGTCATATGGAGGAAAAGAAGAAGAAATCACCCAAATTGAGTCGAAAAGGGCAAAGTAATCATTTCGCAGGCTTAACACTATTTGGAGTCCAGTCAAGGTTAAGGGACAACTCTATGTGGAGAAATATTAAAAACATTCCAGCTAAAGTTAAGGGGTTGCCAATCAAGATGGCCCTTATCTAATGAGTGGGGTGGTCCCTATCACTGGGGTGCAAATATCCCCCCAAATACTTATACCTTAATTCGGTCGAGGAGATATTATCTTCTCCTCTTTCCTCTCTTTCATCAGAAATTGAAAAGCAGGGCTGCTGCTACTAAAACCGAGATGAAGAAATCAAATCGAAGATGAATTCATGCCAGGGTTTGAAGGAATTAGGGTCTACTTCTGTTTAATTGAAGCTAAGATGAACTCGAGTCTATGGTGGTGAACTAATAAGGGTTTGTTGTTGCTACTGATCCTGTTGATGGCTATGAATATTAAGGATGGGTATGATCCATATTTAGTTCCCGTAGCAAGAATTACAAAGAGAAGATCCAGGAAGAAGGTGGTGATTAATTAGGGTTCGAATTTGAGAAAGAGGATCTGTGGCTGTTAAACGCAAGAAATGGAATGGGTCTGTGATGTATTTGTAAGTTAGGGTTTGCTTTCAAGAAGAAGAAGCAGAGAAGTTAATGGCGCTTTTGGGGTTGAATCTGAAAAAGGCAGCAACGAGATTGAAGATGGGTTAGATGGAGGCAACAGAATCGGAGAAGATTTTCATGGGTTTGAGGTTGTATTCGAAGAATTGAGAAATGGGTATGGCTTATGATGATGAATGGGGATGTGATGTTGTTGGTACTGCAACTGGATTGAGCACCAAATGGTGGAAACTGATATGGATTACAATGGTGGTATTGAGCTCAAATATAACAAGATGAGAAGCTGCAGTTGTGTTTGGAGATGGAAATGATAATCATGAGTTAAAATTGATATGGGTTTCAGTTATGATGTTGTTTCAGAATGTGATGTTGTTGTTGTATGGTCTGAATTGTGCAAGGCAGGTCTGAACAGCTGAGGTGAAAATGGTGGTGACTTGGGTTGTGATGTGCATATACATAATCTGGAGTTGTTGAGTTGTTGCAGTTAAGCTGGAATTACAGTCGTGTTAGCTCTAGTGCAGACTATGGCATTGGTGGTTCGATGTTATTGCAGTGGTGATATGAATGGTTGTTGGAGGTGTTGAGTGCCAAGGAGTCTGTGAGCATTTGGAGCTGGAAGAAAGAATGCTGGATGAATGTTTAGGAGCTATAATGTGCGATCCTGCCAAAAATGGAGTTGTTCACCAAAGATGCGGCTATTTGAGTATGAATTGCAAATGGGTTGTCTTTGGCACTGAAACTACTATGGATAATGGTTGTAACTTGAGGCGCGAATGGTTCGAATTTGAACTATAGTGCAAGTGATCTTTGATGGACTAGGTGGTTATGAAGCTGCGAGATAGCTAAGGGAAGTGAAATGCGGCCTGAGTGTATGATGGCAGTACTGGTTCACCAGTTGGCGCAACTGTAGTTGATTGAATGAGTTAGTGTGGATATGACAGTGTTGGCGGCATTACTTCAGAGAACTGTAAAGGGTATCTATTAGTGTAATGGCTGGTGGTATTTGATGATGGCATATGGCTACAGAATGGGTTTCAGGTTATGGTGTTGCTGTCAGATTGCAGAGAATATAGCAATGGCTGAGATTGGAAGGATGCAGAGATTAAGGAGTTGCAAGAGAGCCATCATGACTGGAAGTGAAGCATTGAAGCACAATGATGGTGCATCACAACTTAAGGCATGTGCAAGATGGCATTGGCCTAGCTGAGTTAGCCTCTGACTCAGGCATTATTTATCTGACTAGCAGCTGACTCATCCTATGACTGAGTTGACCAGATGACTCGGCTCTGACTCACCGATTCGCCTTGACTCGCTCGGTTGACCCGACCGAGTCGACTCGTTTGACCTGGTGACCAGGGTTGACTTTGCTTGGTCACCTGAGATACTTTCCCGGCCAACTTCCGACCGGCGATACCAGTTTTCCGGCGACATATTTTTGGGCAGACTTTTCACACGGGTATTTTCCACACATGGGCTTGGTGGACTAATTGGAGATGGGTTTTGAGAAGATTTGACCTAATATTGGAAAGAGTATCCTTTTGGAATGGGAGAAGCATATAAATAGAAAAGTCTTTCTCTAAACCTAGATATAACTCCATTAGGGAGGCTTCTACTTGTTTTCTAAGGTTTCACATGATAGATTCTTCTAAACTCTTTATGATGATTTCCAAAAACCCAAGTAGTTGATTTGTTTTCATTGGTTAAAGATGTAGTTGGATTTTGCAACCAAGTTATGATTTTTATGAATTGGTTTTCTCTCAATATTATCATTTGATTTCTACGGGTTATAATAATTGCATGATTGATGTATTGCAATATGATTGAATGTTTGTTTAGTTAAGTCTAGAATTGATTGAACTCACATCCATATCTATAGCTAATTTAGGGTTCATCATCGAGCGATAACCTTGAATACGAGTAGCATGATATGATTATGGTTTGTAGTGATACATCCTTGTAGTCATATGTAGAAATTGACCTTTGTTCGAATTGTGGGCGCAATGTATTACAATTGCATTGATTAGCCTATTTCTGAAACTTAATGCTCCTAGGAATTGAACTTAATTAGCGCAAGGCGTTAGGTTATTCTTTAGGTAAAATTCACATACGCAGCTTTAATGTGTGTGTTGATGACTTAGGAAATTTACGGAGTATTCTTGCAATAAGATATTCTAGGGCTTTTGATGATAGCGAGATTAAATACGAATTCTAATCATACATTCAAAACTTGTTTACAATTGAAGATGAAACCTTTACCTAATATTTCACATCCTTGATTTGCGTGTTTACTTTTTATTATTTTGCTTTTATTTTATTTTCGTTTATAAAAAAATCAGAAAATCCCCCGTGTTACTTATAAGAAACTGAAACATATTGACAACCAAGACCTCTCTGTGGGAACGATCCTTTCTTGCCCTTGCTTCATTATATATTTTGAGTAGTAAGAAAGTGTAATTTATTTTTGACGTCTATGGGGAATGAAACTTGCAAGGATATAGTCGGGCTGACAACTTTAAACCAAGCGCTAAATGGGAGGCAACCCATAGGTTTTGTATCTCTTATCTTTTAATTTTTCTTTCTTTTTTTTATTTTTTCTTGTCGCATATTTTTATAGTATTTCCCACCTTGACTTTCTTTGGACGATTCAATTTACATTGAGGACAATGTAAAGTTTAAGTGTGGGGGAGTGGTTAAGCATTTGCATTGTAAATTTTTCAAAATTTTTCAACTTTTGTGTAAATAGTGAATAAGAAAACTCCAACTTGTAGTTAGTTTAGAGTCACATAGTATACATGTCGCTAAGATTACATCGAGAATCTCATAAGAGTGACTGAACTTAGAGATGACAGAGAACATGATCGGGTTTCTTAATTGTATGAGAGTTAAAGTTGGATTTAACCATGCCGGTGGCAAATAAGGTGCAAGCGAATTCGGTATTAGAGTTGTGGTCCCCTATAGTGGAGACTACCCATGTTACATAATGTGAGGCACCGACCTTCAATTCTTTGTACCTGTCTAAATATGTGCTTTTAGAGTGTGTGTCACCGTACGTTAATTTCGGGCAGAATGGTGAGCTGCCCAACCTCCCACCATAGAAGCACTATTTTGATCTCTTGAGTGCTATTTTTTATCAATCATGATGATGACATCGAATTGCTAACTTACATACCACTTGTAATCTTGTTCGCAGTTAGCACCATCCACTTTATCTCTCTCTACACCAACAGGTCCATAGAAACACCATCATCATCAACAAGAGGAGCATCACAAATTCGAAGAAAAGTTGAAGACGTTCAAGGTTTACAAGCAACGGTACATACATGAGCAAATTTCATATTCAAGCAAAGCAACAAGATAAGGAGCAGAATTTTTACAAGTTGAAGACTTTATGTACAAGAGCGAAGATTATAAAGATGAGAGTTCGAGAAGTTTATGATATCAAGACATACAAGTTGTGAAGAATCAAGCGGTAAAGTACTTACACCATGGCCTTTGTACTTACATTTTTATTTTATTTTATCTTATTTGTATTTTATTTTCTCTTGTCTCATATTAAAAAAAAAATAAAAATAAAAAAAAGACAAGAGAAAATTTTGTTAGGTGCATTATTATTTTGTTTTGTTTTCATTTTGTATTTGTTTTATTTTTCTTGTCTCATAAAAAAATATAAAAAAAAAGGAAAAAAAAAAAAAAAAGACAAGAGAAAATTTTGTTAGGTGCATTATTATTTTGTTTTGTTTTCATTTTTTATTTGTTTTATTTTTATTGTCTCATAAAAAAATAAAAAAAAAAAAAAAGGAAGAAAAAAAAGAAAGAAAAAGAGACAAGAAAAATATGTTGTATCATATTTTGGGTTTGTATAGTTCGTTTTTAGTTTTGTATTCTTTAATAAAGCCAATGGAAAGAAGGAAAATCCATAATGAAGTTTCAAGCAATAAGGAATTAGAGAAAAGAGTTACATTGTCAAGATTCTACGAAGTTCAAGAGTTATCATCAAGAGTTGAAGACCGAAGACGTTTCTATGGATGCTGTGAGAGTGGTGCTAGCTGCACGTCTAACGGATAACGAGGTAAGTAAGCATATTCCCACCTTCGTTAAGTGGTTGATTTCCTTTCTTAGAGATCGTCAGAAAAATGGGTTTTCAAAATTATAAAAGATGTGGGTTTTCAAAACAATTCGGAAGGTTTTTGCATTCCTACCATTCAACATGTCGCGGGATTCTCTCTTCATTCCTACCTGGACACATGTGTGACCCATAAAAAGTTGTTTATTATTGAGAGAAACTTCATAAAACCCTTTCTTGTGAGGCAGAGTCGAGACTTTAGATCACTCCGAACCCGAATTTCTTTCGATAAGGGATGGTTATTTCTCTCTCAACCTTTAAGGATGAGATTGTGTTCATTTATGTGTCTAACTTCTTATTACTAGTGTGCAGAATCTCTATGTCTTCTTAGCGTGTCGGATGCTATCATTTCGGAAAACTAGTAAGTTGGAAAAATAGGTTTTGTGGGTATATCTCTAGTAAACCTTCACGAGACTATAACTCGTCCACTTGGGACACCTAGGGGTTTAAAGGCTTGTTATTTATGCTAAAAGTGACCGTAGCCTCGACGACACGGAGTTGTATGTATGTTTTAGAATTGTTTTGTTTGATTTGCTCGAGGACTAGCAAAGTCTAAGTGTGGGGGAATTTGATACCTTAATTATTATCTTTAGTTTATGCTTTCTTTGGTATGTTTTCGTGTGAATTATGTGTCTTATGTTTACTTTTGAGTGTTTAGGTACTTTGGAGTCATGTGGAGGAAAAGAAGAAGAAATCACCCAAATTGAGTCGAAAAGGGCAAAGTAATCATTTCGCAGGCTTAACACTGTTTGGAGTCCAGTCAAGGTTAAGGGACAACTCTATGTGGAGAAATATTAAAAACATTCCAGCTATGGTTAAGGGGTTGCCAATCAAGATGGCCCTTATCTAATGAGTGGGGTGGTCCCTATCACTGGGGTGCAAATATCCGCCCAAATACTTATACCTTAATTCGGTCGAGGAGATATTATCTTCTCCTCTTTCCTCTCTTTCATCAGAAATTGAAAAGCAGGGCTGCTGCTACTAAAACCGAGAGGAAGAAATCAAATCGAAGATGAATTCATGCCAGGGTTTGAAGGAATTAGGATCTATTGTTGTTAAATTGAAGCTAAGATGAACTCGAATCTATGGTAGTGAACTAATAAGGGTTTGTTGTTGCTACTGATCCTGTTGATGGCTATGAATATTAAGGATGGGTATGATCCAGATTTAGTTCCCGTAGCAAGAATTACAAAGAGAAGATCCAGGGAAGAAGGTGGTGATTAATTAGGGTTCGAATTTGAGAAAGAGGATCTGTGGCTGTTAAACGCAAGAAATGGAATGGGTCTGTGATGTATTTGTAAGTTAGGGTTTGCTTTCAAGAAGAAGAAGTAGAGAAGTTGATGGTGCTTTTGGGGTTGAATCTGAAAAAGGCAGCAACGAGATTGAAGATGGGTTAGATGGAGGCAACAAAATCGGAGAATATTTTCATGGGTTTGAGGTTGTATTCGAAGAATTGAGAAATGGGTATGGCTTCTGATGATGAATGGGGATGTGATGTTGTTGGTACTGCAACTGGATTGAGCACCAAATGGTGGAAACTGATATGGATTACAATGGTGGTATTGAGCTCAAATATAACAAGATGAGAAGCTGCAGTTGTGTTTGGAGATGGAAATGATAATCATGAGTTAAAATTGATATGGGTTTCAGTTATGATGTTGTTGCGATATGAAATTGTTGGTGTTGTTGGTGGATGGACCCAGATGAAGAAGTAGCTGATGTTGGAGCAGATTAGAATGCAATGGCCGCACTGGTTGTGATTCAGTATGAGGCAGTGGTGAACGAAGCCAAGAAAAGAAGCTGTTAAGGGTTAACTGGGTTACAGAATGTGTTGTTGTTGTTGTATGGTCTGAATTGTGCAAGGCAGGTCTGAACAGCTGAGGTGAAAATGGTGGTGACTTGGGTTGTGATGTGCATATACATAATCTGGAGTTGTTGAGTTGTTGCAGTTAAGCTGGAATTACAGTCATGTTAGCTCTAGTGCAGACTATGGCATTGGTGGTTCGATGTTATTGCAGTGGTGATATGAATGGTTGTTGGAGGTGTTGAGTGCCAAGGAGTCTGTGAGCATTTGGAGCTGGAAGAAAAAATGCTAGATGAATGTTTAGGAGCTATAATGTGCAGTCCTGCAAAAATGGAGTTGTTCACTAAAGATGCAGCTATTTGAGTATGAATTGCAAATGGGTTGTGCTGGTACTGAAACTACTATGGATAATGGTTGTAACTTGAGGCGCGAATGGTTCGAGCTGAACTATAGTGCAAGTGATGTTGATGGACTAGGTGGTTATGAAGCTGCGAGATAGCTAAGGGAAGTGAAATGCGGCCTGAGTGTATGATGGCAGTACTGGTTCACCAGTTGGCGCAGCTGTAGTTGATTGAATGAGTTAGTGTGGATATGACAGTGTTGGCGGCATTACTACAGAGAACTGTAAAGGGTGGCTATTAGTGTAATGGCTGGTGGTATTTGATGATGGCATATGGCTCCAGAATGGGTTTCAGGTTGTGGTGTTGCTGTCAGATTGCAGAGAATATAGCAATGGCTGAGATTGGAAGGATGCGGAGATTAAGGAGTTGCAAGAGAGCCATCATGACTGGAAGTGAAGCAGTGAAGCACAATGATGGTGCAGCACAACTTAAGGCCTGTGCAAGATGGCATTGGCCTAGCTGAGTTAGCCTCTGACTCAGGCATTATTTATCTGACTAGCAGCTGACTCATCCTATGACTGAGTTGACCAGATGACTCGGCTCCGACTCACCGATTCGCCTTGACTCGGTTGACCTGACCGAGTCGACTCGTTTGACTGGTGACCGGGTTGACTTTGCCGGTCACCTGAGATACTTTCCCGGCCAACTTCCGACCGGCGATACCAGTTTTCCGGTGACATATTTTTGGGCAGACTTTTCACACGGGTATTTTCCACACATGGGCTTGGTGGACTAATTGGAGATGGGTTTTGAGAAGATTTGACCTAATATTGGAAAGAGTATCCTTTTGGAATGGGAGAAGCATATAAATAGAAAAGTCTTTCTCTAAACCTAGATATATCTCCATTATGGAGGCTTCTACTTGTTTTCTAGGGTTTCACATGATAGATTCTTCTAAACTCTTTATGATGATTTCCAAAAACCCAAGTAGTTGATTTGTTTTCATTGGTTAAAGATGTAGTTGGATTTTGCAACCAAGTTATGATTTTTATGAATTAGTTTTCTCTCAATATTATCGTTTGATTTCTACGGGTTATAATAATTGCATGATTGATGTATTGCAATATGATTGAATGTTTGTTTAGTTAAGTCTAGAATTGATTGAACTCACATCCATATCTATAGCTAATTTAGGGTTCATCATAGAGCGATAACCTTGAATACGAGTAGCATGATATGATTATGGTTTGTAGTGATACATCCTTGTAGTCATATGTAGAAATTGACCTTTGTTCGAATTGTGTGCGCAATGTATTACAATTGCATTGATTAGCCTATTTCTGAAACTTAATGCTCCTAGGTATTGAACTTAATTAGCGCAAGGCGTTAGGTTATTCTTTAGGTAGAATTCACATACGCAGCTCTAATGTGTGTGTTGATGACTTAGGAAATTTACGGAGTATTCTTGCAATAAGATATTCTAGGGCTTTTGATGATAGCGAGATTAAATACGAATTCTAATCATACATTCAAAACTTGTTTACAATTGAAGATGAAACCTTTACCCAATATTTCACATCCTTGATTTGCGTGTTTACTTTTTATTGTTTTGCTTTTATTTTATTTTCGTTTATAAAAAATCTAGAAAATCCCCCGTGTTACTTATAAGAAACCGAAACATATTGACAACCAAGACCTCTCTGTGGGAACGATCCTTTCTTGCCCTTGCTTCATTATATATTTTGAGTAGTAAGATAGTGTAATTTATTTTTGACGCCTACGACAGCGATCATGAATCAAAATCGATTTTGCTTCAATTGTGTCTTGTACACTTCTATGAGAATATAAACAATTGAACAACTCTAGAACTAGTTTCATTTGAGTCATTTGAACTAGTTATGGTTAAGATGAATAACGTTGAGCCAACAAAGATGCACACTATTAGGTACGGTTACTCATATCTAAATGAGCCAACAAAGATGCACACTATTAGGTACGGTTACTCATATCTAAATGAAGTCACTTTTCATTTGCATGTAACAAGCTAAGTTAGATCTAACGGTTCAAAGATATTAGCTTGAGTCTAATAAGGTTTTCATCCAATGATGAATATTGAATGCTTTGTTACTAAGGTAACAGTGATTGTAAACCCTGATTTGAAGATTATATAAGGGAGAACTCTAGCAACTGGGAAACCTAATCCCAACACCTCATGTGTGGTACTGGTTGCGACTAGAGTCGATTCGCCTTTAACCTTAGGTTTTTCTAAAACCCTGTAGGTAAACAACTTGAAGACTTCATTGGGTTTGTGGAGCTAGACCCAACTATTTTCTCTGTAGTTGCGTGTTCTGATCTTTTTGTCTTGTATCATGATTGAGTATTATCTTCTCTAAGATTTGCTTGAGATTTAATCTCCGATAGGCAAGATAAAAAGTAGTCACAAACATCTTCGTCTCATCATTTGTGATTCCAAAATATCTTGTTTCGCTACCATACGATTAAGATTATTGTGAGGTGATTGATATTTCTAGGCTGTTCTTCAGGAATATAAGTCCGGTATATCAATTGGTTCATGTTCACCTTGATTTATCAACAGACGGAACAAAATTCGTAGGTTTATCCGTGGGAGACATATTTATCAATTCAATAAGCTTTTCTACGTGAGACAGATTGGTTTATCAAGTCTTCGATTTTGGGTCGTAGCAACTCTTAGTTGTGGGTGAGATCAACTAAGGGAATCAAGTGCGTAGAGTCCTGCTGGAATTCATAGATGTAAGGAGCGCAACTGTACCTTGATCAGTGTGAGATTGGTTAGGGCTCAACTACATTCCAGTCCGAAGTTAACTTGGAGTAGGCTAGTGTCTGTAGTGGCTTAATACAATGTGGCGTTCAAATCTGGACTAGGTCCCGGGGTTTTTCTGCATTTGCGGTTTCCTCGTTAACAAAATTTCTGGTGTGTGTGTTATTTCTTTTCCGCATTATATATGTTTATACAATTGAAATATCACAGGTTGTGCGTAAGTTCAATCAATTGTGAATCCAACCTTTGGTTGTTGATTAAATTGATTGACACTTGGATATTGGTTTTTGATACCATCCAAGTTATTTCTTATATTCAATCGGGCTCGCAAATTCCTATTTGAGAAATTGAGATATAACTCTTTAATATACTTTTCTTAAGATCGATTCTGACTGTCTAGTTGATTCTCTTAAAAGTATATTGGAGTTAGTCCATACATATTGTTAAGCGAAATATTGGGTGTGGTTGTTAGACCCCTGCTTTTCAATTGGTATCAGAGCAGAAAAACACGTTTAAAACCTCATAAGTCTGTGTTTGTAGCGATCTGACTCTATGGACAGAAGTGTTATCTCTATAAACGTACCACCAGTCTTCGATGGCTCGAATTACTTATGGTGGAAAATTGATACGCGTGCTTTTCTTCAAGCACGAGATTTTCAATCATGGGCTTATGTTGTTAATGGCTATTTTCCTCCGGTTGTTACAGTAGGCGATGTAACTGTTTCAAAGGATATCGGTGATTATGATGCTGTCGAGATTCTTGATACAAAGAAAAATTCTGACTGATTGAATACAATCATCCATGCCATTACCCCAGATCTTCAACACCATGTGACTACGTGCACTCGGTCTAAAGATGCTTGGGATATCCTAGAAACTGTATTTGAAGGGATTACCTGTGAAAAAGAAGCTAGGCTTCAAAACCTAAATTATGACTGGGAAAACCTTCGTATGGCAGATGAAGATTCTCTTGATGAGTTTAATCACAAAGTGTTTGAAATTGTTAATGCATCATTTGCATTTGGTAAGACTATTTTTGAAAAGGACATTGTGATGAAGATTCTCAGATCATTGCCATCCAGATACGATTCTAAGAAACATGCCATCGTTGAAGGAAATAACCTTGATGCTCTTTCCAGAAATACTCTCGTTGGGAAGTTAAAGATCTTTGTTCATGAGCATGTATCCAAATCTAAAAAGGATATTGCTTTCAAAGCACAAAAGAACACTAAATTACTTGACAAAAGTAAAAATGTTGGCATCTATGAAGATGATCCTTCTGAGACTGATTCATCAGTCTCATATCTTGACAAGGCAGTCTCTTTGATCACAAGACAGTTTAAAGATCTTCTTTTGAAGATAAGTAAACGGTTCACCAGAGATAAACCTAAGTCATCAGTTAAATCTCATAATCGTGTTCCTCCTAAAAACAGGGATACTGACGATACTAATGACAAGGATATGCCACAGTGCTTCAAGTGTAAAGGTTTTGGTCATTTTGCAAATGAGTGCCCAAATCGTAGAAAATACACTGGAAACAAAGGTCTTGTTGCAACTCTTGATGAAATGTCTGATCATTATGATTCTAATGAAGACAAAAATTCAAGTGTTGCACTCTTCTGTGAAAAAATTGATTTTGATAATTGTAGCAATACGTTCATCAACCTCGATATTCTTCCGGAGAAACTTCAACCACCTTGGAGGATAAAATGGATTTCTCTTTGTCTATTGGAAATTTTGTTTCTAATTTTTCAGGTTCTACCTTTTGTCTAGCAGCCTGCACAGCCGTGACGTCTGAACCTTCCTCCATATTGACATGTTCTTATTGTAATCTCAAGGGTCATGAACTCTACAAATGTTTCAAGTACAAACATAAGATAAGATATGTCAACAAACTTCAACGAAGAGCAAATCGATTAGCAAGCAAGCTCAAACTTGTTCAGAAGTCGTCTGCCGTATGTAATCTCATCTCTTCCCCGAAGAAGTTAATTTCCAAAGAAAAAATTAGACCACTAGAGAAAAGAATGCGGTCTAAACAGTCTATGAAACAGGGTTCTAAGAATTCCATTCAAGAAAGTTATGGTGGACAGATTATTGTTCACCCCAGCACAACTTAAATGTGTTGGTTGTGTATCTTGTCTCATGTGCCTGATTCAAAAGAGACAAGGGTTTGCACACTTCAGGCTTTAGCAAAAGAGAAAAAGAAATTTTTCATGTTTTGTTTTTTCTTTTTGGTCTTGTTTTCACCATTTTGTAATTCTTCCATCTTTTCATATCTAATATATATTGAAAGGGGTTTACTCAGTTTGATCAATAAAAGAGGGTTAATATCGACAATTCTGCCTTCTTTAGGGTTGTCAGTTGTGCGTAAGTGGATCCTTTTTAGTGTATAAAGGTTCTGTAACCCTACATTCCTTTTTCCTTCTCTGAAAACTCTTTTTTATCACAAGATTGCTTGTTGAGTCTGATTTGTGAATTTCTCTCACAACCTCATACTGGTATGGAATCCAAGCATTATGTCTTCTGATAGAAAAGATGTTATTATGATTGTTAAGCCATCAATCATGAAGGAAAAAGATAAATCTCCTATACCTTCAACTTTGAAAATAAAAAAGAGGAATGTGAGAAAACCAAGAGCTGTTCATTCTAATATACAAAAGTTTTATGTGGTTCTTGAATAGTTGAAGGAAACAAGAAAGGAGATTCAGGAAATAAAGGCTATTGTGTTGATGACTCTTGAAATTCAGAAGGCCCTGGTTCGACATCAGTCTAGAAGGTTTGTTGGAATTGACTCGTTTCTTCATGAACCTTACATTCCTATGGCTGTTGACGACAAGGAGTTCGGTGACGAGAAAGAATTTTTTAGAGGCCTTAATGTCTAGGAAACTTCTTATGAGAATTTATTCTTGTATTTTAAGAAGGATAACTAGGGTTTGGAATAGCCATTATTGTGAGTACACATAGCTATTTCCAACGATTTTCATCTTGCAATGTTTTTAGATTTGTTTATTTAAATTCTAAAGTTTATTTGGAAGATGATTTTGCAGTATTAATCTTTATGGTTTTATATATTGCAACTTATAATGGGATATGTGTGTTTACGTCCGTGAACTATATATGATTGTACCATATATGTCAAAAGTTAAGTCTTTCATATGTCATTATTCAAATATTGATAAAAGATTGAATGAACTTTTGACGACAAAAGTTAATCCTATTATGTCATTATGCAAATATTGATGGAAGATAGGATGAACTTTTGTCTACAAAGATTAAGTCTATTACATGTCTCTATGCAAATATTGATGAAAAATAGAATGAATCTTTGAATATTCCGCAGTATTGGTCTTTCCCCGATCCACATCTTTGTGTAAGTACTGTGTGGCTCCGTAAGTTCTCTTATGTGAGCATTTCCGATCAAATTAATCATGGGTTCTCTTGTGGTTAATTTAATTGAGTATTTTAGATACAAATTCACGTTTGATGTATTTTGTTAATGTCCAAAGAAATCCTTCTTTTCTAGTGAAACTAAGGTTGCTCTTGTTGTTCTTTCGGGAATGACATTTTATGGGGGAGAGTTCTTATTTGAACTTGTGCTTAATTACCAAATATTTATGGGGAGTGCGGTTGTGGATTATTGTAGGGGTTTTCTTGTATGTTTATTGACTCCTTGAAATGCATTTAGTTTCGGCTATATGATTGCATCTAACAAAATTGATATGTTCTCTTTTGGTCATGAAGTATCTCTATGGAAATTTTATTAGGATCCCACTAGTTTTCGTACCTTTGCCAATTTTTATTGACAAAAAGAGGGAGAATTAATGTGTGGTTCACACTACAAATACATATGGTTTACGGATCATTATGTAAGGGGGAGTGGTTTTCATGTGAGATGAAGTATTGACTAAGGGGGAGTGATACATATCACCATAGTATTGTTGTCAAAGTTGTGATACAATTGGACTTTGATGTTGTGTAATAATACTATGACACTATATATATAAAAATGATTGAGAGCTACTGTTTTCTCATTGTTATGACTACGGATCTTCAACAACTATGATGCTGAGTTGAACACATTCAAAATCACTGGAGTACTTGGAAGCGACGAAGATTTCGAGTAATATTAAAGAACCAAGAAAATCAAGCATTTGGAATGAGAGCTACAAAGTTTATTTATTTTTTATTCCATATGTATTGATAGTTTTGTCACTAAAATTGACAAGGGGGAGATTTTTAGAGCACTGCTCGGTCGAACTCGCAAGCGTTGCTATCTCAAGCTTGTTGTCAAGTTTAGTTGCCAAAACTATAAGTCTTGATTTCTAATCTACTCACGGCTAAGTCTCGATTAAGATAGAAAGTGTAGTTGAGCATTAGACTTCACGCCGTTCATCGATTGAAGACGAAGAACTACTAAGGGGAGATTGTGGAACTTCATCAACAAAAGGTATGTGGAGACTTGAACTCATCTATCACTCAAAAGTATATCTACTCCATCTCCTATTTGAGACAAAAGTCATATAGCTATATAGACTTCGATTATACACATTTGATATTTCGAGTTGAGTTTAACTCGCTTACATATTTCTCGAAATATGTGTTGGTAAGCTTTCGCTTTAACCAAGTTCATCTTATATTCTTGACGAAAGTCAAAAGATGATCATGTGAAAATCGCCTGGTAACATCTTACATGATTTGTGTGAGACCGTCATTTGGTGTAGATTCTGAATGTCTCGTATTGATCATTTGAGCGCTTGAAAATTGCTTTGAAGCCAATAGTTTGTGTGAGACAGCTATTGTCGTCTTCCGAGAATGTTTCAATGGTTGAAATGAGAGCTTAGAACAATTGGATATAAGCCAGTATGCGTACTTGCATATGTGCATTCCAAGTCCGGGAACCATGGTATGTATACCCGTATGCGTACTATTTGGTTTAGCCAAGGTCCGGGAACTAAGTACGCATACCAATACACGTACTGGCGTGAGGTTCAAGTTTCGGGAATTTACTGAGTTTGTGGTATGCGTACTAGTTCGCGTACTAGCGAATCCAAACTTAGTTCGGTTACTTAGGTATGCGTACATGTTTGCATACTTGAGTGGGTTATGTTCTAAAATCAGTTTGTTTATGAACTAATATATTAAGGAATGCAATCTTTTGCAAACCGTGGCTATAATGTTCATGACTTGATTCGAGTGAATCAAAATCGATTTTGCTTTAATTGTGTCTTGTATACTTCTATGAGAATATAAACAATTGAATAACTCTAGAATTAGTTCCATTTGAGTCATTTGAACTAGTTATGGTTAAGATGAATAACGTTGACATGAAAGTGTTCATATGGCTAACTTTGGTTAACTATTTTTGAGCAACAAAGGTGCACACGTTTAGGTACGGTTACTCATATCTAAATGAAGTCACTTTTCGTTTGTGTGTAACAAGCTAAGTTCGATCTAACGTTGAAAGATATTAGCTTGAGGCTAATCAGGTTTTCATTTAACGATGAATATTGAATGCTTTGTTACCAAGGTAACATTGATTGCAAACCCTGATTTGAAGACTATATAAGGGAGAACTCTAGCAACTAGGAAACCTAATCCCAACACCTCCTGTGTGACACTAGTTGCGACTAGAGTCGATTCTCCTTTAACCTTAGGTTTTTCTAAAACCCTGTAGGTTAACGACTTGAAGACTTCATTGGGATTGTGAAGCCAGACCCAACTATTTTCTCTGTAGTTGCGTGTTTTGATCTTGCTGTCTTCTATCGTGATTGAGTACTACTTCTCTAAGATTTACTTGAGATTTAATCTCCGATAGGCAAGATAAAAAGTAGTCACAAACATCTTCGTCCAATCGTTTGTGATTCCACAATATCTTGTTTCGCTACCATACAATTAAGATTATTGTGAGATGATTGATATTTCTAGTCTGTTCTTCGGGAATATAAGTCAGGTATATCAATTGGTTCCTGTTCACCTTGATTTATCAAAAGACGGAATAAAACTCGTAGGTTTATCTGTGAGAGACAACTTTATCTATTCGATAAACTTTTCTATGTGAGACAGATTGGTTTATCAAGTCTTTGACTTGGATCGTATCAACTCTTAGTTGTGGGTGAGATCAGCTAAGGGAATCAAGTGCTTAGAGTCCTGCTAGGATTAAGAGACGTAAGGAGCACAACGGTACCTTGATCAGTGTGAGATTAGTTAGGGATCAACTACATTCCAGTCTGAAGTTAACTTGGAGTAGTCTAGTGTCTGTAGCGGCTTAATACAATGTGGTGTTCAAATATGGACTAGGTCCCGGGGTTTTTCTACATTTGTGGTTTCCTCGTTAACAAAATTTCTGGTGTGTGTGTTATTTGTTTTCCGCATTATATTTGTTTATATAATTGAAATATCACAGGTTGTGCGTAAGTTCAATCAATTGTGAATCCAACCTTTGGTTGTTGATTAAATTGATTGATACTTGGATATTGGTTTTTGATACCGTCCAAGTTATTTCTTATATTCAATCGGACTCGCAAATTCCTATTTATTTGATTTCAGATTGAATTGAGAAATTGAGATATAACTCTTTGATATACTTTTCTTAAGAATGAGTCTGACTGTCTAGTTGATTCTCTTAAAAGTATATTGGAGTTAGTCCATAAAGATTGCTAAGCGATATATTGGGTGTGGTTGTTAGACCCCCGCTTTTTCAGAAGACAATAAACATGTTCTCTTGCATGAGGACATCACATACACTCACAAGAATCTGTCCCAATCTTAAATAGCTTTAAAAATCTAGTAAGACCAAAACTGGAGTTGTAGTGACAGCTGATTTAAGAGCTTCAAAGGCAGCTTGAGCAGTGGAATTCCAAGTGGAGTTATTTTTCTTGAACAACTCATCCAATGGCTTGCAAATGAGGCCATAATTCCTAACAAATTTTCTGTAATACCCTATAATACCTAAGAACCCTCTCAAGTCCTTGATGCAGTAGGAATTGGCCATTGAACCATGCAAGTTATCTTTTCTAGGTCAGCAACAAGTCCTTCTCCAGATATTATGTGTCCCAAGTATTCAATATGAGATTTTCCAAAAGAGCATTTACTCATATTAACATACAATGAGTGTTTTTGTAATGTATCTAGAGTGAGTTGTAAGTGTTACAAGTGAGTGTCCATATCAGGACTGTAGATGAGGATACCATCAAAGAAGACCAAAATGAATTTCCTTAAATATGGCTTGAAAACATCATTCATAAGAGCTTAGAAGGTGGCTGGGGCATTGGTGCGTCCAAATGGCATGACTAGGAACTCAAAATGCGCTTGATGTGTCTTGAAAGAAGTCTTTTGTATATCTGCATGGAAGATCCTAATTTGAAAATAGCCTGCTCTAAGATCAATCTTTGAAAATACAGTTGCACCTTTGAGCTCATCAAACAATTCCTCAATAATTGGAATTGGATATTTATTCTTTATAGTCAGATCATTAAGCTTTTTGTAATCAACACAGAACCTCCAACTTCCATCCTTCTTCTTTATTAGAAGTATTGGTGAAGAGAATGGACTATTACTAGGCTGAATAATCCCTGCTGCTAACATTTCTTGCACCAGTTTTTCCACAATTTGCTTTTGTACATAAGGAATCATGTAAGGCCTTTGGTTGGGAGTAGTTAAGGGTTGAAGGGGAATATGATGGTCATGTGACCTGGAAGGTGGTAAGTAAGTTGGTTCCTGAAAAATATTGGAGAAAGATTCAAGTAGTTTGGAAATTGGTGGAGGGGTAGGCTGTTGTTTAGGTGGTGGGTTAGCTGAGATGAAAAAAAGGTGACCAACCAACCCATGGTCAGTTTTCTTGAAACATTTTTGTTACTCTTCTCCAGTAATCATAGACACCTTATCACAATCAGGGTACCCTTGTAACTTAATTTTAACACCATCTCTAATAAAGGACACGAACAACTTATTGAAATTAAAAACCATATGACTAACTTCTTTCATCCAATCAACTCCTAAAACTATGTCACATCTACCTAGTGAAAATGCTCTCATATCAAAAGAAAAAGCATGTCCCTGCATGGTTCATTTGAAAGCAGGACATCTTGCTTCACTTACCAATGTATTACCATCAGCTACAACCGCCAATAGAGCAGTTGTGGGTTCTATATATACTCCACATCTCTGAGCAGCTAAAAGGTCCAAGAAGCTGTGAGTGTTGCCACTATCAATCAGAATGGACAATCAAGCTTTCTTAACTTCTCCTTGAATTTTAATAGTAGAGTGAGAAACATTACCAGACAGAGTATGGACTGGAATCTCCACTTCCTCCTCAATGTCTTGTCTGATGGCTGAGTCAACTGGAGAAGTTTATTCTAAATAAGATGAGTCATTTTCCTCGGCAACAGGCATATGCAATTGTTGTTTGACACACCTATATGGCCCTTCTGAAAAACCTCATCACAATTATAACATAAACCCTTCTCTTTTCTAGCTCTCATCTCAGCATAAGTCAGTCTTTTAATGGGTGGAATTTGTGGAGCATAGATGGATCTACTAGGATTAGTGCCTTTACTGAAGAGTCTTCAGCTGGTAGTTGGAGAAGTGAAATTTTTACTAGCATTATAGTCAGGGACATGCACTGGTGAAGGCTTAGGTTGATATCTCTTTTTAGCGGCAATATCTAGTAAAGCTTCTTCCATCCTAGCTAGAAAAGTTGCACGAGAAAGAGTTTTGGGAGAACACATTAGCATATGGAGTCGCAACTCTTCTTTGACTCCACTAATGAAGTTAGAGGTAAAGTACTCTTCTGTGAGATGATGATTTTTAGCTAACATTAATGTTAACGATACCCACTTAACCCAATTTATTAAATTCTCCAACAATATCATCATGGCCTAGCTCCTGAAACCTGATACGAAAATCTCGTACAAATTCATCCCATACTACCACTAAGTTACTCTCTTGATAATCCTGAAACCAGAATTTGGCTCTTCCTTCAAGATACATCGAAGCCATATTAACTTTAACATCATCAGGAAAGTTATGAAGTAGAAAGATAATATTACACTTACAGATCCAAGATCTAAGATTAATACCATCAAACTTGGTAAAATCTACCTTTGGTTTATGTTGTTATTAAAAATTAGGATCATGAGATCCAATGAAGAACAAAGGTGGGTTGATCGGAATTTCACCTGAATGTGCTGCATGAATGATTGCCCAATAGGTTTAACTGGTATGTGACCTAAGATACCGGTAGATGGATCTGTCTGAAATGGATTGTTGTTGCTAATCGACATCCTAGTTTCCAGAAACTTCATAAATTCAAGTTGGGATCGCTTTTGTTCCTGTCTGTGTTGCTCAAGCAATTCCCCAATTGTCTTCTTCTGGTTTTCCTTCATCCCCTGTTGAGTTTTAGATAAATCCTTTATGGTCTTAACCATTTCGTCAATTTTTTTAGATAAATCATTCATAGTAACCATTTTGCAGTCGGAGAATTGATTGCTCTGATACCACTTGTAGTGGATTCATTACAAATACATTAAGAGAAGAATATTGTAGAGGGTTTAAAGGAATCTGAGATAGGATTATGAGGGAATTAGAGGTTGAAGAAGAGAGAAGAGAAGGAGAGCCTCAGAGAAGAAGAAGATAAGTTTAAGATTCTATAATATGTTCGTACAAGCAAAGAGAGAGACAACTATATAGTGCTCTACTACTCACGCACAACATCTGAGTAAATTAGCTAAAGGAACCTAGACTAAGATAAGGGCTAAGAGACATAAGGTGACCCATAACATAATACTAGCCTAGGCTATGACACACATTCATTAAAGTAACGTTCAATCTTACTGCTGATATGATTTCAATTTTACCTTAATAATTTGCACCCACAAGATATTCAAGTTGCATAAAACCCAAGCATTTCTTACTAATTTTCAAAATTAGAGGGAAATAAGATTATTTTAATTGAAAAATTTGTTGGATTTATTAACCCTGAATAAAAAACGGCTGTAACCCTTAAAGTACTGTACTGTGAGATGCCTACAAATGCCATTCATGAGCATATTCGTATGGGAAAATAAAAAAACATTTGCAAATCTCTCAATGTTTTGTGAAAAGAATGATTAGTTATTTTGGTTTAAGGCTTTTATGAAAACTTAATAACCACGATTTATGAGAAAGAATCTAGCGCAAAACAGTTAAACGGGCGTTCCTGTTATACTAGTTATGTCTTTATTGCATGCATTAGATGTGACAGGGATGCCTACTACTTGGGCCGGTCGGCGTAAGGTTCATTACCCAAAACCAATTGTTTATTTTGGAAGATGTTATTACTTATGATTGTTGGATCCAAACCTTTTTGTTTTTTAATTTCCTGGTTTACAAAGTGACATGAATGTTTTGCTCATATCACTTGTGTTTGAAGACTAAAGTATGGAATTGCCTCAAGTAAAATTCACAATCAACAACCATTAATCTTTGTTCAGGCCTATATTCGGCCCGGAGATGTGAATACACAACAAATGGCCTTGTGGAAGGATGTTAAATGGGCATCTGGAAAGAAGTTTGTTATCGTTAGTGGGCCTTATCATTGTTTTGATTTAGAGGCATTGGGTTATGCTCACATGCATAATTTTGCAGAACGTGGTTACTGGGGTATCTCTACGTGATGCATCTTGGAGTAGTTATCCGGATGAAAATTTGAGGCATGATGATCAACCATAGCGTGGATACCAATAATAAAAGATTATAGGGCTATAAATTACAGTATTCAAGTCCCAAATTTGCACAGACAATTGGTAATTACCTGACTGCGCTGCGCATCCAAGGTTGCTTAGTTTAGTTTATTTTAAACATTTGATTTACTATTCCGTTTTAACTGGTTTAGTTTGTGGAAGAAGAAGCCATACTTATCTTGTTGATGCTTCGCTTTCTCTCTATTTTACTGCCATACAGACTTCTCAAACGAGGCGTTAAACGCTCCAAGTGTTGGTTGGCTTCTTTCATGGTTTTTGTATGGTGAACAGGCTGTGTCTTCACAAATCCCAATTTTAGGGCAACAGTTAAAACTTGTCAAAGAGAATATCATTTGTTTAAGAAAACTTAACAAAATGTATCTTCAAAATTACAAGCCAAGAGACTCGAGACAAACAGTAAAATTTTGAACACCACAAAGCTTCTATGATTTCACAACTACAACAAATTTCTGTAACACAAATGATCACAACAGATGATTACTCTTCAATGAACCAATTTGATAAATTAGCAATAATGATTAGAGAGGCGATTTCACAAACTAAAACAATTGGGACGCAAATGTCCATGCTGCCACAAAAGCCATTGCAGACCGGAGACCAAAACTAGCCGATGGAGCACTGTCACTCTTAACTGGAGCTGCTCTTGGTGGTGGTGGTGGGTTTAAGACATGAACAGCTAGTTTCATTCCTCCGTAACAGAAACCATGTCCACTGATGAAGTAGTAATGCTTGGTCACATTGAGTGGGACAACATCTCTTCCAGCCCCAGTGGTCCAACTGTGAATGGGGTTGTTTTCGTTGCAAGAGTCGTAATCAGTCTTGTTTACTTGCAACACATTCTGTTGGTTCCTGTCGTAGACAAAAACTGAAATGGGCGGATGGGAGGAAAACAAAGTAAGAATACTGATTATATTTTTGCGACGACAAAGCAGATAACAAACGAACATTGAATACGCCAAACAAATTGAAGGTTACAGATCACCATTCAAACAGGCACCAGAACAACTATCAACACATAATATAACCACATAATCTTCAGACCCACAAACTAAAGGCCTGAACATAGCAATTCAACTTAAACCGTGTAGAGTTCAGAAAAGCTGAGAGCTAGAAAACAGGTTTTATCGAAAATCCTTCATATATACCAATGGTTTACACATACATTACTAGGTTATATGGCGCCAAGATCTTACACCACTATGTGTGGAGGGGAAGGAAACAAAGTAAGAACGCTAATAATATCTTTACAAAGACAAGGCAAATGACAAACAAACATCGAATACGTCAAACAAATTGAAGATTAATGATCACCATTCAAGAGGGCACCAAATCAATTATCAATTAGACCATATAATATAACCACATAATTTAGTGACTCGTAGATTTAATTAAGACACAGAAACTTAAAGCTGGACATGATAACGTTCAACATAAACCCATGAGGAGTTCAGAAATGCTGAGAGCTAGAAAATAGGTTTTATCGAAAATCCTTCATATACACCAATGATTTACACATACTTTTATGGCGCCAAGATCTTACACCACTATGTGCACAGTATCTAAATCCTAGATCTAGAAATGGTGAACCCTTTTGCGAATAGTAGATCCTACGTGAAAGCCATGTAAACCAATGAATGGTAGACCCATACGTATGCAATTTGGAGTAAACATCCGGTGTACACATATCATTTTCGGTTTAACACCACCATGTGATTAACACGGCTTTCACAAGAGACCCATCATTCCCGAAACGATTCGCCATTCCTAGAACTAGACATTTAGATGGAGTCCACATAGTGTAGTTTTGAGATCAAGGAACCAGAAATTACCACAGAGTTCAAAGTCTGACAGATTATAACCAAACAGGATACAGAAAGTTTCAATTCAATTACTAAAACATAAAACTAGTAAATTGCAGTTAAGCCTGGTTGTACAAAACTAAAACTGAGTCTGAAATCATGTGGACATACATTTCGAGCACAGATCTAGATTGGTGTTTCAAGCTAAAACCAACAGAAACAAGGAAGGGAAGACATTTCTCAGGTTAAAAAAGGCAACAAATCAATCAATCAATCTAAAAAAATATATACAGAAATTTGACCAAAAAAAAAAGAAGCAAGAATTTGCTGAATAAGATTCTTATAATCAATTTTAAGAACTAAATATATATATATATATATATATATATGAACAATAACAATTATCATTCCATTTTTGTTGGTTGCATTTAAATGTTAATAATTTCAGTCAGCAAACAGTGAAAAGATTGCATTTGAAGTAATAATTGGAAGATGCAGTAAACTATTCAGTTCAATCTATCAGTGCTTCAACTGAAAAAAAAACTAGTTGAGTTGCATTTAATGTTATCTAGATCTAGTAAAAATGAAGTATAAATCTAATGAAAAAACTGACACTGCAATGGAAAAATAATCTAAGGAAATTGGATCTAATACTAATTATCAAGAGAATGATAAACAGAAAGATAGATCTCAGAACTTACAGAGCCAATCATCTTTGTAGAACGTAATATTTTGAGCCCAAATAGTGTAATTAACATTTGAAGTCCACCCTTTGTTCCCACCAACAGTCCATCTCTTTGCTGAAACTTCAGTTGGCATCATCATCACCACCATTAACACAGAACAAGCAAGCACCAGACCAAATCTTGACATCTCCATTGTTGTACTCTCACTTGCTCCCTCTCTCTCACACACACTCTCTCTGTATCTCAAGAAAAGAAAGAACAGAAGAAGATGGATTTATGTGGAAGTTAGGGGTAATGTGTGGGTTTTATGTATAAAAAAGTGGAGGTAAACAGTGATTATTGATTAATTATATTTAAATAAAGACAACAAAACTGAGAGATTAATTGTTAATCATAATTAGCATCATAATCACGGTCACCTAGAAGGCTCCAAGGGGGTGGCGTGATTTAACGGAGGAACAGATGGATATGTATGTGGACTGAACAGTGAATACGATCACGTGTGTGGGACCTCATAGATTCCAAACCCTCTAGTTTGTCATGATCTCATTATCATCTCAGGGGATCCAGATAGATCGAGATACGAGTATGTAAATGAAACTATCGGTGCAAAAGGTAAAAGAGACAACGATATACGTGGTTCAGCACTAAGGCCTACGTCCACGGGTCTGAGGAGATTCACTATAAGATAAATGGTTACAAAGATGATCACAAGATCTTGTGATCATCGAACACATGAGCTAAAACTCACTTACTTCTCCCTATTCTCTCTCCCCTCACTCTTTCGATCCCCCTCCCAGTGGAGGGGGTGTACATATTTATAGCTAAGTTTGGTGGGTCCTACTGACAATGAGCTGTCGAGATCTTATCTTCTCGTATTCTCAGGCGTGATGCGCGGACTTGAATGTTACCCGCGGACTTGTATCATCCCGCGGCTTCTACTATATCCCGGTTCATCACGCGATCAACCCTCGTTTCCATCGTTGGTCGCACGACACGTAGTCTCCCGAGCTACATTAAATGTGAGTGGTTGGGGCGGTCCCACCACGCCGAGTGGTGTCGATTCTTGTCACGTACTCGTCCGGTTGGACTATCTCGACCGTTGATCATGTCTTACCTCGTGATGGGTTAAAGCCATCCTTTGGTCTTCTGCGGGACTACATATCTCGGATGCCCCTTGATTTCGGACCGTTGGTCTTGACGGATGGCACGTTATCGAGTGCCACGGATGCCCCTATGTGTCATTCTTTGAGTAATGGCATCCACGTGGACTCTGTTAGTACACGTGGCAATGAAGATAAATAAGTGTACTTACAATTTTCCCCTCTTCTTGCGATCTGGGCGTTTGACTTTTGTTGGAAGAAGAGCAGGTGGTACGTTTTTATCTCCTCATAACTTCTCCTAAAAAGGTGCTACCCGCATTTATTGTGCATGTTTTCCATGTCCGGCCATAACGCCCTTTGGGTAGTGGACGGTTTCTTCGGTTCTATATAAAAAGGAGAAGAGTGAGAGAATGTGACTTTAATTCACATTCTGTTTTATTCTTTGTTCTTGTTTTCATCTTCTTAACTTCTTCGACACCATCGCCTTGCCGCTTGTTGCAGGCCGTGGTGTAGTCGGCGTAGTTCTTTGCTATTGTGGCCGTTACTTGTTGCTTCTTCTTCGTTGCTGCTGTTGATTGATTCTTCGTGGTTCAGGTATGATCTTTTATTCCGTTTAATCACCATCCCTGAGTCTGTCGAGTTTCTGATTTTCTGATTTTCCGAGTTTCTGATTTTCTGATGATGCGTTGATGATGAGTTTAGGTTTAAGTGTACCCTGGGTTTTGAGAGTCGACGCTACTGAGTTGGGCGTTCCATTGGCCATGCTTTGATTTTATTTCTTCCTTTGAGTTCGGATAATGATCTGAGAGTTTAAGCAACTGTTAGATGAAATTTAGGGTTTTCTTCTTTTGTATTGCTGTTCTTGAGATTTTCTCGATTTTTGATCTTCCCTGCCTCTGATTTGAGTTCCTATTCGTGTTTGTGCCCGCAGACATGTCCGATCATCCGCGGGTTCCTTATCAGACTCCCCCGTCAAGTCCTCATCGATCTCCCCGGAGTGATCCTAACGTAAGGGGTGGAGCTTCGCCCTCACCTACCCAGGGTAATCTTCGGGATGGACGATCATCCTCATCCTCCGGTCAAAGGCCTTCACTTAGAAGGGGTGATCCTCCGCAGGATCTAGATATGCCGTGACTCGTTCTAGAGGTGGGTCTCCCAAGCGGCCGAATCCTCGCAATGAACCTTTGGTTGTGCAGCCCCTCCGCACTCAGCCTCCAACGCGGATTAACCCACCCGTGCCTAGTTCAAGTAAGTCGGCTAAAACTCTTACTTCGAAAAGAAAGGCTACGGAGGTAGAGTCTTCGGGAGACTTAGTTCCTCCTAAGAGGAGGGCTGCGGGTTCTGCGGAGGATGCTACGGAAGAAGCTTTCGAGGAAGACTCTACTGTTACTTTTCGTCCTTTATCTCTGGGTAATAAAAAGTTTACCTTCCGACACATTGATCTCGAGGCCTTCAAGGTGAAGCATGGTCTTCACATTTCCGAGGTTCGTTTTTATGCGTGATAAAGACATAACTTATGAGATGGTTACCAATTACAAATACGATGCCTTTCATTTCCGACAACCGTAGGTGCTTTCGAGGTTTGGTTTGATGCTACCCTTGTATAAAGTCGGTGATGATTTCTACTACCAGGGTCTTGTCTAGCCGTGATCTTCGCCAAGAAAAGTCATAATCGCGGGGTGCAACGGTTGTGAAACTATCTTCGCCATCTTCGTGAATGCTACCTTCGTAGTAAGGGGAAAACGATGATGACTTGCTATGCCCCTAGATTAGAAAAGGAGAAAGGGTGGTATACTCCTGAGAATTTCAACAAATCCTTTGGAGATTATGTTAACAGGAATACTCGTAAGCCGTGGTCTGTGAGTCTACGGAACATTACTTGTTAAGGGGAAGTTCGTCTTTTGAGCGAGGTAAGTGATTCCAAGATGGCGAGGATTCCAGTGCCGAAGGTCTTCCTATTCCTGCTGAGGAGAGAATCAAGCGTGATCATGACTATGAGTGGTCTGCCACTGTTCTTGAAGTCGTTGGTCCGTGGGCCTATGGTTGGGTTCCTGGTCCCCGTGGTTGGCAGCCTACTGTTGACAGTCTTCCTCGCGAAGCTTCTCCCGCTCGTTACGCTCATTACTGCCCCTGGCGGATGAGTTTTGCCGGTATGGACTTTGTTTATAGTCGTGATGTTGATGATGCAGAAGACGAAGATGTTCCACGATGCTAATCTTTCTCGCGGAATACGACGTTGTTAAGGTGCGTCGTTTGTTTTCTTCGTATGTATGCCCTACGTTTTCTTAAATAATGTTGATTATGCCAAGGAAAGGTGATGCCAATGGTTCTTTTATCATTACGTGTTGTAGGTGTGTAGAGGTAAGAAGATTAATCCCAAGCAATCATCGAATTCTCCCACCGAGGGTTCCTCTCATTTCGAGGATGTAAATAGTCCCGTGTGTGGTGATGAGGACTCTTGATAGGGAAGAGCGAATTGAGACTTCTCCTTTGTTCAAGAAGGTGATGGTGATCGGGCGGTTGACGGTGGAGGTGATGATCCGGCCCGGTGGTGGTGGTCGGGGTGATCCGGCCATTGGTGGTGGTCGGGGTAATCCGCCACCGGTGGTGGTCTAGGTGATTCGGCTACGAATGGGTGGTGGTCAAGATAACCCGACCATTGGTGGTGGTCAAGGTGATTCGGCCACTGGTGGTGGTCAAGGTGACCCGGCCACTGCCACTGGTGGTGGTAAAGGTGATGCGGATGCTGGTGGTATTGGTGATGGCCACTTGTCTATTGGTGGTGGTGGAAATCATGCCGGGGGGGTTACTAAGTCCAGTGTGAACGTTATAGATAAAGGTAAGGGACTTGTTCTTAGTAGTGGTGACAAGGATGGGGGTGCTTGTTATGAGTTCTCCTTTGGTAAGGTTTTATCTGGGGGAGCGGTCATTTGACATGTCCACGGTTATGGGGCTTGTTTCGGACTTCACTCTGCTTCCGGTGGTGATGATTGGAGTGTTCTCGAGGATAGCTGCGTTGGTGGCCCATCCCGGGTCCGATCTTGGGGTTTTGGTAGTGCCTTCCGAGGGTTTTTTGGTACCTCCTCTTGTTGGTGGGGCCTTGGTGCAAGGTAATGTTGGTGCTGCTCATGGTGGGAATACCTCGGACTCCCCCTTAGATGATTTCTCGCGATCCTTGGCTGCGGATGGCGATGATGCTGTTTTGGCGTGGCTGCGAAAGAAGAATTTGCTGGTTGTTCCTCATCCTGCCCCCGTGATTGAAGGGGAAAAGGGTTCGGATGCTTTTACTCGTAGGTTCATGGAGTTAACCCCTGAGGAGGCGGTAGATCGAGGATGGGGTAAAAATCTCGTAGCCAGCGGGCTTGATCTTGTGGTGGATCCTCCCCCTACCGTTGCTGACATGATGGCTATTGCTGATGGGTATCGCACGGTTACCCCAAAGAACAACGGTTATTGGAGGTTTGTCTGTTCTTTTTATCCACGATTTCGTTCGAACATGATGTGAGCTAACTTCCCTTATTTTCTTTGATAGATGATGAGAAGTGAGTATTGTAATCACCAACTTTACCGGCTCTTCAAGGGTAAATCTCTCAAGCTAGAGGGGAAGCTTCGACATTGTGAAGAGACGCTTTCGAGTGTCGAGGCTTCGGTCTCCACTAAGGATGAAGAAATAGCCGAGCTAAAGAGTTTGCTTAAGCGTAAGGAGCAGCAGGGCACGGAAGAGGCTCAGCTACGTTCTGAGTTGGCTCTGGTTAAGGCCAAGTTAGTTGTTGCTGAGAAAAATTCCTCGTCCATTTCAGGTCTGCGCTCCCTCTTCTTTGGTAGTTTCCTGCTCCTTATTTATTCTGAGTTTTCTCTTTCTCTCCTCCTCCCGCTATACTATCTTCAGTGGGTGGAATCCCTGAATTGTTGTGGCTTCGGAGTGAGAGGGCTCGTCAAAAGGGTCGCATTGCTGAGTTAGTTGAAAAACTTAAGAGTGAGTCGGCTAAATGGAATGCCCGCGCGGATGTTCATAACGCGATGGTCGAAGAATGGCGTAAGAAAAAGTATTGCTTGGTAGATTTGCAAAATCGAAATAACCATGACCGCCATTTGTTCAACGGGGCTCTTTTATGGACGCGGGATAATCTTGAGCAAGCCCGCGGGCAGATTTCCTCCTTAGAAATTAAACTTAATGGTCTGGAAGGCGAGCTGCGGCAAGCGCGGTCTTCTCATCCCTCGGATGTGCGGACCTATATGCAGCGTTTGGCCAAGAGAGAGACGATGCTAGGGCGGAATGTAGTGCTCTCGGTAGTGCTCTGTCCGCATCTCGAGCTGATGTGGCTCGTCAGGTTGAACGTGAGAGAGACTTAGAGGTGACTATGTATCATCTCAACAAGGGGTTGGAATTGAAGAATGAAGAGGTTAATCGACATCGTCATTCGGGCTCGATGCTTGAAATGATCGAGCGCAAGTCGGTATGCTCATAATCTGCTGGTGGGTAGATTATGATAAGTTATCGAATGAATATGATTATGCCGCAGAAGCGAGGGATTCCGCGGTTGATCATTGTGAAGGTATACGTCTTCGTCATCGAGTGTGCTTTGTATTGTATGTCATAACTTACTGTCTTCTTTTACTATTCGCAGAGCTCCAAGTACAGCTTAAAGCTGCAGATGAAAAGTTTGCCGAAGCTCAGGCTAAGGTAGTTCAACTGGAGGGTCAAGTTAGCTACCATCGCGGTCTGGCCTTGTCTCAGGATGAAACGTTGAAGCAAGCTAATCAACGGATAGACCAGCTCTGTACTTCCTTAAATCAGGCTGAGATGAGGAGCGTAGCCATTGGTCTCATGGCCCGCAAACAACTGGCCGAAGAGATTAATAAGATTCTTGGTGAGATTGATTTGGATCTTAAGAAAAACCATGGGTTAACCAAGAATTATACTCGAGGCGTCCGTGCCGCGCTCCCATCAAGTTCTTCCGGGCCCTCCTCGGGTGGTAGCGTTCCTTCATCGTTGAAGGATAAACTGCGGATAATGCTCCTACTCGGTAGACCGTAGTTAGTATGCTAGGGATTGATCTCGGTTGCTTATCCTTTTTGGCGTTTTTGTTATTTTGCTCTTGGGCTTGTAATCAACTGCATGTATTAGATCAAACTTTGGTGTTTAAATCTGATTTTAAATTTTGTTGAATTTATGTCCATCTTTAAATATAATGGAAAATTCCGTAGTGTTTGTAACCCGCGGATATCAATCTTTGAGTTTGATAAAGTGTATTGTTCGTGCAACTCCGTAGGTTGGTATCCCCGGAATCGTCTTGTGACCTTGCACCCCGTCCGGCTAACTCCTTGGCCGGAGGATTGCGGGACGGTGAAATCTGGCCGACGTTTAAGGATGTACTCCATTAAGTTCGCGGCTTGTAATATTGCACGGATATCTCATTACGTAAGAAGTCGCCTCTGGTCATACACTTATAGACATTTACGAGAGGAGTTCGAGAGATCGCATGTGTATGCTCCGATATATTGCATGTGTGTGTTTCGCACGGGATATTGCCCGGTATATTGTAGTGGGTATGATCCATGCTTTGTGCAGGATATCCTTCTTACTAAGTATGATGTCAATTCCTAATAATAGTAATTGTACAACGATTTACGTGGTTCGGCCTTAAGGCCTACATCCACGGGGTAACAATTGCATCGATATTTTATAAAGATGTGACATGGTTTTCAATGTACATTGTGTAAGTAGGATATACATGTGGTTCATATGATATGTGTTTTATATAGGTTGTGGGTTTTGAATAAATTGAAATGTGCGTGGGTAATGAATGGGATATGATATTTGAAAATGAAAACTTGGATTGATTGAAAAATTAAGGTGCGTTACTCCTTTGTCAGAGATAGAAACATGTGGATTAGCAAGTCCATTTTCTTCTTCGAAATGCGCACTTGAGTGATTGTTCATGGGTAGTATGGCTTGAGGTATTTGGCATTCCACGGATGCATGAGGATTTCCCCTTTCATATTACGCGAGATAGTAAGAGCCATTTCTGCGATGTCATGTATTATGTAGGGTCCTCCCCAAGTTGGTGCTAATTTCCCCCACTTTTTCTCGTGGTATTGGGGAATGGTCCTCAACACATACGCCCTTCTACAAAATTCCTAAATTTCACTTTCTTGTTATATTCTCGGCCGACTGCGTTGGTAGTTTTCCATTCTTTGCGGTCTTTGCTTCTCTTCTTTCTTCGAGGTCGTCGAGCCTTTCCAACATCATGTCCGTGGTGAGATTCTTTTCCCCGGGCTTCTGTCTTTGTAGTTGGAAGTAGAATTTCCGCGAGGATAGGCGCCCGACTCCGTAGGTGAGTAGAAATGGGGATTCTCCAGTGGTGATCTTCGAGTCGTCTATATGCCCATAGAACGTTATGCATGCTGTTCACACCATCATCCTTTGTACTCATCTATTTGTTTTTTTTAAGAATGAGTGCCAAAGTTTTGTTTGTGGCTTACGCTTGTCCGTTGCTTTGTGGGTATATGGGGTGGATTTGTTTTTAGAATCTTGAAGGTGTCGAGCAACAAATCAATATTCTTTCCTTGTAGGTTGTTCCGTTGTCGGAGACTATCTGCTGGGGATGCCAAATCTGCAGATGATATTTTGAAAAATAAAAGTGAAGACGTCCGAATCCAGAATTCTTGCCGGTGCCTTTGCTTCTACCCATTTCTTTGAAATAATCCGTTGCCACTATTAGGAATCTTCTTTTCCCAGTCACGATACGAGTGGGCCTACTATGTCGATACCCCATTTCCAGAAAGGTCCACGGACTATCGACCGAGTTCAACTTTGTAGCTGGGGCGTGGATTCGTTTACCAAATCTTTGACATTCTTCGCATCTTTTCGCCATTCTGGTTGCATCTCGGATCATGGTCGGCGGTAATAGCCTGCGTCTTGGCCTTATCTCGCTAGGGATCTCATTCCACTTTGTGATTCCCTGCGTCTCCTCTGTGTATATCTTTCAAAACGACATGTCCCTACGATCGGGATAGGCGGCGGCGAAGTGGTCCGAGGAATGATTTTCGGTATAAGGCTTGGTCTCTTAGCTCGTACATCCCTGCTCTTGTTGCACCTTCCTAGCTTTGTTTGGTGTCTGGGGGAGTTTCCTTCTTTGAGGAAAGAGTGGATTTCGATCTCCAATCCGCCTCCCGACTATAATCGTCGTCTTCCCCGCTTGCCGTGTAATGTCCTCGTTACGGAAGTCGTCGAATATGTATTCTCCGACATCCTCGTCGGAGATATCTTTCTCCTTAGGTTTGCGTTGGTTAGCGCGCACGTTTCCAGGAGTTTGATGGATGTTTCGTACACTCTTGTTACCTTGATTGCTTTGACATCTTCGTTTTTAAGCATGGATGATATATAAGCTAGAGCATCCGCGTGTCTAAGCTCCTTTCTGCGCAGATGTCGGAAACTGATTTTGGTATTTGGGAGGCCAATGTTTGCACTAGAGCCATGTATACCACTAGTGTTTCGTCGTACACATTGTATTCGTAGCCTATCGCCGTATGATCGGTTTGTGAGTCGCTTGTTACCCGCACTTCTTGTATGCCCAATTCAATTATCAAGCGGAGAGCATGGATCACTCCTTCATATTCTACGATGTTATTGGTATGGCCTTGAATTCCAATCGAATGCGTGCACGGTCTGTCTCTGTGGGTGTGGTGATGACGATGCCTATCCAGCGCGCCTCTCTATTTTTGGAGCCATCAACGAAGACCTCCCATTGCCGTGGGTTCAGCGGCTCAAGAATATTATTTGGCTCTTGGTTTTTCTATTTCGGGGCGCCCATAGCCTTCCATCCTTGTATGCGTACTTCTTCTTCGTTGTCCAAAGGTAGGTCCGCACAGAAAGTGCACGCTAGCTAATACTGCGATTTACGGGAGTGTTGGAGCTCATAGTGGATGTTGAATTGGTCGAGGTATGTGCTCCATTTTGCTATTCGTCCTACCTTTCCCGCCCCTTTGAGGATGGTCTCTAAGGGTGCCCGACATGGGATACGTATGTCATGCGTTAAGAAGTACGTCCTCAGCTTTAAAGTAGACCATACGACGGCTAGGATTAACATTGTTCAATTCTCGTGTAGTTTCGTTCTGCGGAATTCGGGGTCTTCTTGACATAGTAGATCGGTTGCTCCTCCTTCGTATGGGTTCGACGAGCAGCGCTTCTTTGCGTCGTCTGTTGCTGCAATGTAGAGTGCCAAAACCTCCTCGGGGTTCGGTTTCGAAGGATGGGGATTTACGCTAGGTATTGTTTAATGCCCAAAAAGCTTCTTCGCATTACGTCGTCCATTCAAATTTAGTCCCTTTTTTCGGTATGTTGAAGAAGAGTTTGCACCTATCCGAGGATCGTGATATGAATCTTCCCAGGGCTGCTAGGGATCCATTGAGCTTTTGTACCTCTTTTAGGTTCTTCGGAGATGGCATGTTTGTTATGGCTCGGATTTTTTCGGGATCTACTTCAATGCCCCTTTTTGTCACTAGGTATCCAAGGAATTTTCCTGAGGTCACCCCAGAAAGTGCATTTTCCGGGTTTACCTTCATGTTGTGCTCTCTCATAGCTCCGAAGATGTCCTTCAGGTCCTGGTGGTGGTTCTTTCTTACTTTGCTTTTTATGAGCATATCGTCGACGTAAACCTCTAAAGTCCTGCTAGATCCATGGCTTGAAAATAGCATCGACCATCCTTTGGTACGTTGCTCCGCGTTTCCGAGCCGAAAGGCATTCTTACGTAACAATAAAGACCATGGGGTGTGTAAAATGCGGTATGTTCTTTGGTCTTCTTACGCAAAAATAGTTGGTTGTACAGGAATATCCGTCCATGAATGACAACTCTTCATATCCTTCTACTGCGTCGACTAGTGGTCAATCTTTGGGTAATGGATAACTATCCTTTGGGCACGCTTTGTTCGGGTTGGTGAAGTCGATGCGGTCCCGACCCCTCCATTTTTCTTTGGTACTATTACCATGTTGGAGATCCACGTGGGGTATTTGACTTCTTTTATAAAACCGGCCTCTAATAGCTTTCGTAGCTCGTTTCTCTTTGCTTTGTGATGCTCGCGTGGCCACCTTTCGTATCTTTTGTCGTAGGGGGTGTGCCGGGTTTAATGCGCAGCTCATGCATCCGTCTTTAGGTCTATTCCGGCATATCGGATAGTTTCCATGCGAAGATGTCCGCATATTCCTTTAGCGGTGTTATCGGCGAAGCTTCGCGTTCTTCGTCCATTAGAGTTCTATTTTGATCTTTCTTGGATTACGCTCCGTCCCTATGTTGATCTCTTTCTTTGCCTCCAAGGATGTGAAAGTGGGCTTTAGTTCCCTAGGTGGGAATTTTCTTTAATTGCTATTTGGTAGCCTCGGATTCTTCGCCACTGATTAACCTTTGATGTGGAGGCCTCAGGTGCTTCCTCTGAGTTCCCTTTAGACAAGCTTTTTCCGAGATTTCCTCGGATATTCGTCGATGGCTTTGTGTTTGGATACCGCCTTGCTACGAGCCTTGCGGGTTTTCCTTTTCTCATCTTCTTCGTTGTTGAGTTGTATTTGCATCGCGTGGCACTCTTTTACGGAAGCTTGATCACCCTTTATCTCCATTATTCCTAGGGGAGTGGGAAATCTAAGGTATTGATGGTAGGTAGCTGCGACTCCCTTGAGCTTGTGGACCCATCTTCGTCCAATAATGGCATTGTAGGGCGAAGGCTTGTTTACCACGCTAAAGCGAGTGTCGACTTTCATGGGGCCTGCATCCACTTGTAAGACAATATCCCCCAGGGGCTTCGTAGCCGTGCCATTGAACCCGTAGATGGTGTAGTGTGAAGTCAGGAGTTGCTCATCGTTAAGCTCCATGCGTTTGAATGTATCGTAAAACAATACATTTACGGAGCTTCCTCCATCGATGAGGATTTTCCTTATGTTGCATCCTGCGATTGGCAATGTGAGGATTAATGGGTCATTGTGATCTTCCATGTCGTCCTCAATATCATCGGCTTCAAAAATCGGAGGCGCATTCATCCACTCCTCGTGCTCTTCTACTTCCTTCCGTTTATCTTTTGTAAAGCTCACGGTAATCTTCAAATTGTTTTCTCAGTCGTTTTCCTATTTGTGCCGTTAGGGTTGGCTCTTTGCTTTCGAGCGGGATATAGAGTTCAATGTGCGGTTACCCTCGGGTAGTTGGACTTTCTTTGCGTTTGGCTCACATCTTCCCTTCCGGCCTTTTCCACATATTTTTTTGAGATCCCCTGCATCTATCATCTTTTGTCTTGCTATCTTGAGATTTTTGCATTTCTGTCGTGTGTCAGTAGAAGCGAGTGGAAATCGCGAGTACTCTTTGGATTACCAGAGGCTGGTGGTTGTTTCCCTTTAGACCGGGGCCAATCTAAGTCTTCGCGATCCTTGATCTCCCCGGTATGCGCGGATATTTGGTGTTGAGTTTCGTATAGACCGGTCTTCAAACTTTCGCCACTCCTTTTGTGATCGTCTTTTCGATCCTTTTGGTGTGGGCTGGGCTGTCTACTAGTTCGCGGAATTTGTCCGTGGGGTTCGTTGTGCTCTGCGCTCGGGGTTATCTTTTTGAATTTCTTCCAACCTCGCATGTTTTTCAATGATTATCCTTAAATCTCCCTCGGTGGTTGGGGAGTCAAGTGGATTTCAACAAACAACGGGCTCATCCTATCAAGCCCCCATTTGTGCGATTAATACTCACCACGGGATCCACATGTCCAATGGCCGACATACTTTGTGCCACCTATCGGTGTATTCTCGAACGGACTCCGTACTTAATTGCAAGTGAGAAGAGCTTGTCCATCCCGTGTTCACAACTTTGTTGTACATGTAGGTGGCCGGGAACTTTTCGGTGAGCTGATCATACGAATCAATGCACCTAGCTTGAGGTTATCAAACCAAGATAACGCGGATCCTTTCGAGGCTTGAAGGGAAATATGCGCATAGTATAGCCTCATCGTAATCCCACCTGGCCATTACCCTGTTGTAATATCGTAGATGGCCGAGGGTCCGCGGACCCGTCGTAACATTCAAAGGTCGGGACCAGGACATTTTTGCGGAATGGTAGCCGTAGCCAAGCTGTCGTGCAAGGGGGGTAGTGTTGGCTTCCTTCATAATCTGTTCTAGTCTTCCACCTCCTTGCCTGGTCTTGAGTTGATTGATCTCTGCTAGCATTTCCGCGCGGAGGTTTTCCATTGCCAAACAGTGCTCGTCTTGAATGGAAGACCGTGTCTTTCTTGTGGGTTGCGACGCCGTGGCCTCCTCCGTGTCGTAGTAATCTGGAATTTCTGGTTGGTAGTCTGGGTCAGACCTTCTACCATTCCGCGCATTTCTTTGGGGTATCCTTCTTCGGTTAGTTGTTGCAGGGATGTTTTCGAAGATCGTCCTTCGGTCCCACGTTGCATCAACGAGTTGGCTTCGTCGTCTTTGATTCGCTAGTTCGGAGCTTCGGAGGATCTTCTCTCTTAGTTGCTGGTTTTCTTGAGCTAACGGGGCCACCGCATCCGCGTACGTTAGTTGATTCCTCCGTATCTCCTCCGGTTATTGCCAATATTTGCATTGTTTGGTTCGATGCTTGATTGGGGATTCCTTCTGTAGTTGAGCTTGTCCCTCGGGGATCGTGGTATTGATTTCTTATCAATGGCACGCCGCTCGATTATTCCGTTGGATCCCTAGGTAGTTGTTCGTCTTGTTCATTGTTCGGCGGCATTAGTAGGGATGGTTACGGATCACCGATTCGGCTATAGCCTCCCGAGGCTCGGGGCGCTGGTTGCGGTTGTTACTTTGGAAGCAATCACTTGAGAAATCCCCTTGCTTGGTGCGGCGGCTCTTGCGGCCGAGCCTTCTTTGCCTCCATTGCGATGTTTCCGCATCTAAGAGCCACGTGCTTTCCGCCCCGGTCTGCATGTTATCCGCGGCTATGCGTCCTTCGCCCATTTATGCGCTCCTTGTTATTCTTTGGTGTGGTCCTTGGAGTATCTCTTGGAGTTATCTTTGTCTTCCCGAGTATCTTTGTTACTTTCCATTGTAATAATGCACAAGGGACATGGGAGGTAATCCGAGACCCAAAAGTCCGCGGGTTATCCGTTAGTTTAACTTTGACTTCATAAACTAGATTTCTAGCGGTAATGAGTGTATTCGGGTTGTTAGTTTGGTGAACAGCACGAAAGACATAGATGGATGCGGATTTGCCCGAGATAAAATCCATGGGTCGTTATTTGCAAAAAAGCCCAAATCTTTTGGTGGAAACTTTGTTTGAAATTCTAGTTAACACCTAGATGTATTGGTAGAAAACACAATAGTCTAAGAACAGTCATTGGCTAAAAATGAGAAACGAGTCTAAGAACGGATACGTTAGCTAAAACCCAGATCTTTTTTGTTTAAAAGTCATATAATGCTCGGATCTGTTGGTAGAAAACATGATAGACATAGATGTGTGCGAAAAACGAATCCATGAATAGATCATTTGCGTTTTTAAATAAAAATTTTTGAGGTTGAGGTTGTGAAGTCACGGGAAAAGATAAATCTTTTTCTAGGGACAAGGTCCCACTGTTTCTAGCGCCAAATTGTGAACACGAGAGTCGGGTTTCGGTTCCACGTGATCACAAACAATCTTTATAAAAGTTGAATACGTGCACTGAGGTGTGAGAAGTATAGAACACGCATAGGTAGATGATAATTCATAGATTCCAAACCCCTCTAGTTTGTCATGATCTCATTATCATCTCCCGGGGATCCAGATAGATCTGAGATACGAGTATGTAAATGAAACTATCGGTGCAAAAAGGTAAAAGAGACAACGATATACGTGGTTCAGCACTAAGGCCTACGTCCACGGGTCTGAGGAGATTCACTATAAGATAAATGGTTACAAAGATGATCACAAGATCTTGTGATCATCGAACACATGAGCTAAAACTCACTTACTTCTCCCTATTCTCTCTCCCCTCCCTCTCTCGATCCCCCCCTCAGTGGAGGGGGTGTACATATTTATAGCTAAATTTGGTGGGTCCTACTGACAATGAGCTGTCGAGATCTTATCTTCTCGTATTCTGTGCGTGATGCGCGGACTTGAATGTTACCCCGCGGACTTCTGTATCATCCCGCGGCTTCTACTATATCCCGGTTCATCACGCTGATCAACCCTCGTTTCCATCGTTGGTCGTACGACACGTAGTCTCTGAGCTACATTAAATGTGAGTGGTTGGGGCGGTCCAGCCCACGCCGAGTGGTGTCGGTTCTCTTGTCACGTACGTGTCGGTTGGACTATCTCGACCGTTGATCATGTCTTACCTCGTGATGGGTTAAAGCCATCCTTTGGTGCTACGCGGGACTACATATCTCGGATGCCCCTTGATTTCTGACCGTTGGTCTTGACAGATGGCACGTTATCTGAGTGCCACGGATGCCCCTATGTGTCATTCTTTGAGTAATGGCATCCACGTGGACTCTGTTAGTACACGTGGCAATGAAGATAAATAAGTGTACTTACAGTAGTATTTCGCCGCCAACGTTTCAACTGCTGTCCTTTCTGCCCACTTCCACCCCATCACTTTCGGGCGCTCGTTCGTGAGAAGGAGAGTGGCTAGTACTTGGTAGTGGAGATTTTGCCACGTAAAATAACGAAGAGTGAAGCTTTGCGAAAGGGTTTTAGGTCGTCGTCTATGGAAGGATACATGCGCAACGAATGAATGACCGGCTTTATGCTCGGAAGATCGACAACGAAGGCAATTTTCCGATAAGACGGCTTGGTAGTGGAGATTTTGCCACGTAGAATAACGAAGAGTGAAGCTTTGCGAAAGGGTTTTAGGTCGTCGTCTATGGAAGGATACATGCGCAACGAATGACCAGTTCGGCTTTATGCTCGGAAGATCGACAACGAAGGCAATTTTCCTGATAAGACGGCTTGGTAGTGGAGATTTTGCCACGTAGAATAACGAAGAGTGAAGCTTTGCCAAAGGGTTTTAGGTCGTCGTCTATGGAAGGATACATGCGCAACGAATGACCAGTTCGGCTTTATGCTCGGAAGATCGACAACGAAGGAAATTTTCCTGATAAGACGGCTTGGTAGTGGAGATTTTGCCACGTAGAATAACGAAGAGTGAAGCTTTGCCAAAGGGTTTTAGGTCGTCGTCTACGGAAGGATACATGCGCAACGAATGACCAGTTCGGCTTTATGCTCGGAAGATCGACAACGAAGGCAATTTTCCTGATAAGACGGCTTGGTAGTGGAGATTTTTGCCACGTAGAATAACGAAGAGTGAAGCTTTGCGAAAGGGTTTTAGGTCGTCGTCTATGGAAGGATACATGCGCAACGAATGACCAGTTCGGCTTTATGCTCGGAAGATCGACAACGAAGGCAATTTTCCTGATAATACGGCTTGGTAGTGGAGATTTTGCCACGTAGAATAACGAAGAGTGAAGCTTTGCGAAAGGGTTTTAGGTCGTCGTCTATGGAAGGATACATGCGCAACGAATGACCAGTTCGGCTTTATGCTCGGAAGATCGACAACGAAGGCAATTTTCCTGATAAGACGGCAGTAGTGGAGATTTTGCCACGTAGAATAACGAAGAGTGAAGCTTTGCCAAAGGGTTTTAGGTCGTCGTCTACGGAAGGATACATGCGCAACGAATGACCAGTTCGGATTTATGCTCGGAAGATCGACAACGAAGGCAATTTTCCTGATAAGACGGCTTGGTAGTGGAGATTTTGCCACGTAGAATAACGAAGAGTGAAGCTTTGCCAAAGGGTTTTAGGTCGTCGTCTACGGAAGGATACATGCGCAACGAATGACCAGTTCGGCTTTATGCTCGGAAGATCGACAACGAAGGCAATTTTCCTGATAAGGCGGCTTATGGAAAGATAAATGTGGGACCTGCACATGGTGTTCATTGACCTCAAGAAAGCTTATGATAGAGTTCCGCGAGAGGTGCTGTGGTGGACGCTGGAAAAGAAGAGAGTACCACATAAGTACATTAACTTAATTAAGGATATGTACGAGGGAGCTGTCACTGGTGTTCGGACCTGCGACGGAGCGTTGAGCGATTTTCCGATCAAGATAGGGCTACACCAAGGATCAACCTTGAGTCCTTACTTATTTGCTCTAGTGATGGATCAAGTAACGAGGGACATACAAGGTGAGATCACATGGTGTATGCTCTTTGCAGACGATGTGGCGCTGATTGGAGAGTCTAGAACCGAGGTGGAGGAGAAGCTTGATTCTTTGGCGACAAACTCTTGAATCGAAGGGATTCAGACTCAGTACAAGACTGAATACCCGAGGTGCAACTTCGACGATCCCCATCCGGATGCTGGGGATGTTTTTCTCGACGGAAAACTAGTGCCTAAAAAGGATTCCTTTAAATATCTTGGTTCGATGATCCAAAACGATGGTGGGATTGAAGAGGACATTCGACATCAGACCCAAGCCGGATGGGCAAAATGGAGATTGGCTAAAGGTGTCTTCTGCGACCGGAAAGTCCACATAAAGTTGAAAGGCAAGTTCTACAAAACGACGATTCGACCCATGATGCTTTATGGCGCCCGAGTGTTGGGCGACGAAGGATCGGGGACGTCGAGATAACCGAGCACAAGCCCGATATGCGTATCTTTGAGATAGATTTGCGGACACACGAGACACGATCAAATCAGGAATGATTACGTCTGCAAGAAGCTGAAGGTAGCACCAATCAAGGAGATGCTCACCCAGAATCGGTTGCATTGGTTTGGGCACTTACGTCGAAGACCCCCTTATGCGCCGGTTCACATAGGATGCATCTTGCGCGGTGAGGGTAGGATGAAACATAGAGGCCGACCGAAACTTACGTGGGATGAGTCGGTGAAGCATGACTTGGAGAAGCAAAATCTAGTTGAGGAAGATGCATTGGATAGACATAAGTGGAGAGCAACGATTCACGTGAAAGAGGTAGAATTTCTGTTCCCGGATTGAGTTGGACCGTGTATGTATGTTCGCGCACAGCGTGTCTATTGGGAATGATTTGTCTCGAGAGCTCGTGTTTCTCTCGTCACCACTGACATGAGTTGCTAGTTCTTCCTGATACGGTTGTTGCTCGATGGACAATACGTGTTGGCGTATGAGTGGTGTTTGGTTTTCGAGTGCTTGTTGGCTCCCCGCCCCGAGTGGTGAACGATAAGCTCGATTACCTCTTCATGCCCGTGTCGTGCCCCAATTTGGCTCCTGTGTTGCCTATTTATCGAGAAGGTATTGATGGTGCCCGTTTGTTGCTTAATATTACCTATCGTTGGAAAGATAGATCTTTCGCGCACAGCGTGCCCGCTTGAAACAACTTGCCCCTGGCTCATGCTCGCCTGGTTTTAAAAGCTTGGCTGGCTTGTTCTACTGGAGACGGTCGTTCCTTGTTTGACAATACTTGTTGGCGTATGAGTGGTGTTTAGTCTTCGGTGCTGGTTAGCCCCCCATTCCACACGACGACAACAAGCCCGACTACTTCTTCAGCATCTTCCCTGAGTCATCTTAGGAAAAGACTCGTTTGGTCCCTGTGCTTATCTGTCGAGAAGGTATCAATTACTGTCTCTTGAAACGGCGAACATGTGAAATCATCCTAGCATATTGTGAAGGGAGTGACTCCCTCCTATAGCTATGGGGGCAGCAGGATTGTGAAAGGGATATAGTGGCGACAACAAGCCCGACTACCTCTTCAGCATCTTCCCTGAGTCATCTTAGGGAAAGACTCGTTTGGTCCATGTGCTTATCTGTCAAGAAGGTATCGATTATTGTCCCTTGAAACGGCGAACATGTGAAATCATCCTAGCATATTATGAAGGGAGGGACTCCCTCCTGTAGCTATGGGGGCAACATGATTGTGAAAGGGGGGACTCCTCCATGGAGCCCTGCAAGCCCTTGGCAGGGATATAGTGGGTATGTTATTTTAACGGTTGCGAATGTGTAAACCCTACTAAAATAGTGTGTTCACTCCCTGATCCACCCGCAGCACGGATGTGCCAAGGATTTACTACTGTCTCTATACAGGTTGCTCAGGTTGGCGAGCCGACGTAGAAACTTAGACATATTTTGGAGATAAGATCTTCACGAGATTTTATCTCTGCGCTACCTGGTACTTGCTACTAGAAAAAGGGCTTCGGTATTCGATATTCAGATAAAGAAGAATGAAACAACATATAATATGTTGTTTGGAAATTTTGTGTTCGGAAATGTTGTAAGACGATCGGCTTTACGCCGCATACACAATATATTTTCTTTTTACCTCAAATGTTTTCTGGAAATGATATTCACCACTTTTTACAGGTCTATTAAGCACTCTATGCGAGGTGTCATAAGGGTAGTGGTTCAGGGTTGTTTAGTCGGGACCTGTTATTGGATAAAAGGGTTCACCATTGAGAAATTTAGGGTTTAGATGTTATTGAGATACGAGTAGAGAGTTGTTTTAGAGCTGGGATAGCACCACCGAATGTTTTCTCAATTTTCAAACTTTACTCGTTTTTTGTTATTAATGTTCAAAATCAGTTTGTACATTACACGGGTTGTATACTTTACAGTCAAACCTCGATAAATGAATGACCTTAGAACCAAGAAAAAATATTCGTTTAGCGGGGTTATTTATTTATCGATAAATGAATATTTATTCATTTAGACAATATTTTCTTAATTAAGAAGTTAAATTGTATAAGAGAAGATGTACAAATGTAGCTAGAGGGAAAAAACAATTGCAAACTGTTTCCGTCATTGTAAGATTTGGTTCGAAGATATAGATGTTCCAGAACTAGAAAATGGTCAAGTAGAAGAAGATATCCAAGGATTAACTTGTGTCATTTTTTATTTACTTTATAGAAATTTGATGGACGTCGGACATGTTTTAAACTATCCTAACGAGAATGATGTAGTTATGGAATATCCAACACACGCAGAAATTATTGAGTCGGTAATGAATGACGAGAATGATATTGAACTAGATGATAGTAGTGTTGTACCAAATGTTTCATCTCAAGATGCCTTTCAAGCGATGGTTACTTTAAAAAATTACTTGATACATCACAAGCAAAAAATTCCAGAAATTGTGCAAGCATTGCATAAAATTAAGGATGCGATTCATTTTGGTTTGGTTGAAAAAAAAGTCATTTAACCATATATGAATTTTTTTAGGTTTATTTCTAAATGTATTTTTATTTAAAATTTACTGATTATGTATTTTATTTTATTCTTATATATATTTTTATATGGAAATTTAGTGATTATTCATTTATATTTTTATAGGGCCTTTAAGAGCATCCACAATGGACGACTAAAATCAAATTTTTAGTCCTCCAACCGAGCAGCCTTAATCGAACAGTATCGAACAAAAACTAGACTAAAACCAAAAACCAAACCATATTTGGTATTTGGTTTAGTTTTAGTCGGGCGCAGATTAAAGTTGCGCTTGATGGGGCGTAACTCAAAGTTACGCCCGAATTAAAAAAAAAAAAAAAATTGAGGCGCAATTTAGAATTGCGCCTGATTGGGGCGTAACTCAAAGTTACGCCCGACTAATAAAAAAAAAAATGGGACGTAACTCAAACTTACGCCTGATTAAAGTTGCGCCTGACCAAATTTTAGTCTCCCTCCACTGCGTTACAACACGGACTAAACCCAAATTTTGGTTTTATTTTTTGCTCTTTGCTCTTTGGTTATGGTCGCACCACTGCAGTTGCTCTAAGGATTCCATTTTTTTTATTCATTAATGCATTAAGCGAGGTTATTCATTTATCACTTTTACCGTATCACGAATTTTACCGTCTTATTCGCCTACATTTGCAACTCCGAACCCAAGTCGCGTATTATGTAGCATTTCCAGATTATTCGTGAATCGTTCACGAATTTTACATATCCCGAATGATACGTCCGCTTAATTCGCCGTAAATTCTTTAGCTTTTACGTTTTCAAAGGCCCCACTATTTGGGCTTTACTGCCTCCCGAGCATACACGACGCAATATTTGACGTCGTTGTAATTTTTATGAAACAAAAATGACTGAAGAGATTTGAAGGTGAAGGTGAAGGTGAAGGTGAGAGATATCTCTAACTCACTAACCAAGCATCTAAACCACTATACGGATGACTAATGTTGTATAAATTATTAATATCATCATATTAAGTTTATTTTTTCTTTAAATAACTCAAACATATGCATAAAAATTGGTCTATGACCTTATAAATACAAATTATTTATTATATATAGATACCGAATTTTCAGAGCCGAACTCACATTTATAAATCGAATTATACACGTACGTATGTCATTCCGAATTACTAACGAATCACGTCCCGTTGACCGAATTTTGGACCGAATCTGGGTTACACAAAACCGTATAATATTAAATGCGTTTGTCGTTAAAATACGTTTGCCGAATCCTGAATTGCTAACTAGGGTCCAAATCAAACAAGCCCTAGGCAAGGGTACTTTCTACTAACCCCGTTATTAGAAGTCCATTTTATAGGGGATTCACGGTCCAGGACATATGACTGTTCGTGAAAGTGACCGTAAAATCATTTTCACGACCGTTTTTCAATCTTCTATGCTAGTGTCTCGTAAATAGTCTTTTGAAGTGTCTTTTCTAGCGACTCTTTTCCAGGCAACGCATTGGCTAGGCTAGTGTTTTAGATACACAAAATTCGTCAATTAACTTGATAACGATAGTTCAATTTAATGAAAAACACTTAAAATTTGATACTTTTTAAATATATGAAAATTAAAAAATAAACAAATGACCAATTTTCCGTTTTAGATACACATAAACCCCGATATTTTTCTTTTCCTCTTTGAAAAATAAGAACCCGTTTATTCTCCGTGATTGGCGTATTCGGCAGGCATGTGGCCACATAAGCACGTGATTGCTTGTGGTTTTTCTCCTGTAAAGGATAAATTATAATACTCGAAAATAATAGCATGAAATTAAATTTTCAATCAATCTTCTGATCTACTAGGAATTAACTTATAGACATTGCAATTGTCGGAAAGTTGATGGCCTCAAGCTATCATTTTATAAACAAAAGATTGCAAAAGTTTCATGATTTTCAGAGTTACATTGAGCAACTTATTTAATTAAGAAACAAAAAAGATCACTTTGGTCCGATAAAAAATTCAAACGTTAATGACAAGCCATATTTAAAGGGTGCAAAAATGGTTAAAATGGGCGAAACTGGTTTGGGAGTCAGTTGGGCTGGGTGGAGCCAAAGGTTGATTAATTTTGGCTTTCGGCCCCCCGATTCTTGCCGGCCTCTTTGTATTTTCTTCGCTAAAATAATACAGTATACTCCCTCCGTCTCTAAAAGATAGGCAAGTTTGTGTGTAAATTTACACACAAACTTGCCTATCTTTTAGAGACGGAGGGAGTATAATAAGTCTATGCACGTCCTGTTCAATGGGTCATTTCTTGACGGCCCGTTAGTTGAACAAAACTCCTGAAATTATCCAGGGATATTTGCCCTAAATTGTGCATTTTGTCTAGGATCATAAGATCCTTCAAGACTAACGGATGGTTCATTGATCGTGATCCTTCCCCTCAGCTGTACGGTCAACACTGACCAAAATCCGGAAAACGCGATGCCGAGTTATTTTTTTTTCCGTACATGATGTCCAAATCAAACAAGCCCTGGCCCCGCCCATAGGCAAGTGTTTCCCATTACGGCAAAGAAAAAACCACCACTCTACTAACACCTATTAGGCTAACCCCAATGGTCTTCTAATCTAGCGAAATTTAGATTGACCATCCGTCAGTAGAAAGCAACCTCTTAAGTCACATGAGAGGTTGCCACGAGGCGATTGGTCAATCTACGATTAGGATAGAAGACCACGCCAACTGAGGACCACCATCTAGCGGCCGAACGGTTCAACGCTATAAATCTCGATCGTTAGATCGAGAAAATTTTCTCTAAATGAATGGTTCAAACATTTTGGTTACTTTTTGAGCGTTGAGCAGTTCGGCTTTTGAAACTAGATGCAGTTAAGCTGAGCAAATACTAGGAGAGAGAAGTAAGCGGTACATGTGTTAACTTTTTTCCCACACTTATTTTTTGATTTGCACGCTGACTTTTCAGCCAATCTGGCAATTTCAATCAGCGCATAGGGATTAGCCTTGTTGAAAGGTGTTGGTAGAGTGGCCCGTAAACAAGCTTTTCAAAGCGACTTTTTCTGGCCACTCTTTTTTATCTGGCATTGCCTGAACCGGATAAGATTTGTTGGATGTGTCAAGTTGTCTTGTCTGGTGTTAACATTCTAAATGCCTAGGCTAGCCTTCTAGATTGATTTCTTTTCTTTTTCTTCTCCGTGATTGGCGTGTAGCTGATTCTGGCAGGCAAACATGTGGTCACGTAAGCACGTGATTGCTTGTGGTTTTTCTCCTGTAAAAGGATAGAATACAAATATAATACTGAAATAAATAAAATATATGTTAGCATGAAATTAAAAATTTCAATCAATCATCTAATCAAGTATGAATTAACTTATAGATGGACATTGCTATTGTTCGGAAAGTTCATGGCTTCAAGCAATCGTCATTTTATAAACAAAAGATTGCAAAAGATTTCATGATTTTCAAAGTTATAGTATATGGCAACTTATTTTGTAGACCATCTCAAAAGTCACACCAATACGTGACTAATCCTGAGAGATACACATTTTTGCTAATCTCACAAAATTAAGATGAGCAATTAGCACTTGGCCACTTAGCCACAAAATTAGCACCCAGGCCAGGTGGCAGGGGTGGAACTATGCCCAGACTAGGGCCCGAAAGTCCAAAAACCCTTTTTTTTCACTACCTATTTTACTTGGGCTGATAAAATAAGCCCAATTATTAATAAGCTTAAACTACCCTAAAAACCCAAAGCCACCCCCAAGTTAAATTTCCAGTTCCGCCACTGCCAGGTGGTTAACCCACCTCAGGCTTACGGAACCAGTGAAATGATGGCTTTACGCCTTTACTTACTGAAGATCTAGCTAGGTTGGGACTGTTTGAGAAACAGAAAAAACATCACTTTGGTCCGACAGGAATTCAAACATTTATGACAAACCAGCAGTTCTGTTTTTTAATTCGAAATGGGTGGGAAAAGTCACCAATGGGCACATATTTAAAAGGGTGCAAAAACAGCTCAAATTGGCTTGGGAGCCGGCTAGCTGGCAAGTTTTTTTCTTTCTAAAGCATGAGGTGGCAGGTGGGCAACTACATACCTACACTTTCATGTGGCAAAAATATATGGGTAGCCCCCAAAAATATCGGTTATGATCTCTCAGGTTATGATCGATTTGAGTGAACTCGGTCATTATCTTAGAACGTGTGAACCGGTCAAATCACTAAAGTATTTTATCTGTGTAATGTATAAAAAAGAAGTCGTTGTCAATGTAGTACAGTGGTAAAGTTACTGATCAGCGGCTAAGTTGAGTTGTGTATATGAATGAATGGCCGTCGACTTTCAGACTTGTAACTAGAGGAAACGCGTGACCCCTACTCCGCCGCATTTCGGCCCCCCTGTGGAACTTGCAGGTGTAGCATTGACAGAGATGCCTGCAATGAAAGGAATGACTACTGGATCAAACTTATAATTCTATTTCATGATTAATTCATGACTTGTAGCACAACCAAAGTTTGGCCCAATACCAAACAACTGCTAGTTTTTTTGTAGCTATGTTAACATTTTTCCGTCATGCGACTCTCTGGTGAAGATTTTAACCAACATTTTAACTGGAGTTGTACGTTTACACACACTGACAAGTACGACATTTTTATGGTTCTCTTTCGTGAGAAGATAATCTTGTTGATAAGGGATCCTGGTGCGGGATCCATTCAAGTCAGGTGGAGTGTACGAGTGTTTGTTTTTTCGCTGACTCGTCGTTTGAATCTGACTTGGCCCCTGACAGAGCCGGTCCTGAATCTACAAGGGCCTTGTGCGAAAAAACTTCGTAGGGCCTTTTATAAGGTCAACTTCTTTTTTACTGACGTGAATGGTAACTATTTTTTGTTAATGTACGTACACCTACAAGAAGAAAAATACCCGAAGGAAACTCAAAATATATAGCCACGGGTTATATACAAATATTTGTGTACGATCTAGCAATGGGCAGGTGCTTGTGGTAATAATATGATAGAGATTCAAAATGTAGTCGCAATTAGAGGTGTCAAACAGGCCGCCCTAGCCAGGCCCGACCTGCCTTATGTCGGCCTAGCCTGGCCTGAGGTCGGCCTGTTAACTTAGCAGGCCTGGCCGGCCTGGCCTGTGAAGCATATCTGTGAGCCCAGCCTGGGCCTGAGCCTAGCCTGCTATTTTTATTTATCAAAAAATAGTTTGCACTTAGAGACTCGAACATGCTTCCTCTATCTTACTTGTTCAGGAACTAACCATTCGTCCATTTAAGATTTACATACAAAACGTCGATGCAGTAAAATATATTAATACAGATAGCTTATAAATAAAGAAATTTTTACTTTAATGTTAAATTCTATTTAAGCTAGTGAAATAAAATCTGAATTTAATTGGAATGATTCTATATAAGGTAATGAAATAAAATCCAAACTTAATAGAAATGTTATATTAATAAAAATTAGGCAACACTTGTTATAATTTAATTGATTCTGATTCACAATGTTTACTATTATAAAAAAGAATCAAAATTAAGTAAATTATTGACATAAACTTAAATTTATAATTTATTGAGTCAACTTAAAAACTATCTAAGTTTATACCGAAACGTTATGAAAAAATCAACTATGGGCCCTAATTGACTTGGTTATGGAAAGATCTTATATGTTTCCTTTTTATCCGAATCTACCATAAAATTCCCTAAATCCATTAAATAAAATTGAATATGAACAGCTTGGACGTAATGTCTCCTTGGATCAATGGTAGCATACCTCTACTAAATGAGAGGAAACATGTTGGAACGTGGGTTCGACCCCCATCCTTAATAGTTTTTATGTAAATGTTTTCTTTTGGTACTAGTATGCGGGCTGTGACAGGCCTAGCCTGACAGGCTTAGACAGGCCCGGGCTAAAGCAGGCCTGGCCATAACAGGCTGACATGCCAAAAATCTGAGCCCAGTCTGGGCCTGCTTTGAGCCTGGGCCAGGGCCTGGTCTACTTAATTACGGGTCAGGTCAGGTTTTGGCCTGTTTATACAGGCTTTGCCGGACCAGGCCCGAGCTGGCCTGGCTTTTTTGACACCTCTAGTCGCAATTTGTCACTTTGGATTAGTGGTTTGCTGAACTACCTTATATACCGGAGGCTACTTGTTCGTTCGAACCTCTCCAACTCTTTTTTTCCCTTCTTTTTTCTTCATAAACGGTTATAAGAGCAACTGGATCTCGAAAAAAGGCCTTAGGTCAGAGTCGGGCCTGGTGCATCGCACCCTATGAACCCCCTCAGGACCGGCTATGGCCCCTGACTCGGCTCAAATCAGATATCAGACACATTGTTTTTTATTTTGACTCGCGATCAGACTCAGAACTAACCCTCGATTCAGACCCATTAGAATTGGGGAACAAAATACTCTTGATTCATGGGACCAAGCCATTGACTCATATATTTTTGAGACGGACGAGTCAGATCTGACATATAAAACAAACATATTTAACCAGATTCATTTGAGTCGGATGATATCAGTCAGATTCAGATGAGATAGACTCAGACAACTTAGAAATAACAAACAAGGTGATGTATAGCTTTTAGGCAAAAATCAAAATGATAAACCTTATGAGCCCGTCAAAGGTCCTCCAGTTGCACGGTAAAAATGTCAAATTTGGTAAATTAAACAGACTACTCACTACAATCTATTGGTAAAAACTATCGGGTAAGAATATCCGGTTCGGATTTTCCAAGACTACTAGTGGGGGTACCCTTTTGCTGGGGGTGTACTAATATGCATATAGGACAAAAAAAAGTAAAATAGAAACTCTTTTAATTAATACTCGATTATTTAATAAACTCTCTTAAATAATATTTTTAGCCGGTCCCGAGTCGGGGACAACGTGCCAAATTAATGATTTGCTAAAATTACTAAATAATATTTTTTGATTACCTATGTAGTCCCCATATGAAATATAAATTAATAATTCATTATATATCTTCAATACATTAATGACTTGTGAAGATTTTTAAAACTGATTCAATTGTCTTCTGTTTTTTGTTAAAATCAATATCATATTGAATTTCATCCCTAAGTTTTGTTATCATTGTAAAACTTGAATTTTATCCTTAAGTTTTGTTATCATTCAATGCTTGCCGCTTTAACAACCTCGTTTCGTGAAGGAGGGTCTCTTGTATAACCTTCATCATCTTTTTTCCCATCTATATCAGTTCCATACCGCTCTCAATTATTTTTTCATCAGTCAACAGTTGCGTAACTTCATTTTCTTCCAGATATTCAGGACATCTTGACATTCATTGAATTGCGATAATTAATCCATCTTTTCAATCAAATTTTGCAAGTCTTGAGTGATTTCACCGTCTAATTGTTGATCTGAATTTTCTAAACTTGTGTTATATGTTGATGGAAGTTTACAATTAAGCAAAGTGGGAGATTGAAGGGTGCTTTGAAGAATTTAATATTCTACGATATTTAGAAAATTATTTGATAAAATTTCTCTATAAGTTAATAAGCTATTAATTAGTATATAAATTAATAGTTATTAATTTATCAGTTAATTAATATCTCTCTTAATTAATAATTTTCGGTGGTCTCAACCATATTAAATTATAGAGTTTCTATTGAACTTGCTTTTGGGTTGGTACACCCCCCATCAAAATTGTACCCCCATTAGCAGCCTTGGGATTTTAGGTTTTTGCTTTACTTTTTCTTCCCCCATTTCTATTGAAAACCAGTCTCAAAATTCTAAACCCTCTTCTTCCTTGTTCATTTTTATATTTTCATATTGTGGTGACGCTCATCAAATATTTCGATCAGTTTGGTGTAAATTAGGTGCAACTCTGAAGAGGGCGGTCATCAATGGAGAATCTTCTTCTTCTTCAATAGCACCAACAATAGCTAAGTATTTTCTCTTCGGAATACAAAATCAAAATATTATTTTAATTTCAAAATCTAGTTTACTTCCTTCTCAACTACTAGTAGTAATGTTAGTACTATCTAATCAACCAGCCAAGAACATTTACTGGAGATGTCGATAGTTTAAAGAGACTATAAAATAGGTTAAAGAAATGAGTTTTAATCATTTGGAAACCACATTTCTAAGAGGCATAATTGGATTGACAGAAATGAGCGAAGCCAATTGGAAAAATAAGAGGGATATTTACAGGATATGGGGTTGGTCTGATGATCACATTCGAACGACATTAATTAGGAAGAGTCCTAGTTGTATGGTGGCGTCCGAGAGGAAGATTATGACGGTTATGAATTTTCTTGTAAATGAAATGGGTTACGAGTCTTTGTGTATTTCCGAATACCCATTAGTTGTTAATTTTAATATCCGTCGCGAAATACAAGAGCCCTAGCTAGTTTTCTCTGGCGAGGCCTAGCTCAGTTTTCCGTCTATATTGATGTTGGTGGTAGACTTTATGTCAAAAGATAGAAATCTACCAACACATATTTCGAGAAATAGATGGGCGAGTTAAAATCAGCTCGAAATATCAAATGTGTATGATATGAAAGACTACATCATATATAACTTGTCTCAATAGGAGATATGTAAGAATATAATAGACTTCTGAGTGATCTATATGTTATAGTCTCCACATACCTTTTGTTGATGAAGTTCCTCCAAGTTCTTCAGTTGTAAGCGCCGTGAAGTCTAAAGCTCAACTACACTACCTATCTTAGTCCGAAACACCTATTGGTAGACTAGAAATCAAGACTTTAGTTTTGATCAACTAAACTTGACAAACAAGCTTGAGATAGCAACGCTTGCGAGTTGGACCGAGCAATGCTCTAACAATAATGAGGTGCTCAAGAACTATAATTTAAAGAGGAATTAACTGACATTGGCCTTTTAAACTCCATTGATTCCGAAGCAAACTTTTAGCTATTTCAAAAGAAAGTTTTAAAAAATCCAGACTACCAATCAGAGGGAATCTCCTTTCATTAAGACACTCATCAATATCACCATCAGAAATACAAGTTTCAGGTTCATCACCACGTTTTCCTCTTCATAATCCTTTGAAAATTCAAAAGTGGATTCAGAATTTTCATATCTGGAGTTATTTTCCATCGAATTCTTTTTTGATATTTTTCAGATATATAATTAGATTCAGACATATTTAAGACTTAAAGCTGAAGAAAATATATGAAGATCAACACCAATCATTAGAAACTACTTGTGAATTCACCCGAGAAAGCTTGAAATTCACTGAAATCGAAAATTCGAAATTATTTTCTTTGACTGAGTTGATCACCCGATTTGTATACCAAAACTTCATTAAACTAAAACACCAAACAAAGTCAAATACACAATTATTATTTTTTATTATTAAAAATCCTGACTGTCATTGAATAAACTACTTGGAATTTACTAGGTAACCTTACCAACAAATAGACGAGACAACCATTAGTTTTTATGACCTCATCTTGATTGTAAATACTCCCAGTACAAGCATCTTGATTGTCATTGAGTTGTTTCTCTAAGAAAAAATGTATCGAATCAGCCACGATACATTCATTGCTTCAATCAACGAGACCAATATTTTTAGGCAAGTTATGTGCATCTGTCGTAGTGAAAAACAATGTAATACACATGGACAAACAGATAACCTTACAAGGAATTTAGCATCTTAGACTTCTTCACTTTCTTCTTCTTCGTCTTCACTTCATGTACTCTCTTCATCACTCCCACTTACTGCAGTTTCTTTCAATTTCTGCTTCATCTTCTTTATTTCCTTTAGCTTATTCATTAGTTTCATTAGTTTCTTCACCACATGCTGACTTTTTATTAAGAAGGTTCAAGATTTCCTTTTAAATCATAGGTTTTGTTACCTTCTCACCCGTTTTCACAATACCAAAAAACCTTTTGAAGAAATCGTTTTTATGATATCACCCTATGACATTAGCAACACATCTAGGTATTCTCTTCTCGGCATTGTTGGCATACCAAAAAGGACAACTAATTCTTCGGGGTTGAATGTCAAAACATGCGTTTATCCATGTTTTTTGAACTCAAATCTAAGATAATTCGAGATTCGACCTCTCCTATAACACTTTATAAGTTGAATAACCGCTTCTTCATTCTTTAGCCAATGGTGTTCGTTATACTCGGTGTACCAGAACATTGAAAACAAATTTCCGTACAATTCCCCACCTGTGATTCTCAATTATGTTTCAGTCAACCCTATGTTTTCACCCTTAATATCTTTAACAAGAGTGTAAAGCCCCTTAAAACATGATCTGTGTATTTTCCCAGATGTTTTTGCAGGTGCATTCCCATTCCTTTTGGTATTTTTGACATTACTTACATATTGAACATCCAGGTATGTACTATTTCAATATATAACAATTCTTTGACATTACCTACATATTCAACATCAGTATAACCACCAACACATGTCAATATGTACTATTTCAATACATAACCATCAATACGTATCCTAGGAAGCGTTTTTAACAGTACATATCTACCACAAACTAGGTTTTTTCAGCAGTACATAAAGATATGTAGTGTAGGATCCATACACAACACATAATTAAATACATATCAATATGTTCTGCAGGATCATACAAGGGTCATAACAGTACACACTCATATGCACTGTAGGATCATGCAAGTTGGATTGCATTTTTGACGGTGGTTGAAAATTAAGCCCCGTTTGGGATTGATTTTTTTTCTAGCAAAAGCGCTTTGTAACAAACTTGTAACAAACTTTTACTAAAAATTATATTTGGTAAATGTTTTTCAAAGTGCTTTTGGAGAGAAGCACTTCCATTTTAGGCCTGCTTTTAAAAGCTACTCACTACTAGCTTTTAAAAGATGGAAAAGAAGAAGCTTTGGGCCCACATTATTTGATTTAATTAATTCTCTATTTTAACCTTGTATTTTATTATAAAGACAAATTATACCCTAGAATATTATATAATTATCATTATATTTCTAACTTTTGTTAAAGGCCCATGCCCATAGATGTGCGGTCCAAAACAGATGTCCTTTGGTTTTCTCCTTTCCATGTATATATATGTAACATATTCATATAACCAAAAGAACTCTCTATAGTATCTTCTCTTTTCCCTGCCTCTTCTTTTTCCCTGATATTATACTGCAACACTTTATCATGTACGATGTTGTGCCGCTGAGCTAGATGGGATTGGGTGATTTTTCTTCTACATGGATGATTTAGATTGTCAAGCTAATATTGAAATCCATGAAATCAAACCAGATACGTTGGATCTATTTTCTCTTATACACATTTTTTTTCATGTCCCTGATTTTAATATGATTTTGATTTTGACATATCAAATCAAATATAATTGTGGAATTGTATATACATCGATCCAATCCCCATCGTAGATCCAATCCCGATCGTATTACAATTACCAATACATTTTTTTATTATCTTTTTGTTGCTGTATGTTTAATTGTGAATTTGCATATAAAGAGATCCAATCCCAATCGTACTGTGATCATACTAACACTCTTTTTTTTTATGGCTAATGTATGTTTTTATGCATCCCCTTTCCGTCGATTGGGTTACTAAGAATTTTCTGTTCGTAGGTGGGGTAACGGAGAATTTTTCTTCTATGTTCGCAGAAGGAGTAACCAAATCTGAACGAGAAAGTTTTTTATCTGGTACGGCCTAACTCACCCAGTCCGACCCGTCCCGGTTCGATCCAACCCCATCCATCCCGGTCCGATTGTTCTTATCCAGATCCGTCAGATCCGTTCCGTCGTCTATGTAAAGGAGAGTTTTTTGTCCGGTTTAATTTTTTTAGCATATGCCTAGTTTTATTTTTCTTTGTCTTAAGATAAATTCATATCATATACTACAAGGTATTGAAACAGTTTGCAAGGTATGTAAAAGTGAATACTTCGTTGGGTTTAATTTTTTTTAGCATATGCCTAGTTTTATTTTTCTTTGTCTTAAGATAAATTCATATCATATAAATGGTCAATTTAGATTATGATTGTTGATCTTGATCATTAAAGAATTTTGGAAGGAAACATACAGTGAGAATGAAGTTGTTGCATATATAAACTATTTCTAATGAATATGGAAGGAAACATATTTTAGTATCACCTCAAACCTTTCTCTCTATTCTTTAGAGAGAAATGTTAGTATTGTATACAAAAACTAATGATTGATCAAACCACATATAGTCTTGTATTTTAAAATATAATGAAATGTGAAGAGAACCAAAACCAAATCCAAAATCGCAGAAAACATAAATCCTAGCTAAAACACAGAAAACATAGGGATTTAAAACTTACTCGATTCAAAAGAAAAATTAAAAACATATAGTATTTAGAAAACAAAAACCCCTAAATTAAAAACTAATGAGTCTTAAAAAATATTAGGATTGATTGTAAAATCCATATTGATTATTGTAAAATCCATATTGATGAAATGTTGGGAATTGACTCTTACAAACTTTGACATAACCATAAAGACACTTTGGTTGTAACATGATGTTTCGTTTTGAAAGGAATCATATGTACATCTGATTCCGAAGATGAAATGTTGGGAATTGTGTTTAAAGAGTGGAAGAGACTCGTGTTTGTGGAAGAGACAACGGAAAAAAATATTGACAGAATGTGAAGTAACGGTATATCTCTCAATAAGTGTTCTCTAAAGTACTAGCTGCACAACCCCCCTTCCCAATATGCTTTTAGGTAAGAAAGCATATCACTCATTTTTACAAAGTCTTCAGTAAAAACGGATCGAGACCATCCTACGATGCAAATGGTATAAATTCCATATTACAAAGAAAACAGGGTGAAATTTAGAAAAATATTCATGCAGAATGCGGACCATTAAAGTGACTGATGGATCTGGTGAATGTTTTGACATTTTGGACTAGTTATAGTTCCCAATAAATGTGTGTTTGAAAAATTCTAGCACATATTACACAATGCAAAGTGCAAAGGCTAACCACCCTTGTTAATGCTAGATAATTTACATCAAAAGCAATTGATGAATATTGCATGTTTAATAGGATCAATATAGAGCATCTTATACCCAATGGTCTCGTAGAGGCTACCATCAAAGGTTACAAATGGTGTCTAAGGAATAGGTTATGCGTACCAACCTACCTTATTGCTTTGCGGATATGCAATATTACGCGCATCTTTACTTAATTCGTTTTAGAACCCAATATTAGACAACCTTTTCTGCGTACCAGTTGGTAACTAAATTTAAGCCTGACATTTGTGTTCTTACGCATTTTGGTTGCACTATATATGTGCCATTACGATTCCACATCGTACTATGATGAGTCACGAAAATAATTAAGTAATTTTGTTGGATATTAACTCTCAACAATTATCCGCATTTTAAAACCTTTGGCAGGAGATCTCTTACATGCTAGATTTGCAGGTTATCACTTTAATGAGACAGTCTTCCCGTCGTTAGGGGGAGATAAGAAAAGTATTTTCTAAGGGAACGACAGGAATTGTCGTGGTGTGTTCCCACTGTGTCTCATATTGATTCTTGTACTCCACAAATGTAAATGTGAAGTGATAAAGAATAATCGATTTTCAGAAAATACACTGTTATGAGATCACAGATACCAGCTGCAAACTAACCTTCAATCCTCAACAAGGGATATACACCATAGACTAAGGTGTTGCAACTACACTTAGTGGAAGTGTGGTTAAGGCCGTGGCTCCATAAAGGAAGATGGAGAAACCACCAAGTTCGATTAATCCTCACCTAGAAAGGAAGTAGGTGAGTAAGGCACAACTTATTTATATCATCATAAATCATCTCATAAGATTGTCTATGAATATGTCCATGAATCAAACTGGAGGATGCTCCGAAGTTTTAAATGATTCTAGAGAACAATATAATCCTGATGGATTATGAGAATGCATATGAGTCAATGGAAGGATCATGCGTGCACACTGATGATATAATCCATAAATAGTTGCTCCAGAATTAGAAAACAATGAGATCGAACCATGCTTTATTTTGATTAATTTCAAATAAATAGCATATTTGGCCTATGCAATCCAGGCAGAACTTAGTTCTTTGACAAATATACGGGTATTTGGTGTGGTAGTGCTAACCACCCTAGTGTAAAGATTGTGGGACATATGTGGTTATTTGTCATAAAGTGTAGTGAGAAGAATGAGGTCTTAAAGTATAAAGAATCACCTTGTGGTGCGAGGTTTCTCACAAACCCCTGGATCGCTTACTCTTTTGAACATCATAATGTTCAGTTAATTAGTTCGCTTGGTAGTTTCAAAAGAAATTGAAACATAGTAGATGTGTTTATATCTCTGGAGATTTAGACTCAAAAATATTTGCAAAAGTGCATGATGGCCTTTTGCTTCCCAAGTCGAATGACTCTAAACCACGGAGTGTGTTTGCGATTACATTTGGAACACTCACTTATTAATTTAAACAATCAGGCGGATGTGGTATACCCGTCTAAGTGACTATTTGATTGGGATGGGATAAACAAGTAAGGTTTTGTACCATGCGTATTAAATAAGTTTCTTATTCAGAATTATAGCTATCTATGTCGAAAGTATGAACATGATAAGTACTCTTAATGGAATAAGAGATCTTAAAAGCTATTTGAAATCCGAATTTGAGATGAAAAACTGGGAAAGCTCAACCGAATACCGAGCTTGTGGTATATTATTTCACCAGTTTGCATATGTCTAAAGTTGTCAGGAAATTTAACAAAGACATGCATCCTGATAGCACTCCCACGATTAGTCGAGGTTCAAATGTAAGTAAGTGACCATTTTGTCTAAAAGAAGATGACGAAGATGTATTGGGAGATGAAATTCCCATATCTAATTATAATAGATGCATTTTTGTACTTAGTATAATAATATACTCGATTAAATTTTACATCCTAAGGGAACTTGTCAGCTAGATATAGCTCAGCGCCAACGCAATGTCATTGGAATGGTATAGTGAATGTAATCATGTACTTAAAAGTAACTATTGACATAAATTTGTTTTATCCCCGGAAACACATACAAAGGAAGGCTACTGAAAGTGCAATCCAAAAGTTGTTGATTATGAAGGAATAATAATATCTTCTCCAGCGAAAGTAATCAGGGAGATATGGTAGACTATTTTCTAATTCATTACCGATATTCAGTTCCGAAAAATACATGACTAAAGGAACGGTCTGGAACAACTCTGAAAGTAATCAGGGGGAGATGCCGACATCAGGGGGAGGATCCAAGGATATGATGTCGACATATTTTACTTACTCCGAAATTGAAACTGTGTGTACTCTTTTTCCCTTCGATCGAGAATAGTTTTTCCCAAAGGGTTTTGTTACTCGACAAGGTTTTTAGCGAGACAACACTAAAGCATCAAGTATGTTGAACGTTGAAGACATACAAATCATGTTGATATTACTGAAAATATCTGAATCAAAGAAACGAAATGCGATAGTCTGTTAAGCAACGTAACTTCCAGAATCAACAACATGGTCTTATAAGCATTTAAGTCACCAAGGTAAAGTGTGATAATCTCCTTTTAACTGCATTAGAGTAATGAAAATTGTCTCACATCAGGGGGAGCATATAATGGTGTGTTGAACTATTTTCCTTCACCTAGGTTGCTTTTTCCCACAGGGTTTTGTTACTCGGAAAGGTTTTTAATAGGACGACAACAAATACCGGGAATGTAATTCCCAGCTAAGGCTATTGTCTTTCCCACTAGGATTTTCTTCCTTAAGAGTTGTGAAGCAAATAGTCAACTTCAACGGAACTAAGTGATCATTTGCAACAGATCACCTTGACTTGCATATGTCACATTGTACTCTTTTCCCTTCGTCGAGGTTTTATCCCACTAGGTTTTCCTTGTCAAGGTTTTAATGAGGCAACATATTCGAGTCCGACTATGTTCTAAGTTTACTTAATATTGTACTCCTTTTCTTTAGTTCAGGTTTTGTTCCTATGGTTTTCCCTGACGAAGTTTTAACGAGGCAATTAACTTAGACTCATCGAACTTTGAAGATCGTAATGCATGTGATGAGCTACATGTAAAGTACGAGAAAACATGTGAAGTACAACATGTGAAGAGTTGTACCAAGGTTTTATCCCACTGGGTTTTTTCCTTTTCAAAGTTTTAGTAAGGAAATTGATTTCGGCACAAGTCATCAAGGAGAGAACGACATCTGAAGAACTACATTCAAAGCACTATATATGAAGCAATATGTATAAAGTTTTGTTATTGAACCGCACAAGGGGGAGTGTTAAAGGGCCCATGCCCATAGATGTGCGGTCCAAAACAGATATCCTTTGGTTTTCCTCTTTCCATGTATATATATATATGTAACATATTCATATAACCCAAAGAACTCTCTTATCAATAGTATCTTCTCTTTTCCCCGCCTCTTCTTTTTCCCTGATATTATACTGCAACAACTTCTATTTTTTAATTTTTATTTCGAAATAATAAAAATTAATTACAAAAATAACATGGATTACGTAAAATAAACCACAAAAATACTTACAAATTGTTCACTAGACAAGGTAAAGGGCTTAATGTTAAAAATCGGAGGTTGGATAGCTAAATAGGAAAGTATCGCATTTGCGATGACTAGGTGCCTATCATGGACTTGTTAAACACTTATTCTATTAGGATTTCCACACTCTTGGATAAATTTACTATGAACCCCAGCCCAAAAGGTTACGACATCCACCCTTGTGGAGGACTGAATTTCGTTCAATCTTTCAGCGCACCATGCTTTGGTGATTGCCAAATCTTTGTTTGACTCAAATGATGCCATTTTTTATATATGGAGGTATGAAATGAGTAGTTGTGGAGTATATGGAGTGAGGGGGACTAAAATGATCAATTTTGGGGCAAATGGGGTCCTAGGGTGAGGTTTCTATTTATAGAGAAAGTCCCCAACGTTTTTTTTTTTGAAAAACGTGAAATAATGTGGTATAATCGGTATACTCGAAGGTCTGTATAACCCGATTGTGTTTTTGTGCCACAAGGAATCGGTCTTTATTGTGACCAACATAAACCGATTAAAGACATGTTAAAATTTTGAATTTTCACCGACACAAATCGGGTTATATATATTCATATGTGACCCGATTCTAGCTTGAAAAACATACAGGTTAAATAGCTTTAATAATCGGTTTATGATGACATATTGAGTAGACCGATTGTTGGCATGTCAGGCTAGAATTATAGAGAAACACGAAGTTGTAATTAAAACTTCAAGTGCATTAAGTTCAACACAGAGATCATCCAAAATATAAACCTTAACCATCCCAAAAGACTTAAAACAAACAACCACAAGTCTTATAAACTTAATTTTAATATTTAAAAGTTAAACTTAAAAAATTAAAGAGCACCAAGATCATTTGCAGCATCAACAACATCAGGAGCAACAACACCACAACCAGCACCAACATCAGGAGCATCACCACCAGCATCAACACCAAGAGCAGCAGCAGCATCATCATCTTCTGCTTGAGCAATGGCTTGAGCTTCAGCCATTTGTTCCCAGATACCTTCCAAAAATCCATGGCGATCCCTCTCAGCTGAAATCGTGTTTATCCTTGTCCTAGCGAACCTCATGACCTCAACAAGCTCTTCTAGTGCAAGTTTGTCAATCAATATATGCGAGGGCTTGTTCAAGAAGGGTCTCACCCCCATAAGAAAACTTATAGATGCTTCTTTCTGGCACTCGTTGTGGTTCCCTCAGAATATCCTCTAAGGTGAGCTTTCGAGTGTAAAACGCTAGGTGTCCGAAGTCTATATCTACATAAAAAATAAACAAAAATCAAGTAAGAAATCGGTACATAAGGAAACATATGTAATCCGATTCTGAACAACAAAACACACAGGAGTGTCAAACATAACAATCGGGTTATGTGGTACATGTATAAAACCCGATTAAGGGAAGGAATCTGTAGAGACTTTCTTGATCGGTAAATTAACAAGCACATAAAACCCGATTATGGGTAAACATAGTTTTAGAAGAAAAAAACTTTACCAGAATCGGATTATTCCAAATAAGAAACCGATTCTTGGGATATATTTTCATATTTCGTTTCTTAACCTGGAATCGATTGATGTTAATCATCATATCTTCATGGACGAACACAAAACCCAGAATCGGTTTATTCAATATATCAACAAAAAAGATTTAAACATGTAAATCAATAAAGATATGCGAATCATAGAATGAGTTGATGGAGATTTACCTTTTCCTTGGGTGGATCGAAGATTCGTTGGAGAAGAGGATGAAAATTCTTTTTGATAGGGTTTCGAGAATTGTTGTAACACTCCCTGGAGGAAGACAATACAACCATTCTTCTGCTAAGTCTGTCAATGAGAATGGGAAGGCTTGTAGCATAGCCATATCTCTGTCTGCGGTTGTATGCCTCAGACTTGTCATTGTGTTCTGGAACTGTTGAAGGTGTCGATTTGGATTTTCACCTGGATGTCCCTTGAAATTTGGTAGATGATGAAGTAGATTCGACATCAGCTCCACTGGGTTAGTGATTGAAATGCACAGTGGTTGCGAATCTAAGCATAGAGATGTTAACTCTCCTAACTTCCTCTCCGGAGGTGGAGGATCTATCTCTTCGTCTGTATTAACCATCTCTTCTGTAGAAGGTTCTGGTTGCAACTGTGGACGTGCTTGAAGTACTGTTCCCTTACAAGTTTTAATTCCGCACCTCGGGTAATCCCAATCTTTCGGTGCCAGGGATTAAGTACCTGAAACAAAATTCTCAAAAAACTAAATCAAAAACTAAAAATGAGACTAAAAACCAAAAGAGATAACAACTAAAGCTACCGACTGCTCCCCGGCAGCGGCGCCAAAATTTGATGCGTGTCGTAGGTGCTCAAATTAATTCACTTATATTCTACTTTACTAATGAATAATATAGCAGCAAATAAGGTTCGTTCCCACGAAGAGCAGGGAGATTTAGTTGTCAAAAAGTGTCACAATGGGGGGTTTGTTTTAGATTTTGGAACAAAGTAAATAACAAAACAATTGAAAGTAATAAAGTTCGCAAGAAATGGAGAGAAATATGATCAGGGAATCCTTCTTCGTTACTAAACCGTCATCAAGTTATTATATTCATCCATTAAATAATTAATCACAAATTATTACCAACCGTGGAATAACAACTAGCTCAGTGCTATCCCCTAAATTCCTTATATCACTTGGGTACGAAGCTCTCCAATACCAAATTCTAATCTTCGAAACCACCTAGTAATAGCTCACTCAAGTTGTAATTTGTTCGAATGCTTTATCTTTTGTGAACTATAGATTGATCCTAGTAGTTAGACTCTTAGCTCAAGGTCCACTTTCTAGTGTTGTTTATACACACAATCGCTACACAGAATCCCTCTGCAAGGTCTTGTGTTCTCTAGTTTTGTATGAATTATTCGACTATTACTTATCTTGTAACTCAATACTAGCATTTGATTGAATCAACAAATTAATTCAGTTGGCCACCTAAACAATCTATCAATCAATCATAATTATTTTAATTAGTATAAACAATCAATAATCATGTGAAGAACTTTAAAATAAATTTATATAATAACTCAAATCATGTCTAGAACTTAGAATTCATCCCCAATCACTAAGAAGTTTAGCTACTCATGGTACTAACAAAACCCATGAGTTTCATATGATAAAATGGTAAAGAAATAGTTACGGTGATGAATCGCTCCAAAACCCTAGCTTTTCTTCCTTTGAGTTCTCCTCTCCAATGGCTTGATAAAAAATTATATATTTAGAAGTATCTCTTATATAGGTTTCCAAATTGTAGCTGCGCCCGTGTACCAAATCTCGGTCGAATGGTTGCCAAAACTAGCCAAAGTTAACCCAAGTCGATACCAAAAGCATGTTCACGTTCAATTACAACACACAGGCTCATGATCATGAAGAAGGAATTCGGCCCATTTCCTAGTCTAGCTCTTCACTCTTTATCCGCGGACAAACATCCATCCGGGAAATATTTTTTCCCCTGAGTTTCGATTTCCTCCCGTCAGAATCACGATCACTAAATCCACCGTGAGTTTCCAAAGTCCCTGGATTTTCTTTTTACTCCGGTCAACAACACGGACACTCCTCTATCCGTGAAAATAAAAAGTTACGGGAATTTAGTTTTCTCCCTTGGAAATTCACAGACATAACACACTCCGTGAAATTATTTTTCCCCTGGATTTTTTTTGTTTTTCGGCTATCTCACGTACCCTCTGGTCACCGTGAGTTTTCTGAACTTCTGAGTTTTTAAACCTAAGCTAATAAATCCCGCGTATACCAGGCTTTCCGTGAAGAGCTCTTTCTTTCTCTCTTTAATCTTCACCATTACCGGTCTCAACTCCTTACCTGACGTCCCACTCGAGCATAGAGGGATCCATCTTATCGACCATCTTCATTACTGTTCAGCTTCACTACAGTCCCAATCTCCATTAATGGCAGCAGCCTCTCACTACTATCACAAACAGCTCCATCAACATCTGCAGTTTCCATTATCGCCATCTCTGTCAAAGACTATCGAGATTCATCAGTTCATCAACATCCTCATCTGCCGTGAATGACAGCAATCATCACTCGAGTTTCAACTCCAAAACTCGAGCCCAAAATTTCTACAACAACACCCTTCGAACATCATCACCAGCCAACCACCACAATTTAACTCCATCACCCAACAATGGCATCACTATGCTCGAGTTCTTCATTCTCCAACATCGCCCATAGCTTACCCTTTGATAGCTCGAGTCTCAACTGGTTAGTAATCTCTTCTCGTTGTTCTTCTTTCTGTTGCATCCATCTCCTATGGCCTTTAATGGCGACATCATCATCTCCTCCCTGCTGCTCGAGTCCTCGACCATACTTTGCAGCTCTCGGGTTCCTCCTTCCACCCAATAATGGCAGCAACCCAGTTCTTCGTCAATAGCCATTAACACCAACTGCCGTAAATAGCTCCATCATGGTCTCTCGATGATCACCATCAATAGCACAGATCTCCATTCTTCTCTTATCACCTCAGTTCCCTCATCACTGGGTAGTTACATCGCAACCAACAACCCATTTGAACTCCAGAAGAAAACATCCTCTATCTGTCTTCAACCGGATTCTCACCTAAAAACTTAACCCGCAACTCAAGTTTTCCTGTGAGTCGGAGAAGATGATAGCAGCCCGTAGTAGATTATCCGGGTGCCTTTAGTGACCCTCCTTAGCCTGTCAGTTTCAGAAGACTGACAGTGCAATTCCTATCCATTTCCTTTCAAATGCCCAAAAGATCTTCGAACGATGTCGGAATGACTTCGTTCTTTCGCCATTGACTTGGTATTTTCGTCCTCTTCAAGATGATACCAAGAACTCCCAGACTTCAACAAGTTCCACATGGTCTTTGGCCTTTCTCCATTTGTAGCTAGCTTCTTTTATTGCACAATAAAGTGCAAATTCACTTCTTTTGTATGATTCACCTAATAAAACACAAATAGAGAGAAAGAAACATAATATACAATAATTTGCAAGAATATAAGCAATTACTAACATGGATTCGACACTAAATATATGCAAAATATGCACTTAACAACTTTAATGATGGTTTTGTGTTTTCTTTTGTAGTTGGTAGTGCAACAAAGCTCCCAGCCATAACTCGTATCTACGATGGGTCTGGATACCTCCCAACACTATATGACTGATTTGGTACGTTTCCCTTAACCGAATCGATATATTTATATATACAAATAATTTTTTTAGTGATCTCATGGTTGTCAAATTTGTTTGCTCGATGTAGACATGGGAAACCAAGGATGACATCAAGGAATGGCTTATCTCCAAGGCAAAAGAGAAGATGTGTGTGGTTGTTCAAAGTAAACACGTCGATTTTAAGAGTATGGAAATGGTATGCGAGAGAGCGGGTAAGAAGGGAGAAAGTCACAAAGGTAAGAATTACAAGTATGAGAAGAAGACAACTAGGGTCTACAAAACATCGTCGAAGAAGTGTGAATGCCCATTTAGGATTGTTTTCAAAAGACGTCATGAAGCCGATCGATGGAGATTGTATAGTATTCCGGACGGTCGTCACAACCATCGTACACCCACAAGTTTATATGGACACCCCGCATATGCGCGGTTGAAACCACATCATATGGACAAGGTGAGGCAGATGAAGGGATTTAGACCTCTTAATATCTTAAATGCAATAAGGGCGGAAGATAAGGATAACTTGTCTACCATTTCGATAACTTGTCTACCATTTCCACAATCAATGCCGCCAAAGCAACACTTAAAAAAATCGAATGGAATGGTAGATTGATTATGCAACAATCAGAGTGGTTAGCAGAAAAACTAAACTACGCCATGCAAACTAGGGTGGGTCCGGGGCAGAAAGTGACTCATATTTTTCTTGCGCACCCAAGGATGGTGGATTTGGCTCAGTGTTTCTACCAGGTCCTTTTCATAGATTACACTTACAAGACAAACATGTATAACATGCCGATGTTGAACGTGGTCAGTCATATTCTGGATAAACAATCATTCACTGTTGCATGGTGCTTCATGGAAAAAGAAGAAATAGAGGACTATGTTTAGGCATTGGAAAAAGTGAGGTTGATTTACCGTGGAGAAGAGACGCCGCATGTTATATTTACGGATAAGGATTTTGCAATTATGAGTGTCGTTCATCAAGTTTTTCCACTTGCTCAACATTTTCTTTGTACGTGGCACATCCAAACCAATCTTTTTTCTAATTGCAAGATCCATTCTAAGAAGGGTAATCAATGTTCTAAGGAGGAAGATGAGCGTCTAAGTCAACTTTCCAAAAAAGAGCGGGCGGAAGAGAAAAGGAAAGAAAAAGCAAAAGATGATGAAGAGGGGGATCTATGGAAAGATTTTTGCAGAGATTGGGACCATTTGGCTCATTCGAAAACTGAGGTTAAGTATTATGTCAACTTGTAGAAGTTTATTGATGATTGGAGCACGGATCATAAGAAGGTTGTCGAGTATTGCCTAAATACATGGTTGAATCCTTGGAAGGAGAAGTTTGTTTAAGCATGGACCAATATATACAAGCACTTCAAAAATGAGTCTACTAGTCTTGCAGAGCAGTCTCATGGACGTTTTCAAAAAAAAATCTGGAACAGAATACTGGTGGGGTAGTTACGGTACAAGAAGCTATTCACGAAAACGTAGAGAATAACCTAAGAAAAATAGTGGAGCAGATGGAGATAAGTAAAGACCGTTTTCTGATGCAATATATTGAAGACAAAGAATTTTTACGGGGGGTAGCAAACCAAGTATCATGGTTGGCAATAACCCATATGATGGAAGAACTTCTAAAGTTTAGAGCCAATGCGGCCGCCAGAAAGGTGATGAAGTGTAATTGTACAACCGATATTTGGCTCGGCCTTCCGTGTAAACATAAACTTGGTGGGTACAAAGATATCGTTCCTCTTGAATATATCGATCCATTCTGGCAGCAACTTTCGTTCATCCCAAAGCTCACTGGTTTAGCCGATGAAGAATTTGGAGACTTGAAGATTGGCAAGTACATCAACGAAAGATACCGAAAAATGAATTGTGCGGGAAGACAAATTATGGTTGCTAACTTGTGGCTGGCGGCTTGCAAGAGCTTGGGGGTTGAAGAAGAGCCAATCAAACAAAAACCACCGGAAAGACCAACAACTAAAATGTCATTTAGATAAACTGTTAATGATTCCAAGGGTTGCGAAAGAGACCTATCACGTCATGAGCATGTCCGGGCGGAATATGAGGAGTACGAAAAGTCTTTTATTCCTAAGAAACGGTCAAAAAAGCAAGAAATGAAGATATGGATATTGTTGAGCATGCGGTCGATACCCAGCAAAGCCAAACTAGTGGTATGGTGACGATAAGAGGAATAAAGGGTAATCCGAAGAAACCTAGGGATTCACAAGGAAGACCACATCATGTTGCTTACACTATTGTTGATGGTGGGTTTTTAAACAAGGGGTAAAATCGTAAAACCCCATGACCTAGTGTTACCCGCAACACATTAACTAAGAGCATTTAACTCAGGTGTAAATAATTAATAGGGGTATTTTTTCAAAATACCAAATTAGGGTTTTCAACACAGAACCCTAATTCCAAACCAAGCCGCACTCTGCGCACCATGGCAACCATGCCAAACCAAGCCGCACTCTGCGCACCATGGCAACCATGCCAAACCAAGCCGCACTCTGCGCACCATGGCAACCATGCCAAACCAAGACGCACTCTGCGCACCATGACAACCATGCCAAACCAAGCCGCACTCTGCGCACCATGGCAACAACGCCAAACCAAGCCGCATACTGCGCACCAGGGCAACAACGCCAAAACCAAACCACGTATCACATTCATTGGCAACCATGCCAAACAAAGCCGCTATGCCTTTGGCCCATGCCAAATATAGCGCCCTAGGTTTGCAAGACTTGCAACTAGGTCAACATGGCCGCACGTGCCATTGGCACATGCCAACACGTGTTGCGAGCCATATTTCCAAGCCGCTATGCCTTTGGCCCACGCCAAATATAGCGCCCTAGGTTTGCAAGACTTGCAACTAGGTCAACATGGCCGCACGTTCCATTGGCACATGCCAACACGTGTTGCGAGCCATATTTCCAAGCCGCTATGCCTTTGGCCCACGCAAAATATAGCGCCCAAGGTTTGCAAGACTTGCAACTAGGTCAACATGGCCGCACGTGCCATTGGCACATGCCAACACGTGTTGCGAGCCATATTTCCAAGCCGCTATGCCTTTGGCCCACGCCAAATATAGCGCCATAGGTTTGCAAGACTTGCAACTAGGTCAACATGGCCGCACGTGCCATTGGCACATGCCAACACGTGTTGCGAGCCATATTTCCAAGCCGCTATGCCTTTGGCCCACGCCAAATATAGCGCCCTAGGTTTGCAAGACTTGCAACTAGGTCAACATGGCCGTACGTGCCATTGGCACATGCCAACACGTGTTGCAAGCCATATTTCCAAGCCGCTATGCCTTTGGCCCACGCCAAATATAGCACCCTAGGTTTGCAAGACTTGCAACTAGGTCAACATGGCCGCACGTGCCATTGGCACATGCCAACACGTGTTGCAAGCCATACTTCCAAAGCCGCTATGCCTTTGGCCCACGCCAAATATAGCGCCCTAGGCTTGCAAGACTTGAAACTAGGTCAACATAGCCGCACGTGCCATTGGCACATGCCAACACGTGTCGCAAGCCATATTTCCAAGCCGCTATGCCTTTGGCCCACGCCAAACATAGCGCCCTAGGCTTGCAAGACTTGCAACTAGGTCAACATGGCCGCACATGCCATTGGCACATGCCAAACACACACGCTGGTAGCCTAACTTGCAAACCGTGCAACCTACCACCAAGGCATTTCGCACATGCCATTGGCATATGCCAAACCCACACGCTGGTAACCTAACTTGCAAACCGTGCAACCTACCACCAAGGCATTTCGCACATGCCATTGGCATATGCCAAACCCACACGCTGGTAACCTAACTTGCAAACCGTGCAACCTACCACCAAGGCATTCCGCACATGCCACACGCGCCACTAGCAGCGCCACTTGCACTCAAGATGCAACCAACACTCGAGACATCAACACAAACTGGGGGATGCTTCTTTAGGGTTTTGGTTTGGCGGTCACAGCAAGCAGCGTACACTACGCTCACATTAAGAAAGCGTGAAAAGGAATAAAGCGGTCAAATAAAAGAGGAAATAATGGTGAAAAACGTTTTCACCCATTAAACCATGCGGTTACCACCTCCTCCCATTATTTCACCCTTTACTCTCTTCCTTCATGAGGCCAGGGTACGTTTCAATCTCGACTTGTATAAATAGGTCTTACCTATTTCCACCAGACAATAAGTCTCGGTCAGGAGAAAAATACTACACTCTCAGAAAGGCAACTTTGCAAGCTCTCCCAAAAAGCTTCCACCTCTTGCAAGCTTCCTAAGCTTTCAGTTTCTGATACAAGTCGAGACGCTACTCTCCCAGAATTATTCTGGCCTCAACACCTTTCTTTGCTTCCTCCCCAAATCAACCCTTCTCCTCCACTTTGTGACCGAAGCAAGTCCGGAACGACCATTTCTTGGTTTAGGTAGGACTTGCAGTTGATCTCTCGAATCTATAAAGTGCTCACGTGCGGCACATTTGTTTAGGGTTTGAACAGTTTCTCACTCACCTACTGAATTTACCGAAATCGGCTGAAACGATTTTTACCCATAAACAATTGGCGACCACAGTGGGAGGATTGATCTATCGGCTACAATGTCAGACTGTCGATCTCGTTCTTCGACCCATATGTCAAGATGGTAGGGGAAGGCGACTCAATCTGACTCAACTACCAGACGACCCGGTTACTAGCACAAGAAAACTGGGGACTTGTTGAAGATGATATTACTCAATCGCCGAAAATGCTACCAGCGAGCGGGGACTTGCCGGCGATGCTACCAGCAAAACCACCATCAAAACCGCCTTTTACATGGAGAGGGGCGTGTTCGCAAAACCTATGAAGTGAGTAAATTCAGACTGGGCAAGATACACAATCCATTTTTAGGTTCTTAGTAAAACCGTCATACTACTGAGTCTTGTGCCTATTGCTAGCACACACTTTCATAAAAACAATCTTCCTTTCCCAAAAAATAATCAGATTCATACTATCAAAACCATTCATCGCAGAAATAATCCAATACCCTAAAAAGCTACCAGCTGTCTATCAAAGATCAAGTTTTGAACCAGACATCCAATATGTCTTTCAAAAAAAAAGGGGGAACCTAAATGAAAGTTTAACAGAGAAACGTTCAAGGAAAATCGTCCAACAGAAGTCTGCTCTTCTTGGAGAAAGTCAACTTTGCGTCCTCAAGAGCCGCTCTCTTCATAGTCAACATCTTGGAAAGCTTTTCGAGTTCCATCTTCTGTCGGGCAATCTCCTCGGCTGAAAGGCTTTCGATTGCCGCATCTTTCAACTTTTGGATCTCAGCAAGGCCTTCGACAAACCACGAAGTGTTGAACTCCTTTTCTACGCACACGTCACGATGATGCTCCCGATCGGCAATAACGTCTTGAAACGGTGTGACCGGTCACCTCACGCATATCCTCGATGGAAGATAAAGCCTCTTCCACACGCTTAACCAGTGCAAATCGACTAGCGACTTTCTTGGTTGTAGCCATATGTCCGTGCTTCTCCCAGATTCTGGTGTACAACGCCTCATGTTTAGCCGGCACGCTAAAGCCGCCAACCAGCACGTGACCTGGATAAGGTACCAAGTACGGGGGATCAAAAATGGCGCCTGCAAGTGGCCTCACGACTCGCAAAGGGTCTTCTTCCATGTCTATGGCAACAACCATCATAGAATCATCCACCGTTTGAACCACGTCTGTGCCGGCAATTGGCTAACTCCCATCTCCAAGTCGCGGCGGTGGTCACCAAAGGCAAGTTTTCGTGTGACTCCACCCCGAGAATCGTCCTCCGAACCGGATTCCTCCCGCAAACTTGAGTTAGACATTTTTCAAAAGAAGAAACGAGAAGAAGAAGAAGAAAGAAAAGAAGCGCGAAACTCACCGAACCACTTCCAGAAGAAGAACCCGGTCTTTGCCCGGAGGAATCACTCTCACTTGTTGAACTTTTTTCTTTTTCGACTCATCCTTGCTATGAGTAGGCTCGGTGTCGCCGGAATTCCTTGAAGAAAGCTGCCGTCTCTGGCAACGTGCAAGGGCGGCGAAAGCATTAACACTACCGAAGCCACTGAAGGAAACAAGACACATGTTCTCGGCCGAAATTCACGTTTTTGAGACAAACCAATGAAGAGGCGACACATACACAGTTATTGGAAGAACTGAAAGACACAAGGGACGTGGGAGGATCTTGTGAAACCGTCCGGAACCCTTGGCCACGATTTTTCGTTCTCCGTTCTTTGGCACAGGGACTTTCAGAATTGCTAGGCAACTTTCGCTTGGGATCTCTCAACATTGGATACTTCTTCAAAAGCTGCTGGGAAGGTTTGCAACGAACATTTTCCACCACGTTATTCACAAAATCTCGGATCATAATAAACTCGTCGCACCAAAACTCATTATAGCCGAAGGTCGTCGAAGTTACTCTTCCCATTTGAAAGAAGGAAGACGGATACCTGGCTCAAGGGCACTGGCGTCAAGGAGACACACAATGAATCCTTAGGGATCACCGGTAGGTAAACAAGAGGCACCCCTTGATCGAAACCCATGTGACGAGCAGCACGGTCAATATTATAGCGGCTATCCTGGAAAGACCCCACGAAGAAAGACGGTATATAACCGGGCGAGCGGCTACGAACGAACGGGGTTTTCACCAACACTCAAATCGTCATCAGAAGACAAATACGTGAGCGGAGCATAAGCAAAGGTGTCAATTTGAGTCACCGACTTATGGACCGGCCCCATGGACGAAAATTGATTTCATGCAACTTATCAAGAAAACTAACCAAGCTCACGCCAACTCTTGGGCGCTTTGTTCACCCATCGAAGAATTCGAGAGCCCCCAACTCACGGGAAGCGAAGGCGGCGGTTTGGAGCATACTTCTCAAAGTGCTCCCATAGCGGACTTGCGGAAAAGCAACGTGCACATATGAATCCACTTTCATGAAACCATTCGAAACTTGCATGTTCGCAACTAGATGATCCAGATGCACATACAGGGAACCAAGGAACAGCTTGCCAATGGGAAGAACTTCACCCTTTGCCAACTTCACAACAATCTCCAAAGCCAACTCCGATCTTATTCCTTTCTTGCCCGAGCCGTCATCAAAAATGTCTACGGACAACCAAAGAGCCAAAAATCTTTGCGACATGAAGGTCAGCACTGTTCGAGGCTCCAACTCATCCGGAAACCATTGAGATATCCACCAACCGTAAGGGCACCTTTCATCCTCTCTCAGGGCGAGAATCCTTCGACTTCGCAATGGAGTCTTTCAGAGCAAATCCCCCAACTTAGCGGCCAGGTCATCCCGCATCTTCACCTCACTTTCAGATAATTGGATTCTAAGATTCCCAGTTACCGGAAGATTCAGCGAGAGAGCCACACTCTCCAAGGAGGAAGTTATCTCACCCCATCTACATATGATTGTATGGGTATCCGAACACCATCTGGAGATGAAAGCAACCAAGCTTGGGATGTCCTTCCTAATCTGGAGATTCAGAAGTCTTGACAGCATCAATGACCTGCGCTCGAGTCAAGTTGGTATTTATACGCTCCTTGCTCACCATGAACTCAACCCATCTGTCAAAAGAACGCAATGGACTTTGACACATCCACGAAGTCAATGTTGGAAGAGGAATATACCCCTTTATGAAGACAGAACCGAATGGTGCTCTCTGGGCGAACCGAACGTGTCTTCCTGTCATCCTCACCACCGGTTAACAAAATTGGCACGAAACCTGGGTGATTCTTCCAAGCAGGGACGAGGGCTCTAGCGAAGAATTCATCATCTGTGTTCGGTTTGGAATTATGAGCATCCTTTGACGAAGTGAAATTTGATTCAGGTAACATCTTATCAGATTCCTTTATAATTTGGTAATAAGATATCTGCGCAAAACAAACAGAGAAAGACGAAGTTATCTCCCTGACATATAGTCTCACCCAACAAAAAAAAAAGAGGAGGGCGTATTCTTTCTGGGCTCAAGACTATATACGCAGTATTTTCTTCGGGTTCGAGACTATATACGCAGTATTTTCTTCGGGTTCGAGACTATATACGCAGTATTTTATTCGGGTTCGAGACTATATACGCAGTATTTTATACAGGTTCAAGTGTGTCTACAGTATCCTTCTTCAGGTTCAAAATTATATATGGAGCATTTTTTCTCTTGGTTCAAAACCGCACGCGCGGTATTTCTTTCAGGAACCGAAAAATCATATATACAATATTTTCTGCGGGTTCGAAGTCATATGAAGCCTATACACGGTATTCTTCTTCGGGATTCATACAGTTCTCTCTACGGGTTCAAAGTACACATGCAGTATTTCATACGGGCTCAAATACGCCTACAGTATCGTTCTTCGGGTTCAGAATTATATACGAGGCATTCTTTATGGGTTCAAAATACACATGCGGTATTTCATACGGGCTCAAATACGTGATATCGTTCTTCGGGTTCGAATTATATACGAGGCATTCTTTACGGGTTCAAAATACACATGCGGTATTTCATACGGGCTCAAATACGTGATATCGTTCTTCGGGTTCAGAATTACATACGGAGCATTCTCTACGGGTTCAAAATACACACGTGAGTATTTTCTTCGAGGATTCAAATACTTCTTTCGGGTAGAAAATTCATATATGCAATATTTCCTACGGGTTCGAATAATATATGCAATATTTCCCTTGGTTGCATACATACAATATTTTCTACAAGAGGCACGCCAAGAAATCATATGCAAGGATTGTGAAAGCGCCTACTCTTAGGGTTTACACCTACGTGAAAAGGGAAAAAGAAAAGTACTGGAAGACATACCTGGAAGCCGGTTTCTCTTTGCCGCTAGTATAAAAAGATGAAAGAACAAAGTGCAAGGGATTTTCTATATATGGGTGTGAAGTTTCTGAAATAGGGAAGGACTTCCCTTTGTCAAAGATCGTGCGTGTAAGGAACGGGCCCACAAGGGTGCCCGACTTCCCTACGACCGCCCAAGTCACGCCTGCAAGCACGCCGCGCCGGTCCCACCAGCTAGCACGCTTCAGTTTCCCAACTCACGCCAACTTCCCAACGTCGCCCAAGCTGCACCTGCCCCACCAATTGCACCGACTTCCCTATGACTGCCCAAGTCACGCCTGCAAGCACGCACAGCTTCCACGTCGCGGCGGTCCCACCAGCTAGCACGCTTCAGTTTCCCAACTCACGCCAACTCCCCAACGTCGCCCAAGCTGCACCGGCCCCACCAATTGCACCGACTTCCCTATGACCGCCCAAGTCACGCCTGCAAGCACGCACAGCTCCACATTGCGCCGGTCCCACAAGCTAGCACGCTCAGTTTCCCAACTCACGCCAACTTCCCAACATCGCCCAAGCTGCGGCGGCCCCACCAATTGTGCCGCCTCCCAAATTTGTGCAAAACTACCGAGGCAAGGATCCCAAATCCTATCTATAAAGGTCAGACAAGCCTCCTCAATTCTCTTTACGGTTTGCTGTTGATAGTTTGTCACCATCTTATGCTTACCTCGCAACAAAGCCCCTGTTCCGAGCTAAGCAGGGGACTTAATATTGATGGTGGGTTTTTAAACAAGGGGTAAAATCGTAAAACCCCATGACCTAGTGTTACCCGCAACACATTAACTAAGAGCATTTAACTCAGGTGTAAATAACTAATAGGGGTATTTTTTTCAAAATACCAAATTAGGGTTTTCAACACAGAACCCTAATTTCAAACCAAGCCGCACTCTGCGCACCATGGCAACCATGCAAAACCAAGCCGCACTCTGCGCACCATGGCAACCATGCCAAACCAAGCCGCACTCTGCGTACCATGGCAACCATGCCAAACCAAGCCGCACTCTGCGCACCATGGCAACCATGCCAAACCAAGCCGCAGTCTGTGCACCATGGCAACCATGCCAAACCAAGCCGCACTCTGCGCACCATGGCAACCATGCCAAACCAAGCCGCACTCTGCGCACCATGGCAACCACGCCAAATATAGCGCCCTAGGTTTGCAAGACTTGCAACTAGGTCAACATGGCCGCACGTGCCATTGGCACATGCCAACACGTGTCGCAAGCCATATTTCCAAGCCGCTATGCCTTTGGCCCACGCCAAACATAGCGCCCTAGGCTTGCAAGACTTGCAACTAGGTCAACATGGCCGCACATGCCATTGGCACATGCCAAACACACACGCTGGTAGCCTAACTTGCAAACCGTGCAACCTACCACCAAGGCATTTCGCACATGCCATTGGCATATGCCAAACCCACACGCTGGTAACCTAACTTGCAAACCGCGCAACCTACCACCAAGGCATTTCGCACATGCCATTGGCATATGCCAAACCCACACGCTGGTAACCTAACTTGCAAACCGTGCAACCTACCACCAAGGCATTCCGCACATGCCACACGCGCCACTAGCAGCGCCACTTGCACTCAAGATGCAACCAACACTCGAGACATCAACACAACCTGGGGGATGCTTCTTTAGGGTTTTGGTTTGGCGGTCACTGACATGCGGCGTACACTACGCTCACATTAAGAAAGCGTGAAAAGGAATAAAGCGGTCAAATAAAAAGGAAATAATGGTGAAAAACGTTTTCACCCATTAAACCATGCGGTTACCACCTCCTCCCATTATTTCACCCTTTACTCTCTTCCTTCATGAGGCGGGGTACGTTTCAATCTCGACTTGTATAAATAGGTCTTACCTATTTCCACCGGACAACAAGTCTCGGTCGGGAGAAAAATACTACACTCTCGAAAGGCAACTTTGCAAGCTCTCCCAAAAGCTTCCACCTCTTGCAAGCTTCCTAAGCTTTCACTTTCGATACAAGTCGAGACGCTACTCTCCTGCACTATGCGGCCTCAACACCTTTCTTTGCTTCCCTCCCCAAATCAACCCTTCTCCTCCACTTTGTGACCGAAGCAAGTCCGGGAACGACCATTTCTTGGTTTAGGGTAGGACTTGTATGCAGATTGATCTCTCGAATCTATAAAGTGCTCACGTGCAGCACATTTGTTTAGGGTTTGAACCAGTTTCTCACTCACCTACTGAATTTACCGAAATCGGCTGAAACGATTTTTACCCATAAACAATTGGCGACCACAGTGGGAGGATTGATCTATCGGCTACAATGTCAGACTGTCGATCTCGTTCTTCGACCCATATGTCAAGATGGTAGGGAAGGCGACTCAATCGACTCAACTACCCAGACGACCGGTTACTAGCACAAGAAAAGCTGGGACTTGTTGAAGATGATATTACTCAATCGCCGAAAATGCTACCAGCGAGCGGGGACTTGCCGGCGATGCTACCAGCAAAACCACCATCAAAACCGCCTTTTACATGGAGAGGGGCGTGTTCGCAAAACCTATGAAGTGAGTAAATTCAGACTGGGCAAGATACACAATCCATTTTTAGGTTCTTAGTAAAACCGTCATACTACTGAGTCTTGTGCCTATTGCTAGCACACACTTTCATAAAAACAATCTTCCTTTCCCAAAAAATAATCAGAGTCATACTATCAAAACCATTCATCGCAGAAATAATCCAATACCCTAAAAAGCTACCAGCTGTCTATCAAAGATCAAGTTTTGAACCAGACATCCAATATGTCTTTCAAAAAAAAAGGGGGAACCTAAATGAAAGTTTAACAGAGAAACTTTCAAGGAAAATCGTCCAACAGAAGTCTGCTCTTCTTGGAGAAAGTCAACTTTGCGTCCTCAAGAGCCGCTCTCTTCATAGTCAACATCTTGGAAAGCTTTTCGAGTTCCATCTTCTGTCGGGCAATCTCCTCGGCTGAAAGGCTTTCGATTGCCGCATCTTTCAACTTTTGGATCTCAGCAAGGCCTTCGACAAACCAAGAAGTGTTGAACTCCTTTTCTACGCACACGTCACGATGATGCTCCCAGTCAGCAATAACGTCTTCAGAAACGGTGTGACCAGTCACCTCACGCATATCCTCGATGGAAGATAAAGCCTCTTCCACACGCTTAACCAGTGCAAATCGACTAGCGACTTTCTTGGTTGTAGCCATATGTCCGTGCTTCTCCAAGATTCGGTGTACAACGCCTCATGTTTAGCCAAGACGCTAAAGCCGCCAACCAAAGACGTGACTGGATAAGGTACCAAGTACGGGGGATCAAAAATGGCGCTGCAAGTGGCCTCACGACTCGCAAAGGGTCTTCTTCCATGTCTATGGAAACAACCATCATAGAATCATCCACCGTTTGAACCACGTCGCGTGCCGACAATTGGCTAACTCCCATCTCCAAGTCACCGGCGGTGGTCACCAAAGGCAAGTTTTCGTGTGACTCCACCCCAGAATCGTCCTACGAACCAGATTCCTCCTGCAAACTTGAGTTAGACATTTTCAAAAGAAGAAACAGAAGAAGAAGAAAGAAAAGAAGCGCGAAACTCACCGAACCACTTCCGAAGAAGAACCGGTCTTTGCAAGAGGAATCACTCTCACTTGTTGAACTTTTTTCTTTTTTCGACTCATCTTTGCTATGAGTAGGCTCGGTGTCGCCGGAATTCCTTGAAGAAGCTGCCGTCTCCCGGCAGCGTGCAAGGGCGCGAAAGCATTAACACTACCGAAGCCACGATGGAAACAAGACACATGTTCTCAGCCGAAATTCACGTTTTTTGAGACAAACCAATGAAGAGGCGACACATACCTGGTTATTGGAAGAACTGAAAGACACAAGGGACGTGGGAGGATCTTGTGAAACCGTCCGGAACCCGCCATCACGATTTTTCGTTCTCCGTTCTTTGGCCTGGGGACTTTCCGAATTGCTAGGCAACTTTCGCTTGGGATCTCTCAACATTGGATACTTCTTCAAAACTGCTGGGGAAGGTTTGCAACGAACATTTTCCACCACGTTATTCACAAAATCTCGGATCATAATAAACTCGTCGCACCAAAACTCATTATAGCCGAAGGTCGTCGAAGTTACTCTTCCCATTTGAAAGAAGGGAAGACGGATACCGGCTCAAGGGCACTGGCGTCAAGGGAGACACACAATGAATCCTTAGGGATCACCCGGTAGGTAAACAATAGGCACCCCTTGATCGAAACCCATGTGACGAGCAGCACACGGTCAATATTATAAGCAGCTATCTGTAAAGATCCCACGAAGAAAGACGGTATATAACTTAAGGCGAGCAGCTACGAACGAACGGTTTTCACCAACACTCAAATCGTCATCGAGAAGACAAATACGTGAGCGGAGCGAAGCAAAGGTGTCAATTTGAGTCACCGACTTATGGACCGGCCCCCATGGACGAAAATTGATTTCATGCAACTTATCAAGAAAACTAACCAAGCTCACGCCAACTCTTGGACGCCTGTTCACCCATCGAAGAATTCGAGAGCCCCCCCAACTCACGGGAAGCGAAGGCAGCGGTTTCGGAGCATACTTCTCAAAGTGCTCCCATAGCCAGACTTGCAGAAAAGCAACGTGCACATATGAATCCACTTTCATGAAACCATTCGAAACTTGCATGTTCGCAACTAGATGATCCAGATGCACATACAGGGAACCAAGGAACAGCTTGCCAATGGGAAGAACTTCACCCTTTGCCAACTTCACAACAATCTCAAAGCAACTCCGGTCTTATTCCTTTCTTGCCGTAACCGTCATCAAAAATGTCTCTGGACAACAGAGAGAGCCAAAAATGCTTTGCGACATGAAGGTCACTGCTTTTCTGTTCGGAGCTCCAACTCATCCGGAAACCATTGAGATATCCACCAACCGTAAGGGCACCTTTCATCCTCTCTCAAGGCGAGAATCCTTCGACTTCGCAATGGAGTCTTTCCGAGCAAAATCCCCCAACTTAGCGGCAGGTCATCCCGCATCTTCACCTCACTTTCAGATAATTGGATTCTAAGATTCCCAGTTACCGGAAGATTCAGCGAGAGAGCCACACTCTCCAAGGAGGAAGTTATCTCACCCCATCTACATATGATTGTATGGGTATCCGAACACCATCCGGAGATGAAAGCAACCAAGCTTGGGATGTCCTTCCTAACCGGAGATTCACCGAAGTCTTGAGCAAAGCATCAATGACTGCGCTCGAGTCAAGTTGGTATTTATACGCTCCTTGCTCACCATGAACTCAACCCATATGTCAAAAGAACGCAATGGACTTTGACACATCCTGAAGTCAATGTTGGAAGAGGAATATACCCCTTTATGAAGACGGAGAACCGAATGGTGCTCTCTGGGCGAACCGAACGTGTCTTCCTGTCATCCTCACCACCGGTTAACAAAATTGGCACGAAACCTGGGTGATTCTTCCAAGCAGGGACGAGGGCTCTAGCGAAGAATTCATCATCTGTGTTCGGTTTGGAATTATGAGCATCCTTTGACGAAGTGAAATTTGATTCAGGTAACATCTTATCAGATTCCTTTATAATTTGGTAATAAGATATCTGCGCAAAACAAACAGAGAAAGACGAAGTTATCTCCCTGACATATAGTCGCACCCAACAAAAAAAAAAGAGGAGGGCGTATTCTTTCTGGGCTCAAGACTATATACGCAGTATTTTCTTGAGTTCGAGACTATATACGTGATATTTTCTTCGGAGTTCGAGACTATATATGATATTTTATTCGGGTTCGAGACTATATACGTGAGTATTTTATACAGTTCAAGTGTGTCTACAGTATCCTTCTTCAGGTTCAAAATTATATATGGAGCATTTTTCTACTGGTTCAAAACCGCACGCGCGGTATTTCTTTCAGGAACCGAAAAATCATATATACAATATTTTCTGCGGGTTCGAAGTCATATGAAGCCTATACACGGTATTCTTCTTCGGGATTCATACAGTTCTCTCTACGGGTTCAAAGTACACATGCAGTATTTCATACGGGCTCAAATACGCCTACAGTATCGTTCTTCGGGTTCAGAATTATATACGAGGCATTCTTTATGGGTTCAAAATACACATGCAGTATTTCATACGGGCTCAAATACGCAGTATTGTTCTTCGGGTTCAGAATTATATACGAGGCATTCTTTACGGGTTCAAAATACACATGCAGTATTTCATACGGGCTCAAATACGCAGTATCGTTCTTCGGGTTCAGAATTACATACGGAGCATTCTCTACGGGTTCAAAATACACACGCAGTATTTTCTTCAGGATTCAAATACTTCTTTCAGGACCGAAAATTCATATATGCAATATTTCCTACGGGTTCGAATAATATAGGCAATATTTCCCTTGGTTGCATACATACAATATTTTCTACAAGAGGCACGCCAAGAAATCATATGCAAGGATTGTGAAAGCGCCTACTCTTAGGGTTTACACCTACGTGAAAAGGGGAAAAGAAAAGTACTGGAAGACATACCTGGAAGCCGGTTTCTCTTTGCCGCTAGTATAAAAAGATGAAAGAACAAAGTGCAAGGGATTTTCTATATATGGGTGTGAAGTTTCTGAAATAGGGAAGGACTTCCCTTTGTCAAAGATCGTGCGTGTAAGGAACGGGCCCACAAGGGTGCCCGACTTCCCTACGACCGCCCAAGTCACGCCTGCAAGCACGCCGCGCCGGTCCCACCAGCTAGCACGCTTCAGTTTCCCAACTCACGCCAACTTCCCAACGTCGCCCAAGCTGCACCGGCCCCACCAATTGCACCGACTTCCCTATGACTGCCCAAGTCACGCCTGCAAGCACGCACAGCTTCCACGTCGCGCCGGTCCCACCAGCTAGCACGCTTCAGTTTCCCAACTCACGCCAACTCCCCAACGTCGCCCAAGCTGCACCGGCCCCACCAATTGCACCGACTTCCCTATGACCGCCCAAGTCACGCCTGCAAGCACGCACAGCTCCACATTGCGCCGGTCCCACAAGCTAGCACGCTCAGTTTCCCAACTCACGCCAACTTCCCAACATCGCCCAAGCTGCAGCGGCCCCACCAATTGTGCCCGCCTCCCAATTTGTGCAAAACTACCAGAGGCAAGGATCCCAAATCCTATCTATAAAGGTCAGACAAGCCTCCTCAATTCTCTTTACGGTTTGCTGTTGATAGTTTGTCACCATCTTATGCTTACCTCGCAACAAATCCCCTGTTCCGAGCTAAGAAGGGGACTTAATGTTGATGGTGGGTTTTTAAACAAGGGGTAAAATCGTAAAACCCCATGACCTAGTGTTACCCGCAACACATTAACTAAGAGCATTTAACTCAGGTGTAAATAACTAATAGGGGTATTTTTTTCAAAATACCAAATTAGGGTTTTCACACAGAACCCTAATTTCAAACCAAGCCGCACTGCGCACCATGGCAACCATGCCAAACCAAGCCGCACTCTGCGCACCATGGCAACCATGCCAAACCAAGCCGCACTCTGCGTACCATGGCAACCATGCCAAACCAAGCCGCACTCTGCGCACCATGGCAACCATGCCAAACCAAGCCGCAGACTGTGCACCATGGCAACCATGCCAAACCAAGCCGCACTCTGCGCACCATGGCAACCATGCCAAACCAAGCCGCACTCTGCGCACCATGGCAACCACGCCAAATATAGCGCCCTAGGTTTGCAAGACTTGCAACTAGGTCAACATGGCCGCACGTGCCATTGGCACATGCCAACACGTGTTGCGAGCCATATTTCCAAGCCGCTATGCCTTTGGCCCACGCCAAATATAGCGCCCTAGGTTTGCAAGACTTGCAACTAGGTCAACATGGCCGTACGTGCCATTGGCACATGCCAACACGTGTTGCAAGCCATACTTCCAAAGCCGCTATGCCTTTGGCCCACGCCAAATATAGCGCCCTAGGCTTGCAAGACTTGCAACTAGGTCAACATAGCCGCACGTGCCATTGGCACATGCCAACACGTGTCGCAAGCCATATTTCCAAGCCGCTATGCCTTTGGCCCACGCCAAACATAGCGCCCTAGGCTTGCAAGACTTGCAACTAGGTCAACATGGCACGTTGGTAGCCTAACTTGCAAACCGTGCAACCTACCACCAAGGCATTTCGCACATGCCATTGGCATATGCCAAACCCACACGCTGGTAACCTAACTTGCAAACCGTGCAACCTACCACCAAGGCATTTCGCACATGCCATTGGCATATGCCAAACCCACACGCTGGTAACCTAACTTGCAAACCGTGCAACCTACCACCAAGGCATTCCGCACATGCCATTGGCACATGCCACACGCGCCACTAGCAGCGCCACTTGCACTCAAGATGCAACCAACACTCGAGACATCAACACAAACTGGGGGATGCTTCTTTAGGGTTTTGGTTTGGCGGTCACATCATGCAGTGTACACTACGCTCACATTAAGAAAGCGTGAAAAGGAATAAAGCGGTCAAATAAAAGAGGAAATAATGGTGAAAAACGTTTTCACCCATTAAACCATGCGGTTACCACCTCATCCCATTATTTCACCCTTTACTCTCTTCCTTCATGAGGCCAGGGTACGTTTCAATCTCGACTTGTATAAATAGGTCTTACCTATTTCCACCAGACAACAAGTCTCGGTCAGGAGAAAAATACTACACTCTCAGAAAGGCAACTTTGCAAGCTCTCCCAAAAAGCTTCCACCTCTTGCAAGCTTCCTAAGCTTTTCAGTTTACGATACAAGTCGAGACGCTACTCTCCTGCACTATTCGGCCTCAACACCTTTCTTTGCTTCCCTCCCCAAATCAACCCTTCTCCTCCACTTTGTGATCAAGCAAGTCGGAACGGCCATTTCTTGGTTTAGGCCGGACTTGTACAGATTGATCTCTCGAATTTATAAAGTGCTCACGTGCAGCACATTTGTTTAGGGTTTGAACCAGTTTCTCACTCACCTACCGAATTTACCGAAATCGGCTGAAACGATTTTTACCCATAAACAACTATGTACAAATTAAAGAGTATACCGAACAACTTCCTTACGTCATCTTAGATCACCTTATATCCACCAACGACGTTGATGGGGATGGAAATTGTGGTTACCATGTTGCAACCGAACAATTAGGGCATTTCAACGAGGCCGACGGACTTAAGCTCACCCAAATCGAATATGCAAGAAGACAAATGACAGCTAAACTTGTCGAGGACAAGCAACTCTATTTAACCATGATCATGCAAGTAGATTCAAAAGAGAAAGAATTGAAGTTCAAAGAGTTGATGTCTAACGTGAAATGGCGGAAGGGGTCGAAGAAGGTCGGTTTTAAGTTTTGGATACAAATGCCTTTTGGTGGTCAACTTTTAGCGGACACATTCACTTGTGTTGTAATTGTATTCGACAAAGGCTTCCCCGGAGGCTCTTGTATGTACGTACCCTCAAGAACTAGTTGCGAGGCGGCAATAAAGAAAATAAGAATCGTAATGGCACATGTCAACAATAATCATTACATAGGTTTGAAGATTTCCAAAGAATGTCCTCTACCAAGGGTGGCCTATGGTGATTGGGGAGACTACACCAAGAAGTGGACAAACCAGTAAGAGTATGGAATGAACATGTGGAATGCTTTGGAAGGACCACCAAGTACAATGCATGAACACGTTGACATGTGCGACTAAATGTGGAAGGAGTTTTTTTTTTCTTGGAGCTTTTGGAAAATGGTTGTTTCTAAAACTTGGATGTTTTTCTAATCACGAATCCTTAACGAATACAATGTGTTTCATCTTGTGTTATCAACTTATAATTATATATATATATATTTTTGAATAGGGTCGGTTACAGTTTAGCAATTTAACGTAACGACTCTTACCTTATCAATGTGAGTCGTTATAATAATTATTCTTGATAATTAACGACCCTTGTAGTGAATGTGAGTCGTTAACGACTCTATTAATAACCTAACGACTCTAGTAGCCAATATTTGATGATCTCCTAGATGTTTTTGGAACTTAAGGGTCGTTAATGTGCTATTAATAAACCAACGACTCTGTAAATACTTATTTGGGTCGTTAACTGCTATATTAGAAATCTAACGACTCTTGTAGTCCATAATTGATGATCTCCTGGATGTTTTGGAGTTTAAGGGTCATTACTATGATATTAAAAAACTAACGACTCTTGAATTACATATTAGGGTCGTTAACCTATCAATTAAGAAACTAACGACTCTGGTAGTCCATATTTGACGATCTCCTGGATGTTTTGGAATTTAAGGGTCGTTATTGTATATTGAATAAACTAACGACTCTCGTAGTCCACACATTGATTAGGGTCGTTACTCTTTTACCTCTATGCCTGACGACTAAAGAGTTTTGCTCTCCTGGAGGTTTATTTGGATTTTTGATCGTTAGTTTTCTAATACTAAAACTTAACAACTCCAAACATATACCTTCAACGGCTCTTTATGAAGATATTATTTCCCAAAAAATAGCCGTTGGGCTATTTTCTATATAAACATTCACTCATTAACTAGCAGCAAATAGAACTTAAAAAAATCAAAGAAAATCATTTTATCAAAGGCAAGTTCGTCATCAACTACCAATTCAATTGAAAGCATACTTAGAAGATGCAAGCGACCAACCAAATCAATATTGGCAATGGAAGAAGAGATACGCAAAAGAAGCATGCGACCTACTAAAAAACCATACACTTTCACGCCATATCCTACGAAGGAAGAAAAAGAAATGCACGAGGCCAAAAAACGAGCCGAAGAACAATCCCATCTCCGGGAAGTATTCAAGCAAGTCGAGGAAGAGATCGAATGGGTTAAAAATAATTACATCGTCAAAGATCCTCCCGAAGAACATCAACATGAGAGTATATTTTGGACTCAAGTTGGTTGGAGTCCTTTCGCTAATTACAACAAGAAAGTACGCTATAATTATCTACCGTCCCACATTCGTGATAAGACGATTCACGTTATGAGATTGTGCACCAAGTACAACGAGTTTCTCGCGAGGAACAAAGGGGATAGGCGTGCGGCCCAGGATGCATATACCAAATGGAGAGGATGGCAGTTTTATCATATCGAAGCCGCAATGATAGTTGACTCTCGCACCAAGAAAAAGAATTACATGTAATGAGTCGAAAAGAATTTATTTAGATCAACTGTAATGTGGCATAAGAATTTATTCCTATGGTACTATTTCCAAGTTTCAATGAAATGGATTTTCTATTTATTTTAAGTAAGGGTAGTTAGCCTTTGCATAGGTAGTATAATGACGACTCAAACTTTGTTTTTCAACATATTCTATGAATCACTTAACGACTCTATTTAAATCCTAACGACCCCAGTGTGGATTTCAAAAAATCCGACCGTTGGGATTTTCTTCTATATAATACCACCCTCTTCTCTTGAGAAAATTGCCAAAAACCATCCATTTTCTACCAAAGTACGTAAACTTTCATTGGCAATGGCGGAATGGGAACCGTATGAAGATTTGTGTCTTGTTAAATCGTTTGCTAATACGTTCCGTGAACGTCCGAATGAAATCTATTTAATGTTTTGGAAGAGAGTTAAAGAGTTCTTTTACGGGTGTACCGGAAATCCGAATAACCACAAATGGAGAGACTTGGCATTTGATTCAACTACATAAAAAGTGCAATGCGAGAGTGTTTTAAAGTTAGAAATATGGTGTACCAACATCATCCACAAGCTCCTCTTAGAGAAAAAGTGAGTAATCCGATAATATTTATACTTATGGCATCGTTAAAAGTTCGCATACTAACATTTAAGAATTCACTGAATTTCAGCTGGAACGTTTCAATGGGCTATGGAGAATTCGTAATGGGGAAACCAAGTTCATTCACCACAAAGAATATACGACGTTTTACCAACGTGCAAGGAGGTTTATCGACGAACACTTGATGTGTCAGATTCTAGATTACCCATACTAACCCTTCGTTGTCGTTCAAATTCATCGAAGAACAGTTGATGTATCGAATTCTAACTCGTTTGCATGCAATGTTGATGTAATGTTATTTCCTTTATGAAATCAATGTCCATTTTCGTGCCAACTTATAAGTTTGATAAAGGGCTCGGAAATATAAATAAGCTAAGATGGACGACCCTTAAAATAAATTTGACGACCCTTGATGTACTATCGACGACCCTTAGAACACCTTTGACGATCCTTTTTTTTATTTATTTTCATTGACGACCCTTAAAAATTTTTAGACAGAGGAGCTAGATAGGAAAAGAAAAGAGTCGTTAGTTTAATAAATGGGTCGTCAAGGCGGAATCGTTAATGGTTCATATCTAAATTAACGACCAATAGAAAAAATCAAACATAGAGGTGGTTTGGCCTACGAGTGAGTCGTTGGTCTGCAAAAAACATGTTGACGACTCTAACGCTCACTTTATTTTGAAACGTTGGAGTCGTTCATCTGCAAAAAAGGCGTTGACGACTCTAACAGTCACCTTATTTTTACTAATGGAGTCATTCGTCTGCAAAAAAGGTGTTGACGACTCTTATACTCATTTGTGGAGTCGTTCATCTGTAAAAAATATGCTGACGACTATAACAACAAGTTCACATGTTTTCCAATCATATAAGCACAGCACCTTCTAAAGATCATGCTAAATTTTTAGGAAAGCCAAATATCACAAAATAGTTTTAACAAACAAACCATCCCAACGAAAGATACAATAGTACGAACTACAGAAAATAGTTGTATCCATGAAAGACGTAAGTTCAAGTCGACAATACCAAAAAGATGTATTCAAACTTTAAAACATCTCCTCACCCACTACCACCACCACGACCTCGACCTCGACCTCGACCTCCGTCTCGATATCTCTGACTTCCCTGACTTGATGATGCCCGACTTTTCTATGAAGGATCCTATCCAGGACTGCCCCTTTGAGAATCACCTTCTTCTCCACTAGCTTGATCATCACCATCTTCGTTTCCTTCACCCTTTTGAGCACGTTCTTGTCTTAGTTGGCTAGCTGTTCTCCTTGTCCTCTTACATTGCTTTGCCAAATCAGCAAACATTTTCTTTGCTTGTGGATTTTCAATGTGTTGGCAGTACTCAGCGTACATACGACTTTGCTCAGGTTCTATCACTTCTCCTTTGTCGGCTTTGCAACAAAATGACTTCATAAAAATCTTCATCTGTTCCCTCTATTTGCATTCAAATACCGATTAAGATTAGCATAATTAAAACTGTATGTAAACGATTAACACAATTCAAAAAATAAGTACTTACCACAAGCTTAAGAATGGAAGAGTCATCTCTAGTGTCGGCTGTAGAAGCAGAGGAAGATGCTTTGTTGCTCCTCCTACCCGTAGTCTGACCAATCCTTATCACCCGACCGTGGGAGAAGCCTTCATACCATGGCATGTAATCATAGCTTACCTCGTGACCTTCATTAACATGCTCCCATGACCGGTTGTCAGCCGACACAAATATAAATTACACTTTCTTACTACTCAAAATATAAATATAGCAAGGGCAAGAAAGGATCGATCCCACAGAGAGGTCTAGGTTGTCAAATTGTTTCGGTTCCCTATGAATAACACCGGTAGTTTTGTGATTATAATAAACTAAATAAAATAAAAGCAAATAAAGAAATAAGCAAACAAATAAGATAGAAGAGATATTGGTTAAGGATTTTGTTTTCATTCACTAACATGCTTTTCACAATAACTAGAATTGATATTTAATCTCAACTTTTATCAAAGACCCTAGAATACCTTGATCGCAAGAATATCCCGCAAATCTCCTTATGTCATCAACAAACACATTAAAAGATGCGAATATGAATTCTACCTAAAGGAACAACCTAACGTGTAAAAGCACTAATCAAGTTTAATTCCCTAGATGCATTAGGTTCTATGAAATCAGGCCAATCAAAGCAATCGAACGTGGAAAGCGCACTAATCCGATTTAACAAAGGTTATGGTTCACATATGATCATAAGAATATATCACTACAAACTATAATCATATTTATGCTACTTGCAATCCGAATTATCACTTTTGCGTATAATAACCCTAATCTAGCAAGAGAGATGAAAACAAACTCAATCGACTCGCGACTCGACTAAACAAGCATTCAAATCATGTAACAATATTAATGGTGAATCATAAACGATAATATGAGAGAAAACTAATATATTGAATCAAGAATCATGCTTTGTGAAATCCAACTATTCCATAACCAAAAGATAATTAGGTACTCATATTCAAGGAGTTCATCACAAGAAGAAAGAGAAGAAACTTCATCATGGTTCTAAACCCTAGAATAAAGTAGAGGCAAAGATTAATAAGATATAAGATAAGAGATGTTAAAAGATAGATGTGTTTTGAGAAAGTCTTCTCTTTTATAGCTCTACTCCTTCCAAAATTAGGTTTTGTCTTCAAATTCCATTAGTTAGAAGTCCACCAAGCCCACAAGTGAGAGAAACCCGTATAGAAATTCTGTCCCAAAATCGCTCGCCGGAAAACTGGGATTACGGCCGGAAGTTGGCCGGAAATATATCTCAGGTGGCCGGCAAAGTCCACCCGGCCACCGGTCAATGGGTCAGGACCGAGTCATCTCGGGTCAAGGCACTGAGTCAAAATGGGTCAAATCAGGCATGAGTCAGTGATCCATCTGAGTTAGTCATGTGAGTCAGGTTCTAACTCAGCTAGGCCTAGGCCATGTTGCACAGGCCAGTTCTGTTGCACCAAGATGGTGCATCACACATTCCCGACCAAGATGGCTGTGCATACTGCATTGCATTTTAGCTTCTGCAATTTCACATTCATCTTGATTTCACAAACTGAGCCATCTCCTTGAATCACTTTTGCAGCTTCATTTCTTCTCATTAAATTCTGCAGCTCAGTTCCACCATTCTCTTGTCTGTAATTCAGTTCCAAATATCTTGCAAACCATTAGCGACAACAATTCCTAGTCTGCTCTAAATTGCAGGTTCATCATGACCCAATTGCCACTGCGAATCACCCCACGAGGCTTCATGGCCACATACTCAAACTCGCCAATCCCATCACCGCCAACGTCACTTGACACTCGCAGACTTGTCACTTCCCTTCAACCTTTCTATTACATCATTCTCTGCGGCAAATCCCCGTCTTGATCCACTTCATTCCCATACAAAACCCACTATCCATGCCAACTCAACATCTCCCCCGGAATTTTAGTAAAAGCAAGACAATTCCACGGTCATATTGCACTGCACTGCAACTCATCACTAAAGCAGCTGACTACAGACCCCGCAATTCCACTAGTACCACCAAACACATCGCCAGTTCAAACCATTCTCCAACACCTCAACCATCACAGATTCAACTCCACCATATTCTCTGTAACTCTAGGTCTAGCCTGCAATCACTAGCACACTTCAGCTGCACCCTGTAACAATGACAGCTCCATCATTCTCCGTGGACTGCAATTCAGCTCAACATACACAGCAGCAAAGCAGCTGAGCCAACCCAACAATCTTTCATTCACTGCCTCAACTTCCTTGTATACCCTCCTCCATCATGCAACAGCGACGAGCATCGACCATTGTTGCTATCATTCATCATTCGCTGGAAGCAACCCAAACTCCAGCTCTCCGTCTCTCCACAATCACCGGAACATCTACCTCCATCTCAGTACATGCATTCAACAAACCCGTCACCAGCGTCACAGCTAACGGCAAGCAAGCAAGTTCGTCCGTAGATCAAACCCATACAACTACATATCATCTTCTTCTCGGACTCGACCTTCAACTCGTCACCACAAACCACCAGTCCTTAAGTCCATCTTCTCATGGCAGCAAAGAAAGCCACCCCAGTTCATTGCCGTGACAACGGCAACAGTCTCATCATCTCCACGCTAATGATCCACCAAACTCGAGCTTTCATCACCCAAGTGCTTCAATCGCATCTCATTTTCTCGAACAGCATCACCGATAACCTATCTCCAGTACAGCAACGATCAACCATCACGAGCTCTCTTTATTCAATTCGTAGCCTCCCAGACCACCAGTCTTCTCAACTCCGGTCTCTTGATTTCACTTCCAATTGATCAAACAGCAACAAAACCCTAACTCCTTCAATCCCTGGCTTGAATTCATCTCTGATTTCTTCTCTCTGTCTCATTCGACAACACCTAATCACAAGACCCCTTTTCCATCTTCTCCTTCTCTGATTTTTCTCATCTCGGTTTCTCAATCTCGATCTCGATTCAGCAGCAGCCGTTATTCTTTAATTCAGGTGGAAATGAAATGGGAATGATTGAGAAAGAAAAAATGAAAAACTCTTGATAAGGGTAATAGTTCTGGGGTGGATTTAGACACACCCCCAGACTCAGATATGGGCCATCCTAAATTAGCAACCCCTTAACCATAGTTGGCTGTCTTTAATATTCCTCCAAGAGAGAGTCGCCCCTTAACCGTAATGACTACCCCTTAACGTACAGTGGGGGTGCCAATAGTACTTCCCGATAAAATGACCATTTTGCCCTTCGCTTATGAGTTCTTGTTTTGCTCATAACTTCTTCATACGAACTCGAGAATGACTCAGTTCTTTCGCCATCGTCTTCATCTTCTCGTCCTCTACACAATGAAAAGTAGAAATCTTGTATTTGAACGAGTTCCAATGGGTCTTTGGCCCTTCTTCACTTGTGACTTCACTTTTGTAGCTATTTTCCCTTCTTTGCTCCAAATGACTCTATTGCACCTAATAAACTCAAAAGTAAACATAAGATACATAATTTACAAGAAAACTCGCAAAGAAAGCATAAATACTAGATATTATTTACGGTGTATTCTACACCTATCAAATTCCCCCACACTTAGACTTTTCTAGTCCTCGAGCAAATCAAACAAAACAATTCAAAAAAAATACATACAACTCCGTGTCGTCGAGGCTACGGTCACTTTTAGCATAAATAACAAGCCTTTAAACCACTAAGTGTCCCTAGTGGACGAGTTATAGTCTCGTGAAGGTTTACTAGAGATATACCTACAAAACCTATTTTTCCAAACTCCGTCTAATTGTGACAAATCAATGAACGAATCCAAAATGACTACAGGAGGAGGTACCTTGCAAATTCAATTCAATTATTAGTAAATAAACTCTAATTAGATAGTCGAACAAGCCACAATACTCGGAAACTAACAAACCACAATCACAATGAAAAGATTAAGAAGATGAATATAGATGTAGATGTTGGCGAATGTTCACAAGTGTTCGATGTTTCCCATATCCGTCGAAGGTCACCGCTAAGATGAACCTAATCCTATTGGATTGAGCTACTTGGTTTGAATCCTACATCAACTCACCGGCATATACAAGGGAACCGAAGTGACTTTATTCAACCAATATAAAACTTTTTTTTTTTCTTATATGATTGGATCAAACTGGATCCAATTTTTTTTTTTTTTTTTTTTTTTTTTTTTTAAGACGGCATGATTAGATCTTTTGGATCCAAGCGCATGCTTCTTGTCAGCAAGTACATGATAGTTGCCTTGGATCCTGCATTCCACGCTTGTTTAGGCGACGAGAGACGGGGACTACGTTTCACACATCCGCTATTCCCAAGTGTCTTTTTATTCCGTTTTGGTCTAATTGGTCGGTCTCTTTTTTTTTTTTTTTTTTTTTTCTTTTTCTAGTAACTCAATCACTCTATTTCATCCTAGCAGCAATAACACGTCGATTTTTAGTGACCCACCAAAGCACTTAGAGAACAATAGATAAATATGGAAAAATAAAAATAGAATGTGATATGGTGATATTCCGAGATATGGTAACAGCTATCATGTTAATTGGTGATTTCGAGCTATATTCTTCCCTTTTAGTTAATTGGTTCCTCAACTCCCGCATTCAAAATGGTTCCATCCACTAATGGTGTCATCCTAAAGGCACAAGTTCTAGATTTCGGAGTTCAAAAGCACAAATTTTTTTCTTGGTTTTTCTATTTTTGATTTTTTTTTTTTATACATAAAACAAACTAAAACATATAAATGCTCCCCACACTTAAACTTTACATTGTCCTCAATGTAAAATTGAATCTTCCAAAGAGAGTTCAAGGTGGGAAATTTCGCAAATGATATGCAAAAACAAGAAAATAAAGATAAAAGCAAATGCATAAAAATAAAAAGATAAGGATAAAGATACAAAACCAGTGGGTTGCCTCCCACTAAGCGCTTGTTTTAAAGTCGACGGCCCGACTTAGCTTCTTGTAAGATTCATTCCCCATACACCAATAATCGGAAAAGTTGGGGATCCTTCCATAGAACCTGTTTTGGAAACACTAACTTCACACAAATATTAGTACAACAAAGCAAAAGTGAAGCTATGAACCGATAAAAGCTTCCCCCACACTTATTCTTGTCCACACATGGAAGTGTATAAAGAATATAGAAGTCGGGTACTTCCACGGTTTCTTGTTCCATAACCTGCATAGTATGAGAATCAAGTATCTCTAATGGCGGAAAACGAGAAACAAAGTCATTCAACAATATTCTCGAAGCACATACATTCAAACCAATAAGAGGTAAAGGACAAGAAATAATAGGCAAAGGGTTAGATAAACCTTTCACAATCTATTGTATCACGGAATCCTCTTCATCCTTGAAAAACTCAAGTGAATTATTCACCTCTTGTATATCATGGTCCTCTATCAAACCTTGCAACCATTCTTCGTCCGTTTCTGCCGTAACCAAAGTCTCGACATAAACATCATCATTACAATTATTTGCAAGCTCAATTGGGTCTTCCACAATATTGGTCATACCGGTCACATTCTCAACACACTCCTTTTTGTTGTAAGGCTCATACTCTTTTGCGGATCCAAATTTTATTATAAGAAACTTTTTTAGAACACTCGAAAATGCATCATCCTCAAGCTCCGCCCTTTGAATAGGCTCTTGATCATTATTAAGATCAATGCTTGAGTAATCTACACAAGTGTCGACATATTCCTCTTCGTCTTCATCTTGATCCCAAAAAGACTCCTCGGAGATGTAACCATGAGTTGTTTCAAGCAATGTATCATAATCACCGTCACTATCATAGTCAACATAAGATTGTTCCTCGCTGAATTTAGTGTTGTTAATCTCTAACTCATCCTTTTGAATAGGTGAATGATCATTATTAAGATCAAGAGTTGAGTTAACTACACAATTATCAACGAAAGTGCCCAAGGATTGGTCTTTTTCAACATTAGCATCAATCAAATATTCATCACAAACCATATGCAAATTAGAATTACCCATATCTTCCTTGTATTGATCAATGCCTCTTCGCAAGAAAGTCATAACTTCACGAAGTTCTTGGAGTTGCTCGTTTGTAGTCTCTTTAGCTTTTTGAAATTCCTCTTGTAAAAAGGTAGAAACTTTATCTATAAAGTTAGAGACTTTTTGTTCACAAGAATAAGAATCCTCCCATCCTTGTGGTTGTTCCCCGCCATAAGGTTGTTGAGGAAAACCATAAGGTTCCATGGAATATTGGTCATAACCAATGAATTGGTTTTGATTATACCCATGGAATTGGTAGTTGTCGTATTGTTGAGGTTGTTGAAAACCGTATCCATTGTTCCAATATGCTCCTTCCATAGAAATAAGCACCTGAAATAAGATTCTCAAACCAAGGTTAGAACCCAGAAAATAAGAAAAAAATAAAACAAAAACTAAATACAAAAAATAAGAAACCAAAAACAATTAACAACCGTTGCCTCCCCGGCAACGGCGCCAAAATTTGACCGGTTGTCAGCCGACACAAATATAAATTACACTTTCTTACTACTCAAAATATAAATATAGCAAGGGCAAGAAAGGATCGATCCACGAGAGAGGTCTAGGTTGTCAAATTGTTTTGGTTCCCCTATGAATAACTTTAGGTAGTTTTGTGATTATAATAAACTAAATAAAATAAAAGCAAATAAAGAAATAAGCAAACAAATAAGATAGAAGAGATATTGGTTAAGGATTTCGTTTTCATTCACTAACATGCTTTTCACAATAACTAGAATTGATATTTAATCTCAACTTTTATCAAAGACCCTAGAATACCTTGATCGCAAGAATATCCCGCAAATCTCCTTATGTCATCAACAAACACATTAAAAGATGCGAATATGAATTCTACCTAAAGGAACAACCTAACGTGTAAAAGCACTAATCAAGTTTAATTCCCTAGATGCATTAGGTTCTATGAAATCAGGCCAATCAAAGCAATCGAACGTGGAAAGCGCACTAATCCGATTTAACAAAGGTTATGGTTCACATATGATCATAAGAATATATCACTACAAACTATAATCATATTTATGCTACTTGCAATCCGGAATTATCACTTTTGCGTATAATAACCCTAATCTAGCAAGAGAGATGAAAACAAACTCAATCGACTCGCGACTCGACTAAACAAGCATTCAAATCATGTAACAATATTAATGGTGAATCATAAACGATAATATGAGAGAAAACTAATATATTGAATCAAAGAATCATGCTTTGTGAAATCCAACTATTCCATAACCAAAAGATAATTAGGTACTCATATTCAAGGAGTTCATCACAAGAAGAAAGAGAAGAAACTTCATCATGGTTCTAAACCCTAGAATAAAGTAGAGGCAAAGATTAATAAGATATAAGATAAGAGATGTTAAAAGATAGATGTGTTTTGAGGAAGTCTTCTCTTTTATAGCTCTACTCCTTCCAAAATTAGGTTTTGTCTTCAAAGTCCATTAGTTAGAAGTCCACCAAGCCCACAAGTGAGAGAAACCCGTATAGAAGTCTGGTCCCAAAATCGCTCGTAGGAAAAGCGGGATTACGGTAGGAAGTTGGCCAGGAAATATATCTCAGTGGCCGTGCAAAGTCCACCGACCACCGGTCAGCGGGTCGGGACCGAGTCATCTCGGGTCAAGGCACCGAGTCAAAATGGGTCAAATCAGGCATGAGTCGGTGATCCATGGAGTTAGTCATGTGAGTCGGGTTTCTAACTCGCCTAGGCCTAGCCATGTTGCACAGAGCCGATTCTTGCACCAAGATGGTGCATCATCGCATTCGACCAAGATGGTGTGCATACCGCATTGCATTTTAGCTTCTGCAATTTCACATTCATCTTGGTTTCACAAACCGAGCCATCTCCTTGAATCACTTTTGCAGGCTTCATTTCTTCTCATTAAATTCTGCACTGCTCCACCATTCTCTTGTCTCGTAATTCGGTTCCAAATATCTTGCAAACCATTAGCAGACAACAATTCCTAGTCCGCTCTAAATTGCAGTTCATGACCAATTGCCCGCTGCGAATCAGCCACAGGCTTCATGGCCACATACTCAAACCTGCCAATCCCATCACCGCCAACGTCACTTGACACTGCAGCTTGTCACTTCCCTTCAACCTTTCTATTACATCATTCTGCGGCAAATCCCGTCTTCAGTCCACTTCATTCCCATACAAAACCCACTATCCATGCCAACTCAACATCTCCCCCTGGAATTTTAGTAAAAGCAGCACAATTCCACAGTCATATTGCACTGCACTGCAACTCATCACTAAACTGCAGCTACAGCCCTGCAATTCCACTAGTACCACCAAACACATCGCCAGTTCAAACCATTCTCCAACACCTCAACCATCACAGATTCAACTCCACCATATTCTCTGTAACTCTAGGTCTAGCCTGCAATCACTAGCACACTTCAGCTGCACCCTGTAACAATGACAGCTCCATCATTCTCCCCGGATCGCAATTGACTCAACATACACAAAGAAAGAAAGCAATTGAGCCAACCCAACAATCTTTCATTCACTGCCTCAACTTCCTTGTATACCCTCCTCCATCATGCAACAGCGACGAGCATCGACCATTGTTGCTATCATTCATCATTCGCTGAAGCAACCCAAACTCCGCTCTCCGTCTCTCCACAATCAGGAACATCTACCTCCATCTCGGTACATGCATTCAACAAACCGTCACCAGCGTCACAGCTAACAGCAAGCAAGTTCGTCCAGTAGATCAAACCCATACAACTACATATCATCTTCTTCTCGGACTCGACCTTCAACTCGTCACCACAAACCACCGATCCTTAAGTCCATCTTCTCATGGCAGCGAAGAAATACCGAGTTCATTGCCGTGACAACGGCAAAAGATATCATCATCTCCACGCCAACAGTCCACCAAACTCGAGCTTTCATCACCCAAGTGCTTCAACTGCATCTCATTTTCTCGAACAGCATCACTGATAACCTATCTCCAGTACAGCAACGATCAACCATCACGAGCTCTCTTTATTCAATTCGTAGCCTCCCATACCACCAACCCGTCTTCTCAACTCCGGTCTCTTGATTTCACTTCCAATTGATCAAACAGCAACAAAACCCTAACTCCTTCAATCCACGGCTTGAATTCATCTCTCGATTTCTTCTCTGTCTCATTCGACAAAGACCTAATCACAAGACCCCTTTTCCATCTTCTCCTTCTCTCGATTTTTCTCCTCTCGGTTTCTCGATCTCGATCTCGATTCAGCGGCAGCCGTTATTCTTTAATTCGGTGGAAATGAAATGGGAATGATTGAGAAAGAAAAATGAAAAACTCTTGATAAGGGTAATAGTTACGGGGTGGATTTAGACACACCCCAGAACTCAGATATGGGCCATCCTAAATTAGCAACCCCTTAACCATAGTTGGCTGTCTTTAATATTCCTCCAAGAGAGAGTCGCCCCTTAACCGTAATGACTACCCCTTAACGTACAGTGGGGGTGCCAATAGTACTTCCCGATAAAATGACCATTTTGCCCTTCGCTTATGAGTTCTTGTTTTGCTCATAACTTCTTCATACGAACTCAGAATGACTCCGTTCTTTCGCCATCGTCTTCATCTTCTCGTCCTCTACACAATGAAAAGTAGAAATCTTGTATTTGAACGAGTTCCAATGGGTCTTTGGCCCTTCTTCACTTGTGACTTCACTTTTGTAGCTATTTTCCCTTCTTTGCTCCAAATGACTCCATTGCACCTAATAAACTCAAAAGTAAACATAAGATACATAATTTACAAGAAAAACTCGCAAAGAAAGCATAAATACTAGATATTATTTACGGTGTATTCTACACCTATCAAATTCCCCCACACTTAGACTTTTCTAGTCCTCGAGCAAATCAAACAAAACAATTCAAAAAAAATACATACAACTCCGTGTCGTCGAGGCTACGGTCACTTTTAGCATAAATAACAAGCCTTTAAACCACTAAGTGTCCCTAGTGGACGAGTTATAGTCTCGTGAAGGTTTACTAGAGATATACCTACAAAACCTATTTTTCCAAACTCCGTCTAATTGTGACAAATCAATGAACGAATCCAAAATGACTACAGGAGGAGGTACCTTGCAAATTCAATTCAATTATTAGTAAATAAACTCTAATTAGATAGTCGAACAAGCCACAATACTCGGAAACTAACAAACCACAATCACAATGAAAAGATTAAGAAGATGAATATAGATGTAGATGTTGGCGAATGTTCACAAGTGTTCGATGTTTCCCATATCTGTCTGAAGGTCACTGCTAAGATGAACCTAATCCTATTGGATTGAGCTACTTGGTTTGAATCCTACATCAACTCACTGGCATATACAAGTGTAGGACCATAATATCGCAACATACAAGGCTCGCGGGATTAGTAAACGACGGTGTCGCGAAGGAGTCGCAGGAGCTAAAAATAAACGACGCAATGAATAAACGACAAGCAAAACATAAAGAAGACGTGAAACCTGGCGAGGGGTAAGAAGTGTCGCGAAAACGAATGTTTGTACATCTGCGACACTTCGGGACATTCAGAAAATAAAGGATAGCTTAGCTGTCTACCACTATGTATTACCCTATATAAAGGGTTGAGTGAATCTGTGTAGGGGAGATTTTTTTGGAATTGTGATGCAAGTCATTAAGAGAGAGAAAGTTTAAGAGTGTTTTAACTTCTAAGTGTAATTCTATTTTCCTGTGTAAAACATTTCATGGATTCAATCAATAAATATTCTTGATCTTACATCTTTCAATGGATTGATTAAGCAAAATCGAGTGAGGGGTGTGGTGTGGGATTTCCCGCTACTACATATGCGCTAGAAACAGGCTTTGAATCTTATTGGTTCAAGAAAATTTAGAAAAATCGACCACTGTTGGTGATGAATTCAATTGGATCTATAAGCTTTAAGAAACAAAAAAAAAGAAAAAAGAGAAGGAAAAGCACCAGACAAAGAAAAGAACGATGTAGGCAAGGAAAGGGGACTGCTAATTGTTAGATTAAAGAAGATTCGAAGAAATTAGTTATTGTAGGAGATGGATTTCACTGGATCTAAAAATTTCAAGGTCATATATGGAATCTACAATAAAATTTCGTGATCTCAGATAACAAACCAGCGTCATCAACTGCACGGGAAATAAAGATATGGAGATATGTCGAGAAACAGATGAAGAAAAAGACAACCAAATTACCTCAACAGTTCGATTAAAATTAGAAGATGCTACAGATTACCAAGATGAGCACACTTCATAAATTATATAATGAGAAGATAAGCCAAAGTATGAAGCAGCGAGTCGACTTCAGTCAATCAACTATTTCGCGAAGAAGAATAGCTTGTGGAAGGAGTTAGCCATCCCAATAACTTTAGGGAAGTCACGATAAATTGTGAAAGATCAATATTTCGGCCAAAGCCAGAGGAGCATTAGCTAAAAGGAGATACAATAGAGATACTTCGTGAAAGCCGCAGGAAGAAAGATTGAAAAGCCGCAGGAAGAGAAATGAAATGAAGTGTAAAAAAAAAAAAAAAAAAAAAAAAAAGTTTAAATAGTTTACTTCATCAAGGGTTCCAGCGAAGGTTAACCTTGTGGTCACTAGCGAAGTAAGGAAAGCAACAGCTCTACAGGCGAAGAGCGAAGTAAATGGAGAAGAGAGACTTCGAGAGATATTCGCAGTGAGCAAAGGAACTTTGCGAAATAATCCTGGCAAAGAAATGTAATTCCAGTAAAGAAAAGTACCAGCATTAATCCAATCAAGGCCAATACCAAGAGCAGAAATGAACAAAGACTTACAGTTAAATAGTTTCTGCGAAGTGGGAGGAAGGGAGAACTTAAAGGAAAGAGATGAAGAGGATATTGAAAAATAAGAGTAGAAATCAACAAGAGTCGACACAAGTACACAATGATCACTCGCAGAGAGGAGCATAGTAATGAGAACATAGCAAAGAAAAGAGCAGCTCGCAATTATCATCTCCGAGTTATTAAGACGGAAACAAAACAACCAATTAAAGAGAAACAACCACAACAAGCGAGAAAGAGTTCGCACTTTGCAAAGACAAAAGGAGAAAGAAGAAATCAATGGGTGGCAAGACTTCATGCGAACTAAACAACTATAAAATTCAACTCAAATTATTTGGCAAAAAGGAGATAAAATTTAAGAATCGGAATATCGCAGCTTCATGAGATTTAACAGTGATGGACGATGAATGATGGAACAATGAACCAAAGTTACTAAAAGTTAATCTAAGAAGAGAACAAATTGGGAGCATTAGCGTCAATACCGGCAGTAAGGAGAAGTCATCATCAATTAATAGCATAAAGAATATACCATGTAAAGCTAAAACATTATCTTAGTCTCGGAACTCGCATGCAGTTTACAACACACATACGTGATTCATATGACGTACTCATAAGAAGACGAAATTCTGCGAAGTTACCTCCAACAACAAGCTTAGTTCGCCAAGATTATTATTACATCGCAGCAACGAGACCAACTCGCCAAGGTATATCATCAACAACAAGGTACAACCTACAAGGAAAAGAAATCAGTTAATGATTCGCAGAAATCACTTCATCAACCGGATGAGAGTAGGCAATTCCAACGAAGACAAAGGTCATTTGTCTGCAAAGTCACCATCTACGAACAACTTGTATAAAACAAACTTCAGTTAACTTCAGTAACTCATCAGCCAACCGATTTAGGATCCGCAAGAAACGATACAACAAGCTCATCAATAGCCGCAGGAAACGAAAGAGTTTAAATCATCACCAGTAAGAAACACAGAACAATTTGAATGATACTCCATGAAACAACACAGACACGCTAGGGTTTTCGAAACCCTAAACAATGAGAAACTTAAGCAGTATAAGATCGACAACAACGTTAGCGAATAAGATACTCCATAGAGAAGAATTCTCATGGCCACCAGATCACAGCAATCATCAATCAACAGCGAACAAGCTTATCTAGCTTCAGAAGATAACCGAATTTTCTTAATCAAAGCAACAGGAGAGGAAGAACGACACACAAATGGGGCTAACTACCATTTACAGGAGAGGAAGAACTCTCAATCCAACAAAGTGCACCTCATCAATGATACTTCGAAAGATATTCGCAGTGGGCAAAAAAAGAAATCTACTCCGGTTAGGACTCGACTGGCAAAATAACTTCATGAAAAATAAAAGCTCTCCAAGCAAAGGGTTATCAATTCTACATACGCGAAAATAAAGTCTGCACATAAAAAGCTACTCCCTGCAAAGACAAAGTTCCTCCTTGCGAAGACAAAGCTCCTCTCTGCGAAGACAACTTCTGTTCTTGAAGTCTGCACATCTCTCATCGGCAAGCAGTGAAGAAGAAGTAAAATGGACTTTCCTTTAGATTTGAGACACTCATATGGGTTAAGACTCAACAGGCGAAGATGAAATCCCACTTCGCAAACTTTTTGCATATTTTTACTCGAAAAACTAGAGCCAGAGATCACATTAAAAGAACGATATGGTCACATTCTTTCACAAACGAAAGTCAGGAAAGTTGGCTAGAGGAAAAGACAGTGAACTTGAGGACGCGAGTTCAACTCCTATCTCCCGCGAAGTTTTTGCATCATTTTTGCACTACAAGAGCTTCGCAAGAAAATCATATACTTCGTCGGAGACAATAACAAAGAAGAGAGTTGATGATAATTTCACAAATAATGAAGAAAAGAATAATTATTTCGTTAAGAATGATTGAAAGAAGTGACAGAAATGAAAGCATGCGATAATTTCGCAGAGATAATAGAAATGCGATAACTTCGCAAAGATAAAGAGAAGAGAAAATCAAAAGTGAATGATTGAATGAATTGATAAAAATGATTGAGTGAGTGAATGGGACGAACCTTTATGGCGTACACCCTAGTTCGCGAATGATATTTCGTAAGAGGCAAATGTAAGACCTAAAGTGCGTCATATAAGGGGGTATCTCTCGACATGGCTCAGGGGGAAGGTTACACCGCTCTGAAGCCCGAGTCATGGAAATTTGGGGCCCATGAAAGCCTATCCGGGAGAGGTACCTTGGATTCCCAACTATATATGTAGGTTATACCCTGGTTGGGCGACCGAGGGTCTCTTCCAAGGAGTCAGTGTATGCTCAAGGCGCCAAGGTACACGGTTGAGCGAGTGCCGGGATGGATGAACCTACCCTGGCCATTCTTGGCAAGTCTTGGCATGCGTTGCACTCGCCCGAAGAAAACTCACTTAGGGTGCAGCCTCGTAACCATAAACCCTATAGGTATAAGGGATAAGAGGCTGCGAAAACAACTGGTTGTTGTTAAGACCGGATGGGAGGAGCTAGTCTTGTATGGCCGATGTTTCGCCTCCTTGAAGGGGCAACTGGGGAGATGATAAGGGCGACGCTCTCCAATAGGGGGAGTGTCAAAACAGACGCAAATGTCATAAGGCTATATTTTCGCAAGAGAATTTAGGCTCGTCATATTTGTGCAATGATCCTGCAGAGGCAATAATACTAACGCGAGGGTAAGGCGAGATCAATGGGTCTTTACATGAAAGTGTACGGACGTCCTGCGATTTCGTCGCACGACGGCAATGTCATGGGGCTTTATGTTCGCAAGGATATCTAGGCCTGTCATATTGTCGCAACTAAAACATCCTGCAGAGGCAAAAATACTTGGAAAATGATAAGACAAGATCAATGGGTCTTTACATGCAAGTGTAAGGACGTCCTGCGATTTTGTCGCAATAAAAGGTGGCAGGGGAGGACCTCTAATTAGGGAGGTCTAACTTGGAAGACCACGCAAAAATGATAAGGCAAGGTTAATGGGCCTTTGCATGAAAATGTAGAGGCGGCCTGCGACCTTGTCGCAACAAAAAGAGATAGAATTCTCAATTCATGAAGATACCCGCGACCAAGTCGCGACGATACATTTCCATAACAATAAAATTGTTATCCAACAAAATACATGATGACACCAAAAATCTTCCATCCGAAGATAAATAACAGAGGCAAGTATGGGAATGGAAAAGATGGAATATTGTTATTCATCTTAGATGAAAGAATTACACATCAATAATGCTAGCCAATTGTATTACAAGGGAGAATTGCCAAAAAGGGGAATGAAGATTGAATCTACGGAAATGTACATTACAATAAAAAGATACAGAAATGTACAGAAATTACATGCAGCAAAAGAAAGCAAAAGAATTATTTCTTTGGTGATTCTTCTCCTTTATCTGATTCTTCAGTTTTATCATTCTCATCGCCAGAATTTTCTCCTTCGCTAGCCTCACTATCAGAAACGTCTGAGACAGGCGCATTCTCAGGAACTTCTTTAGAAAGCCAGGGATATGAATGAAGTGGGATTTTGTGGTCATTACAAACATACTCCATGGCTTTGTTGCGAAAACGAACGGCATCATTATTAAAATTCGCCACTGTCGTTTCAAATTGTTTCTTCAAATTGTAATACTTATTATTTCGGAGGAGAGATTGCAAGCCGTTGTTGTTTTCAGATTCAAGTTCTTCAATCCTCGCTGGGAAATTCCTTGCGAGTTGCTCTTTTTCGGATTCAAGCTCTGCAATCCTAGCTTGAAATCTTTTCTCAGATTCTACAAAGAAGTAACAACAAATTAATGATTTATAAACGGTACAACAGGAATAAGAAACAGTAAGGTATAATAAGCAACCTTCTCTGTCAGATATCATATCTTTAACCAAGGAAGTATGCTCGGCATGAATACTAACATCAACACCTAGGTTATTTCTGGCATTATCTAAAACTTTCGCAGCCCAGGCGAATTCATCATCATTATTTATAACAAGGAGTGAACGAATTTGATCTTCTCGCTCACTAAGTAAGGAATTCTGGCGAAGCAATTCATATCGCTCAATTTGTAGCTCAAGAAGAGATTTTTGAAATGTTGCTAATGCCTGTGCACCATTATTAGCAATGCGATCTTTGTCATCTATATGGTCACTAATTTTCTTCCTCAAAATTTTGGTTTCTTTATGAGACTCAAGAAACATTTGTTTAAATTGGTTGGCTGTGCTTAAACCAGATCTATGTTCAATTTCTAAAAGGCGATATTTGGTCTGGAGTTCATTTAATGAAAGGGAGTTAATTTTGTTCGATGAACTACTTAAAGAGTTGTTGAGGTGAGCGAGAAGAAGGTTATTATCCATAGGCTCAGGAAATGTATGGAGAAGAATAGCCTCATCGGAGAGATTATATACATCCGCGAAAGTAATAAGTTAGGGGGCAATATGCGACCGATGAAACAAAAATAGTAAAAGGAGGAAAAATTTTATACCATAAAGTTGCTGATTAGCGTTCTGAAGAGTGGACACCCTATCTTTTGGGAGTCAAGTTCGGTATTCAACTTTTGAATTCTCTCATCTTTATCGCGAGACGACGCAGCTTCAATTTCTAGTTCTCGAATCCTCTTGTTTAATTGAGAATTCTTCCTTTCAAGATTGTTGCGTCTTCTCTCAAGATCTGAGGCAATTACAAAAGAAGTTCTTCCAACCTATGAAGGAAGATAGAAAAATTATTAGTATATTTATATACTTAAAAATTTAAAATTAACAGGGAAATATGATTACATGCGTACCAAAGATCCAAGTGCATTCAAGAAATCAGGAGACACAATTCTAGAGGCTCCATTGAAAGAATTATTGCCCTCTAGTAAAGTAGCATTACACACGTTTAAGAGAGCTCCACAAAGGGAAGCTAGGGAGCATCTCCCATTCCTTGGAAAGAGTCTCGAGAAGATGCTAAATAACCGATCCATAGAGAGCCGGTCGACGGAATCTCCTTAGTGAGAGAAGGATTCGAATCATGGTCATCCTCATCGGAAGATTCAGAGCTTGAACTAAGGCGAGAAGAAGACCGAGCCTTTCGCTTCTTAGATAATGGAGCGGAAGATTTATCTTTGCGAACATTTATTTTACCCTTATTTCTATTCTTCGCAACTAAAGCTTCTTCAACTCCAACCTTCGCGTACGCGTAAAGATAAGAAAAGAGGCAACAATATTGTTTTAAATAAAAAGAAAGGAAATGTTTCTTACTTCACTCGTAAGCGATCGAAGCAATGTCGAGTATCCTTCGACGGATCCTTCTTGTAGCTCCTTCTTAATCTCAGTTATCCGAAAGATTTCACAAACTCAGCAATGATAGAAAGAAAGTTGCGAAAGCAAAATCGAAGTAGGAAACATACCTCTTTCGCCTTCTCGGGCCATTTGAATTCCCAGGATGATATCCTGCGAGATTCGCAGGAAGAATATGCGAGCCCGCGATGTAAGGGCCATTTAAGATCAAGGGCACAACCCACCACTTCTCATCTTTGGAATGACGAGGAGAAGTATTATTGCCTGGGTGCCAATCAATATCTTGCATGAGTAATTTATCTTCAGGGACATTATCCTTTTTCTTCAGGCGAATGCCCCAGCGAGATTTTACATTCACCATAGTTATCACTGCATAATTTTCAAAAAAGTTTTCTACAGTGTACTTCTCAGCAGCTATTTCCAAGTCTGCGAATTTGGGGTTTCTGACAGAATTAGGGTATAAAGATCCTTTGCCAGCACCGCGGCTCGCGAACTCAAGCATCAGGCGAATGCAATCGCCACTTAATTGATAAACAGCCCGAGAGAATTTTTCATGGGCCAAGATTTCATAAAATAAAGGCATCTCAGGATTGTATAAGGGGATGGGAAGTCTGCGAGAAGCTGACCAATGAGACAATAATTTTTTGATCATCACAATGATGATCATAAAACAATTTTGCGAAAGAATAGATGAAGGTTCTTGATTGGGAATGGTTGATAGAGTAAAACCCGTCTCTATCAATTTCTGTTTAACTTCTTCAAAAGAAGACTTGTATGCACGACTCATAGAGGCCATTATCAGTATGGGAATGAATGGGAGGTTGGAGATTAGGATCAGCGTTAGAAAAGACGAAGAAAAGATTTGCAGTAGCAGAAGCGCAAATTGCGGAAGGAGAAAATCAAAGAGAAGTTGCAGAGAGAAACTAAAGAATGAAAAGGAGAGGGAAAGAAAACTATATATAGGGAAAAAGATCCTCGAGAAAAACGAGGTCATTTAATGCGAGAAGAGACATGAACGGTCAAGAATAAACGGTTGAAAGAGACGTGTCAAGAAAGGACATTAATAATCAAAATCCGTGTAAAAGTACAAAACTGAAAAAGATAAAGATAAGCAGTCGCGGCAAATCAAAAGAATCACTCTCATGATACTCTTCCCTTCGCAGGAGAAATATGAGGAGAGACAGGAAACGATACTAAATATACATCTCAAAGAAGCTTCGGAACTTCGCCAAAGAATAGAGGCAAGTACGTACTTTTTAAGGTAAGTATTCTTTCGCTCATTCCTCCATCAACGAAGATCAAGGATCGCTACAACAACAGATTTTTCCTTAAAGATCGCTCTACAAGCAATACTCAAGGAAAAAGAGGCAAGATGTAGGACCATAATATCGCAACATACAAGGCTCGCGGGATTAGTAAACGACGGTGTCGCGAAGGAGTCGCAGGAGCTAAAAATACACGACGCAATGAATAAACGACAAGCAAAACATAAAGAAGACGTGAAACGGGCGAGGGGGTAAGAAGTGTCGCGAAAACGAATGTTTGTACATCTGCGACACTTCGCGGGACATTCCCGAAAATAAAGGATAGCTTAGCTGTCTACCACTATGTATTACCCTATATAAAGGGTTGAGTGAATCTGTGTAGGGGAGATTTTTTTGGAATTGTGAGGCAAGTCATTAAGAGAGAGAAAGTTTAAGAGTGTTTTAACTTCTAAGTGTAATTCTATTTTCCTGTGTAAAACATTTCATGGATTCAATCAATAAATATTCTTGGTCTTACATCTTTCAATGGATTGATTAAGAAAATCGAGTAAGGGTGTAGTGTGGGATTTCAGCTACTACAACAAGG